>CM072819.1:80207782-80707782 GCA_036937905.1 Salvia rosmarinus
GTAATTGAAATCATGTTATCTGAAAATAGTTAATATGGGTCATCGTTTGACCTAATTTATTAGTACGTGGTTTGAAGTAAGGTTTCGTCTCAGTTTAAAAACGAGAAGTTATAAGTTAGAATATTCATTGAAAAGACGTACTAAATTGGTTAAAAGTTATGAAGTCGTTAGAATTATATATATAGTTAATCAATCTTAATAAGATTTAGAAAGTTATCGAGTTATTTTAGATCTTGACGATCTTCAAAAACAACCGACGTACTAAATTAGTTTCTTACGTAAAGGTGGAACGCGAAAGTGAACGTTGAAGGGAGAAGGAAATCATTTTTTAGAAGCAAATATACCAGGTGGGCTTCTTTTTCTCCTCAAAGATAAAATGAAATGATAAATGTTTTATTTATGATGCTTTCTTTTGAGAAATGTTGATGAAATGCTATTATTTAATTACCTGCCCAAAATGTTTATGTTTTATGTATGGATCCTATCAGTGTTGGTTCGTCAACGTAAAGTTTAATCGAATTTGGATCCTATGCTAGAAGGAAAATTCCTAGCAAGGATTAATGTGTACAATATGGTAACTGTACTTGCTGAAAGGTTTGCTCAGCCAGTTACGGTGACCGTGTGCTGAAAGGTTTGCTCGACCGGTCACGGCGTCCGTGAAAGGAGGCCTCCTTCTACGGCGCAAGATGAGTTATATGAGATGTGATATGGATCATCTGAGATGTAAAATATGTCCGCCGAGAAAAAGTTTATGGAAAATGACGAAAAATGTTTAGTAAGCACGAGCATTTCAAATAAAACCTCGTGTATTCTTGATGGGCGATGTAATTCAAAGTTATGATAAATGTTTTGGCATAAGTCCATCGAGTCTTTGTACTCGACCGCATGTTTGTTTTAAATGTGCGAGTTGAGTGATGTGATGCGATGGAGCAGTGTTGAGTAGTAGGAATCCTTTTGTCGCTGATAGTGGAACCTTGATTGCACATCGTCATATGTGTACTTCACCTGTTTTCCGCTGCAAGAACACTAAGTTATATTTTGAACAGATAACTAATTTTCGTCAGATCAGTTGAACCCCTTTTGTTAAAGATCTGATGGTCTTGTTTCGTATGTAAATTATGTGTGCTTAATCTTAAATGCTTGAAGTTCTAGAAGTTTTCTTGATACACGTCTCACAATCCGATAGTTCATTCTCTTTCATGCTTCTTAATTCCCGTTCCAAGTAATACTCCCTGCTAATCCGTCTTTTGGAAAAGTGGGCTGTTACAAAGTGGTATCAGAGCAGTTTGTTCCCTTAAATCCAAAACTTCCTTCAAAGTTAAGTCTAGATTGAGTCACTAGACTTGTAAGAGGTTAGTCGACTATGCTCAACACTCCATCACATAAAGCTCAACCGGAATGAGGTAAATGACTTTTTCTCAGTTTGGAAATGAAAAGTTTGAAAGTGAAAAAGGAATTGAAGTCATGTTTTAAAAAAAGAAATGAAGGTTGTGGAAAAAGGGTTGAAAAAGGAAAGTTATGGAAATTTGTTGGAAATAAATGTTATGGAAAAAGGTTGAGAATGAAAGTTTTGAAAAGTGATTGAAAATGGTATGGACATTGATATGTTGAAAAGTGATATGTTTGAATTCTTGAAATTCAAAGAAATGTATGGTTATAAATGAGCTATGTTATGAATGTTTGACATCCTTATTCAAATTTCAAGTTGATTAATTATGACAATGGATATGTTATCCCAAAAGAACATAGACGATATAAGACGCATGACCCCTTATTGCGAAAGAACATAGAAGTATGAATTTTGCAAACTTTATTCCATCATGAGAACAAGCGCAAATATGGAAACGAGAACAATACGAGTTTTCAAACGAGAACAACGAAAACAAAGTGAAGAAACCAAAGGATCAAGATGGAAATGATGATGGCGACAATTGAAGGATGATTGTGAGATGATTAATGTCACTATGCGATAGTGACATGAGTATAGTCTTTCTTTGGATGTTCACGCGCGACGGAACTCCAAATTGACTATGACTTTTTCGTTAGAAACGAAATAAAGATGTGATCAAAGAATCAGTTGAAGTTAGTCTTATGATTTACATAGAATGAGAGATCCACAGTGTGATAGGAATCTTAGGATGCTATTTGAGAGTAAGATTCTTCAGTAGTACAAGTAGAGATATGGTGTATGTTGTATGTAAGAACCTTTGCTGTTAACATTTATCTGCTTATCAGATATGTTTAGATTGATTTATCTGCTTAACAGATATGTTCAGATTGTCTTATCTGCTTATCAGATGTGTCCAGATTGATTTATCCTAGTACTGTCTGTTTTAGATGGCGAGAAAACGATATACAGCGAAGAGGAGATTAGGACCATGAGCTACACCAGAGGAGATTATCTGGGCATACCATACGTACAAGATGGTGTGAGACGATAGTGTAGGGGAGTTTCTGACACAGTACCTCCGTCACTGGATTGATGCTCACGAGCACGGCGTGACTGATTTTGACGGCGTCAAGCGCCTTCTGACTCGACTGCCATGTGACTGGGAAGGATATGCTACGGAGATATCGGGTGATTACATCTATCGTACAGATGGTAACTATGATCTGATTGCGGACCTGCCTAGGTTCATATGCCATTTGAGCTATGTTTACAGTGTCTACCGGGCTGCACCCAGAGGACTATATCTTCCACCTCGAGAGTACACATGGCGCGATATCTCACCAGCATGGTTGTATCTTGAGGTTCCCCGATAAGTTGATCCCGTAGTACCAAGGTATCTAGAGGAAGAGGGCCGACCTGCGCATGTGGATAGGGCATCACGACCAAGGGCATTGGGAATGCCGGTTTTTCCTCCACTTTCAGTTGGACATCCGACCCGACCACCACTTCCTGTTTTACCACCGATGACGGCGCCGCCACCTCCAGCAGAGCCCTACCCGCAGACAGCGCGTATGAGGGTATTTGATCCACGAGAAGACTATGTTCCCGTACGTGATGTGTTTGCTATAGAAGACGAAGGAGCAGGACCTTCTCGCACACATGCCAGTGAGGAGAATCTAGAAGATGATGAAGATCCGGATGAGGAAGAAGATTCGGATGAAGATCCGGAAGAAGATCTAAATGAAAATGAGGATCCGGAGGAGAGTCCGGAGAATGATGAGAACTCAGACGAGGATATGGAGGATGGTGAAAACGATAGGTTTGATGAGTGGTAATGAAGCATAAACGATAGACATGATGAAATATTAAGTCGCGGAGTAGTATATGAGTAGTATGTGTGTAGTGTGTTTAGTTATGTTATAGTAGTAGATACAGAGGCATAGTATTTTTGTAATGCTCTGTAATCGAGTATGTCAGTCGATGATGGTTTATTTAAAGGAAGCATCGCATTATGTACTTGACTTTCTTTTGAGTCTGATGACTTGTACATAACAGTCCTCTTCGAGGCATTTTCCTATATATATGTATGATGACCCTAGATGGGCTTTTGCGGCAAAATGAGTAAGAAAATGATGAATTGTTTTACTAAAACTGTTTTATGATGAGATCGTATGAAAGTGCTGTGTATGTGTAAATTTTGATAAACAATGTGCGGATGCTAATTACATCTTTAAAAATAGCAGAATGCCGCCTAGACAAGAACCTGAGCAGGGAGTTAGGGGAAGAGGTAGGGGAAGGGGTAGAATTCCACAACCCGAAGGTGAAGAAATACCACTGCCACCCCCACTTCCACCAGATCGCAGAATCGAGGAACTCTTCCTTAGATAAAACCCACCTGCTTTCAACGGGAAATGGAGCCCAGATGATGCTGAACAGTGGGTAAGAGCAATGGAGAGGATTTTCGATTTTCTCCACTGTACAGCACAAGAAAGGCTGTCTTGTGTCACTTATCAACTCACTGGACCTACGGATTTCTGGTGGGAGGCCAGAAGGAAAACAATGACACAGGAACAAATGGACTATTTCTCTTGGGAGGACTTAAAGACAGAGATGTATGAAAAATACATCCCTAAGAGTTATAGAAAGAAAAAGGAAAATGAGTTCTACAGTCTGAAACAAGAACGAATGACGGTGACAGAATACGATCGCATCTTTTGCGATATGTCGATATATGCTCCAGACCAAGTGAACACTGACATGAAAATATCAGAGAAATTTCGATCCGGCTTAAGGCATGAGATAAGAATGTCTCTTGCTAGTCACGATGCCTAACTTATAATCGAATCTCTCACCGAAAATTTGGATATTGAGGCGAAGAATGCCGGGAAGATAAGCCGATCTGCACTCGGTCACATAATCTTTGTGATAAAGAGAAAGTGGGAAGGAAATTTTAACAATTACAATCGAGGGAACTTTGGAAATCAGATTAACAAGAGGCTATGGCAGGGGATTATGGCGCCACAAGGGAAAGGGTGGAAAAGACCGATATTTTCCACACCAACAGGAGGTCAACAAGAGCAAATGAGGACTCTTCCTTGCCCGAAATGTCATAAACTGCACAAGGGTGTGTGCATAGCGGGCAGTAATAGTTGTTATAAATGTGGTTTGAGAGGTCACTATGCGAATGAATGCCCAGGAATACGCTCGGGAGGAATGGGAATGCCAAATCAGCCAGGCCATGCCCAACCACTTAGGGCCATACAATATCAGCCCCGCAGAGCTACAAAGAAGAACGATCGCAGCAGCCCACCAAGAGCAAAGCAGATGTCGAACGACAACCACCCCGCCACCATACCCAAAGACAAAGTAGAGCTTATGCTCTACATCGAAGGCAAACAAACAAAACCAGGGAAACCTGGCAGGTATGGGAAAACTTCTCAACATACCTATAATACTTTTGTTCGATACGGGTGCTTCACATTCTTTCATCGTAAAAGTATGTGTAGATATGCTAGAACTTAAATCAGAACAAGCAAATCAGGAAATGAGAATCTCTTCACCCATAGGAGAAATTATGACTGTCACACATGTTTGCTCGAACTTAGAATTTCACCTAGGATCACTTAAGGTGCTAGCAAACAACTTAAACATAATACCTATGGGGGACGTAGACATAATTTTAGGAATGGATTGGTTAGCCGAAAACCATTCCACAATCCTGTACAAGGAGAGGAAAATTTCATTCCAAATTCCCGGAAAAGAAGCTACGAGTTTCCACGGAATCAACATGGGAAGAAGGTACCAATTATATCCGCGCTAAAGGCAAGGAGAATGATGAACAAGAAAGGATGTCGAGCATTTCTTGTCTACCTAAACGGAGAAGAGAAAGCGGAAATAAGGGTAGAGGATGTGGAAATTGTTCAGGAATTTCAAGACGTCTTTCCTGATAATTTACCTGGACCCCTGACAGGCAGCTAGAGTTCACTATCGACCTGGAACCAGGATCAGCCCCAGTGTCGAAAGCACCGTATCGAATGGCTCCCAAGGAATTAGAAGAACTAAAAATCCAAATTCAAGAGTTGTTGGATCTAGGTTTTATCATACCTAGTGTATCACCTTAGGAAGCACCCGTCTTGTTTGTCAAAAAGAAAGATGGTTCATTGAGAATGTGCATTGATTATCTAGAACTGAATAAACTAACGCTTAAGAACAAATATCCACTGCCAAGGATAGATGATTTGTTCGATCAATTAAAAGGATCAAGTGTGTTCTCGAAGATCGATCTCAAATCAGGTTACCATCAGCTCAAGGTACGACCAGAAGATGTACCCAAAACGGCTTTCCAAACAAGATATGGCCACTATGAATTTATAGTTGTGCCATTCGGACTAACAATACACCAGCCGTATTCATGGATCTCATGAATAGAGTGTTCCACCCGTACTTAGACAAATTTGTCTTAGTCTTCATAGATGATATCCTCATCTATTCGAAAAACGAGGAAGAACATAAAGAACACTTGAGAACTGTCTTGCTGACATTAAGAGCCGAACAACTTTTTGCCAAGTTCAGCAAATGAGAATTTTGGCTTAAAAAAGTAATGTTCCTTAGGCACATTGTGTCTTCAGAAGGAATCAAAGTAGATCCGGCAAAGGTTGAAGCGGTGCAAGGATGGAAGTCGCCAACGATCCAAAATGAAATCAGGAGTTTCTTAGGATTAGCTGGTTACTATCGGAGATTCATTGAAGGATTCTCTAAGATAGCAAGACCGATGACACAGCTACTCCGAAAAGTAATCAAATTTACTTGGACTGATGAATGTGAGGCAAGTTTCCAGAAACTCAAGGAAAAATTAACTAGTGCACCAGTACTAGCAGTTCCAAAAGCAAACAAAGAGTATGTGGTCTATATTGATGCTTCCAAAAATGGACTAGGTTGTGTGCTTATGCAAGAGGGAAAGGTGATAGCCTATGCATCACGAAAAATTAGACCACATGAATTGAAATACCCAACTCATGACTTGGAACTAGCAGCAATAGTACACGCACTAAAGATTTGGAGACATCATCTCTATGGAGTGAGGTGTGAGATTTTCATAGACCACAAAAGTTTGAAATACTTTTTCGAGCAAAGAGATTTGAACATGAGGCAAAGGAGATGGCTCGAATTAGTAAAAGATTACGACTGTGGTATAAATTATCACCTAGGAAAGGCAAATATGGTAGCTGATGCCCTAAGTCGTAAAAGTCAGTCCAAATTGGGATGCTTATTTACAAGAGAAGAAAAACTCATCGAAGAGTTTAAGAAAATGAAGATAGAAATAATTGAGCAACCAGAGACGATCATGAGTCGTGTTGCCACACTCACGGTGACGTCTGACTTGAGGAAAAGGATAATAGGAGATCAGAGAAAGGATGAAAAATTGGAAAGGATAAGGGTGAAAATGAGGACAGAAGGGCTGAAGGATTTTAAAGAAGCGCCTGACAATGCTATATTGTTTGAGGAAAGGTTATGCATTCCAAACAATAATGAGCTTAGAAATGAAATCATGAGTGAAGCTCATGATACTCCTTATACCGCCCACCCAGGTAGCACTAAGATGTATCAGGATTTGCGAGAAAAGTTCTGGTGGGAAGGAATGAAACGAGATGTAGCCTCATTTGTCGAGCGCTGTCTCATTTGCCAACAAGTAAAAGCATTACATCAATGGCCCTATGGAAAGGTGCAACCTCTAGAGATACCCAAAAGGAAATGGGATGACATAGCAATGGATTTTGTGATGGGATTGCCAAAGTAAAAAAGAGGTAACACTGCTATATGGGTGGTAGTGGATCGACTCACCAAATGTGCACATTTTCTGCCAATTCAGATTACTCATGGATCTGATAAGTTAGCTCAGTTGTACATAAGGAAATCGTATGCCTACATGGGGTACCAAAATCTATCACATCGGATAGAGATTCCAAGTTCACTTCTTGTTTGGGGTGAGTACTAGCGCACTCACCGGGTTTTATCATAAATCAAAAGAATCATGAGGTTGTTTAGAGCACTTACCTTAGGTTTTAAAACGAATCCACTTCTAAGTAAGCAAAATAGATTTTTCATTTTCGATACCGATCCGTTATTACCATTATTCCCATCATAGAACCATGAACCACGGCTCGGAACGTATCCCGCCAGCCCATCACATGACATTTCTATTCGCCCGAACATATCCAATGCCCACACCGAACGTATCCAACGGGTTAACTCGGTGTGGACTTCGTGGTCAAATCCCCATCGTAACCATAACCACCTCATTACCATTTCGTGTGGACTTGGGGTCTATCCCTTCGTAACCATAACCACGTGTTCGGGTCTATCCCCTTATGATCAATACTCAAGATGGTGATCAACCCACCGATAGAGATCCGCACAACCATGATAGAACCATATTCGATCGAGAACAAGAATAATTTCACAAAACATTTTACGGCGCATATGTTTTATTTTGAAATATCGTAGTAAATAACTCAAAATAAGCATATATAACCTAACCCGAACAGCATTTAAAACGTCAACCGAGAGATATCTACGGATCCGATGACTTCACCGATCGACCGTAGGTACCGGTAACAAGACGGAACAACTTTTGGGGTTACTTCCACAAAGCAAAGCAACAACGTGATCCAAACGACGATCGTAGCAAAATTAGGGTTTTCACTTTCTCAACCCACATTTGGCACTCTCCGGTTTTCAAATCAACTCGATGCGTAAGGAAATATATTCGTGGCATCAAGACCTATAATAGGGTACCTTCAAAATATGCATGCATGCAAGTCGACTCAAATCTTAGCAAGAAGCTTCAAAATCGATGCCTATCCTCGGATCTAGGATAAACCATCCAAAATCGATGCATGAAAATGGAAACATAAGCAATATGCATAACGCATTTAACATGAAATGACAAACGACGTTGAAATGGATAACCCGGCATGTACTTCCTTTAGAAAACTCAAGCAACGGAAAACATCCCGACATGCGTAAACGCGAAAATGTAAAACGGATCCAGTATTTTAGTAGAATGCATAGCCGGAACTCAAAACCTAAAGGACCCGTAGCTGTGCAAGGTTTCGTCGGCCACCAAACCGGGCGGCCAAAGCTCACGGTGGCGGCGATTCGCACTGGCCGGCGGCGGTTTATTAAATTACGGCCTCCGTCAAGTCCGCCTGTCCCTTTAGAATCCCGAGTTCTATGCTATACGATCTACTAAAAGGCGGAATCAAAACAAGAAAAGGACAAAACCGAAAAACGGGCTGCAGGGGGTGGTTGATCGGCGGTGGTGGCCAGCCGGCAGCATGGCGCCACCATTGAGCCTCCCAGCCGATCCCCACTCCTCCGGTGGCCGCAGCAGCACTGGAGCTGCTCGCTCTTCCGTAAACACAGAGAGACGAAGGAAATGAACGTTGAAAATGAAGGCCCCAGCCTCCTATTTATAGGAAAATTCGTGGGTCACAAGCATGCTAAAGCGCCCTTTTTCGAAAACGCAAAAATGACGCAACTTTTGCAAACGGACTCCAAATTTAGCAAACTTGGTACCCATGGACACGAAATAAAATACCGGACACAATGACTATAAACAAGATATGCTTTAAAAGACCAATGAAAAGTCCTTTTCGATAACTTCCTGAGTGCCAAACCTTCATGGGTGGTCGAAAACTCGTGCATACTTAGTGTCTATGAATTCATTCATAAGACACTCTTCACAACGCCCGAGGTTTCGTGACGGCCGCATCACCAAACAAAAGTCAACCTTTTGACCTTTCTAAAAACGCCCATGCAAAATGTAGCTTAAAAAGACGGGTATTACATCCTCCTCCTTATAAAAATTTCGCCCTCGAATTTCAAACACGTGGAGAAAACAACTCGAGTATCGAGCCTCGAACTTGTCTTCCAACTCCCACGTAGCCTTCTTCCTCCGTGGTGATTCCACAACACCTTCACCAACGGAATCGCTTGTTCCTCAATTCCTCGACTTCGCTCCAAGATAGCCAATCGCCTTCCTCGTAACTCGATCCCGAGCAAGAACCACTGATCATGCTTGATCACGTGTTTGGGTCGAACACGCATTTCTCACCGAGAAACGTGAACACGCCACGAACATCTCCGATGCTAGCGGCAAAGCTAACCTATAGCAACGGGCCTATTCTCTCGAGAACTTTGAAAGGTCCAACGAACCCGGTCAGAACTCACCTCGCTTCCCAAAACGAACGACCTCTCGCCGGGAAACCTTAAGGAAAACGCGATCTCCGATCATGAATCAAGATCCGTCACGACGCTTGTCCGCATAGGACTTACTACTCGCCTTTGCGCTTCTTGATCCTTCGCTGATCCGATCGATAACTCGACCGCTCACGAACCATCTCTCGTCCTAACATCTTCCTCTCGCCCACTTCATCCCAATAAAGTGGCGATCGACACTTCCTTCCGCATAACGCTCATAGGGAGCTATTCTATGGTGGCTCGATAACTATTGTTATAGGCAAACTCTACCAAGGGTAGTATCTCTTCCCACTTCTCTCTCCGGCCACGAACGCCGCAGACATGTCTTCCAAAACCGAATCGTTTCTTTCCGATCGACCGTCCGCTTGAGGATGGAATGCCGCACTAAGATTCTGCTTGGTCCCATGGCTTCCTCGCAGACTCTCCAAAACCTCGACGTGAACCTCGGTCACGATCCGACGAATCGATACCGCACACCATGTAACCGCATTTATTTCGACGAAAGTCGAGCGAGCTTATCTAACCCGCACGTCATCCGAATCGGTAAGAAATGAGTCGACTTCGTCGGTCATCGACGACAACCCATATAGCGATGTTTCCTCCACGACCTTGGAAAACTCACCACAAAATCCATACCGATATGATCCCATTTCCACTGGATTGGTAACGGTTGCAACAATCGACGGACGTTGGTGTACAGCCTTTCACTTGTCGACAAGCCAAACATCGCTCCACAAACGCTGCTACATCCTTTTTCATCCCTTCCCACCAAAAGTTCCTCTTAAGGTCTCTCAGACATTTTGGTGCTTCGGATGAGTCAGATACGGTGCCTCATGAGCTTCACCCATGATTTTATCTCTCAATTCCCTATGAGTGGCACACATAACCTTCCTCGAATAGTAGCGTTATCCTTTGCTCCGTGAACCCTTGCTATCTTCTAGCTTTGCTTTCAAACGCATCTTCTCCGTGAATTGCCTCTCTCAGCAAGCACTCACGATGGCTTCTCTTAGATCCGGCTCACGTCAAAGTCGCGATGAATCTTGCACCGATTCCGGCCGGATGAATCACTTCGGTCGAGCTTCGAAATCTCGAATAAGCTCTTCCTCTTGCGTAAGAAGATATTCCAACTTAAGCCTCGACTTGCACTAAGAGCATCTCGCTACGACATTGGCTTTTCCCGGTGATAACCGATAGAGCAATCATAATCCTTCACCAACTCTAGCCATCTCCTTTGCCTCATGTTCAAATTTTTGTTCAAAGAAATACTTGAGGCCCTTGTGATCCGTGAAGATTTCACACTTAACTCCATAGAGATAGTGCCTCCAAATCTTCAACGCATGAACGATCGCCGCTAACCCGTGATCGTGAGTTGGGTAGCTCAACTCGTGCGGTTTCAACCGACGAGACGCGAAGTCGTAACCTTCCCGCTCGCATGAGAACGCAACCCAAACCAAGTTTGATGCATCGTGTGACCCACAAACCCATCGCTCCTTCCGCACGGCTAACACCGGAGCGGTTGTTAGCTTCTTCTTTAACTCTTGAAACTTGCTTCACAAGCTTCTCGACCATGAAAACTTGATTCCTTTCCTCGAGTTTAAGGCCATCGGCCTTGCCAACTTCGAAACCCTTCGATGAAACGCCTATAATATCCTCGCCAAGCCTAGAAAGCTCAACCTCATTGGCATTAGTCGAACCTTCCGCCATTTATCGCTTCAACCTTCATCGGGTCGACTTTGATTCCTTCGCAGAGCACGATGTGTCCAAGGAACATCACTTTGAGCCAAAACTCGCACTATACTGCATACAACCCTCTCGCCGTAACGCTTCCGAACGGCACGGAGGTGTTCTTTATGCAACTCTTCATTCTTGGAATAGATGAGAATATCATCGATAAAAACCAAGACGAAACTATCCGTGACATCGATGGAAAACTTGATTCATCGATCCATGAAGATCGCCGCGCATTGGTCAAACCAAACGGCATCACGATGAACTCGTAGTGCCCATACCGCCCCGAACGCGGTCTCGCAACGCCCTCCTTCCCGATCTTCACCTGATGGTAGCCTCGACCTCAAATCGATCTTAGAGAAGACACTCGCCCTTGAGCTGGTCAAAAGATCGCCGATCCTGGAAGAGAATATCTGTTTCGATCGTCACCTATTCACTCTCGTAGTCAATGCACATCCGCATCGACCCATCCTTCTTCTTGACGAACAGAATCGGCGCTCCCCGCGACACGCTGGGTCGGATAAAACCTAGATCCAACAGCCTCGTGAATCAAGCGCCAGCTCTTGCAATTTTAGGTGCCATTCTCAGATGGTGCCTTTGATCGGGCGCCGCCCCGGTTCCAAATCAATAGTGAATTCCACTTGTCTATCGTGTGGTAAACCCAGCAAGTCCTCGAAACACGTCCGGATATTCACACACCATCGCCTCTTTGCAATCGCTATGCTGTTCATCGTGCCTCGTCAAACTTACCAAGAAAGTTTGACGCCTTCCTTCCCTCGATCATCCTTCGCGCCCGGTCGAGATCATTGGCACGCAAACACCCATCCTTATGCCGTGGAAACAAACTTCCACTCTTTGGCCGTCCGAAAGCAACTTCTCTCGAGACAACGATAGTTGCCATGTGCTTTTCCAACCAATCCATGCCAAAGATGACATCAAATCTTCCATTCCGATGACATGCAAATTGACAAAGACCTTCGCTCCACGATTTCTACTTCGGTTCTCGCATATCTCTTTTGCTTTTAGCACTTCTCGACGGGATGCTAATTTCCGGTACTCGGATTTCTTGGTACCAAACCCAACCTCTCACACGCGATTCTCGAAACGAAAGAATGTGAGGCTCAGATCAAACAAAGCGAAACGGTATATCACTCATATGGATTATACCGCAAGATTTCGGAGCTTGAGCTGTCACGATTCAAGCGCACACCTTGCTGCTGCAGCGGCCTTTGGTTTGTCGGCTAGGGTGACCTCTGCCCGCTGTTTGTCCTCGGCGAGCATGATTCGCCTCTGCGGAGCCGACGCCGCCTTCTTCGGCGGCCGCACCGCTGCCCTCCTAACGGACAATCTCGGCGTAATGTCCGGATTTTACAACGATAGCACTCGGTGCTACTCTTACTCGCACTCGCGAAATGATTCCTTTGGCATTTCGCACCGTTTTTCAACACCGCCGCATGGGTTGGAAATTCTTCCCAAGGTTGCCTTTCTCTCTTGAATGCCTTGATTCCTTGGAATCATCGACCGCTCTGGTTCCTTGGAACACCGATTGCTTTTCCTCGATCTTCCCATTTCCTCTTACTCTTCCTCCGCCGATGGCTGTCCGGTGGCATCGTTTTTCCCGGGCAACATTGACTCAATGTTTAAGGCCCGGTTCAAGGATCGCGATACGCCGATCTCCCCGATCGACGAGCGAAATTCGATCTCGGTCGAGTCCTCTCTCAACCTCGCTCGCTGGCGACCTCGATTACAACCAGCACGTAGCATAACGTGATGATTTATTGAACGAGCGATCGCATTCGGTAACCGTCCTTCTTCCTCGACGAAGATTCCAACTCGTTTTGCCTCTCGTCAGAAACGCCGTACACGCATTTTCCATGAGTTCTTCCTCGAAATCTTCCCACGATACCTTGCCCACCGTCCCGGTGTTAGGTCCTTCTCACGGATTCCCACCGTAAATCAGCCTCATCGGTTAGTCGAAAGATCGCGCAATTCAGCTTTTTCTCGCTTCTTCGCACCGATGTATTCAAGATCCTTCGTGGATCGATCCGCCTCGGCGTCGATCGTTCGCCGAGACCGTCGAATGTGGGGATTCGCCGCGAAAACTCTCGATCGCGATGTCACCGAACCAAAGGTGGTTCCGGCTTCTTCCACATTATTGTTCCTCCGTTCCTTGTTCCGGCATTCATGCATCGACGCTGAAACATTAGAAACGCTGCGATAGATAACCCGTATCATCGCATAACATATATCATCACCCATATCACATATCATCACATATATCACATATCACGCACGATCACATATAATCATGCAATCTCACAACATATCATCGTTATGCATTTCACATAACATCATCATCACACATCACATAGATCATATATCATCATGGCATAGCTCATATCACATATAAGCATCAAACATAAACATCCCGTCAGAGATGCGTTAGTATCGAATATTCGGTGTCCATGAAGGATCACAAAATACAAGATCAAGGCATGTCACCAAAAAGGTCGATGTGAGCAAAAGAATCGACTCGGTCATCGTCAAAGATGCCGCTCGTCCATGCTTCTAGCAGACTCATGATCACCTTTGTACACACCGACTACCTAGATCTTTGTCCTCCATATCCATCCACTATTCCCCGCTAGTCCCGCCGGTTCCATTCGCTCTCCTCATCTTCCTTTCCTTCCAATCGTGAGCTTGAATTGGCCGCCGCTTAAAAGCGATCCCGCATGGAAGCAAGCCTCTCTTGGGTATGATCCCATCCAAGTTGTGCTCGATTGCTCGAGTATCGTGAAAGCCGTACCTCGCCCCACGCTCGCGCTGCTCTTCCTCAATGTGCCCGACCATCGTAGTCATCTCGCTATCCGGATTACCGGGTCCTCCAATCCTCACTATCCTCCTCGCTCATCCGGGTCCTCTTCTTCCTCGTAGTCGCCTTCCCGGATGCCGGCCGACACGCTCGTGGCATGAAGATCCCGATCCCGGCTTTTCCTCGCCACTTTGGACGGACAATACCTCTCGCCCCGAAGTTCCCGCCAAAGTCGTTCGGGTCCTCCGAAGGTAAGGATCGCCGATGGTGGTGTAGTGACCGTGTATCTCGATGCACCGCGATCGCTCGATTGATGGTTGTTCTCCCAATGGCTCTTCGGGAACATCATCCCTATCATCGATCTCGATCGGTCCTCGAGGGTGTCTCGCAACCACATCCTCCTCGATGGTATACCTCGGTGGTCCGCCCACTGCCTCCATACTCGAAATGAACTCAAGAAGTCCAAGGTGGTGCCTCGTGATAGATCCCGCTCGAACAACACATGTCCTTGCTTTCCGCCCATGGTTGCCATCCCGCTTGCAGCCTTTCACCATCCGATAGTAGGCCTCGATTCGACACTTTCCCACCTGCCTCAACCTTTCTCCATAACCCAACAAATCTTCCTGTAAATACTCCCAATGGCTCATGAATAATCCTTGTACATTCCACGAATTTACTGGATATGCTCATCCATTCTGTGAGATCTCAACCAACGTTGTCCGCCATCAATATCCATAAACCTACATGTTAGTTCACCATAAAACAACAACAAATATTCACGCTTCTTTACCATCCCAAATATCCGGGAAATCATGTCTCATACACATGTTCATTTCAACACATATCAATATCAATATCGATATAATCACGTAAGCAACATGGAATTCACTTACAAGCACTCGCTTATCAAAATAAACAAGATTTTCAATCAACAACATATTGCTATGTAAACACATGACTTACATCAACCATACGTGATCACATCAATCACATCATATCATATAAACGATTTTCACATCACAGCCACACAGTGCCCTTTTGTTCCATCAACAATACTTCCATATCCACATCACCATTCAACCATACCTCATCCACATCACGCTTACATCACAGAACTCTCACCATGCCAAAGCACATGAAACCAAGATCACATCAAGCATCACATAGCCACATAAAGCATCAAGAATAAACACATACCTCATCCCTTTTAAAGGAGGCGGATCGACGGTGAGTCGAGGGTAGTCAGACCGATAAATGTGTTAGCTAGCATTACAAAGACCGTCAGAGTTGGAGTGCAATTTTAATTTTAGCATAGCATGAAGAACCCGCAGCATTTTCCACCCAATCCACTTCTAAGTACGGATGGACAATCGGAAGGACAATCTGAAACTCTTGAGGATATGTTGAGGAGGGTGGTGTTGGATCGAGGTGCAAGTTGGGAACATGTTTTGCCACTTATTGAGTTCGCCTACAACAATAGCTATCAAGCAACGATCGATATGGCCCCATATGAAGCATTGTATGGAAAGAAGTGTCGATCACCGCTTTATTGGGATGAAGTAGGTGAGAGAAAAGTTCTAGGGCTTGACACAGTAAGTGAGATGATTGAGATTGTCCGCCAAATCAGGCAAAGAATAAAAGAAGCTCAGGACATACAAAAATCTTATGCCGATACGCGCAGATCTGAGCTACAATTTGAGTGCGGAGATAAAGTTTTACTTAAGGTCTCTCCATCGAGGGGAATTATAAGGTTCGGAGTAAAAGGAAAATTGAGACCATGTTTTATAGGACCTTATGAGATCTTGGAAAGATGTAATACCCCGTATTTCTGTAGCAGAGTTTAGCTCTAGATTAAGAGCTTTATAAGACGGGCATTGTATCCTTAAGAAAGATTTGTTTAAGTTAGAAGCTTTTACGTTAAGCTTCGAGTTGAGAAGATAGCATTGAGGCAGATTTGAGATAGAATCTGAGATAAGATTCTTAGATCTTATTTAGAATAAGAAGACCCAGAGTCCAAGGGTCTTGAGATGATAGATACATGCTCAATGAAGTCTTGATTTAAGAAAATTGAGAATTTTAAAATCTATGCTTTTGTGACGTCGGTGTTTGCCGATTAAACTCGAATTAAGAGCAGAATATTTAAAATGATTTTCGAAGTCAAGAATATATTTTTATAATTATATTTTGATGTTTATGATATATCATTGAGTTCCAAAGCAGAGATTCAAGTAGAGATTGTTTTATCAGATAATTAGTTTCGATTTCTTGCTATAGAAACGCTATGCATTATTTTATAATAATTATATTTAATTTTCAAGGAAAAGCTATTATTTAACTATTAAAGAAAATGAGAAAATGTAAAGAAAGAAAAAAGTTTCTAGAAAAGTGATGAATAATCACTTATTTAAGAAAATAAAAAATAAATTAAAATTATTACATAATACATAGAAATATGAATAACACTATTCAATCTTCATTTTCTCCCTCAAATTCACGTCTACACACACTTGCCCACACACAAATTTTCGAAAACCTTGAGCCAAAAATAAGAAGATCTAACCGTTGAATTTTCGATCCATCTTCGAATCGAGGTATAATCTCGTCTCTAGAACACATCTAAGGTTTGAAAAATTTAAAATCATGAACCTATGCATAGTTCAAATTTTCGTTCATTTGGAGAAATTATGAAGGATTATTTTTTGTTTAATTATTTCATGATATTATGATAGATTTGACGTCTACGTATTGTTTAATGTTGAATTTGTGGATCATATGTTATTGTTTGGAAATTTATGAAATTATGAGGGCATGGATCTTGAATATATGATGTTGATATTATTGAAATGCCTTCATATATGTGTTATTGTATAGTTATAAACATGTTTGGAGCAAGAAAAACGTTTGAAATCGAAACTATATTGAAACTCCCAAAATGGCCGAAAACCCTAGCCATTATAATGTTAGAATTTTGATTTTATTTGATCATTTTGACTTCATATTTGGATTCTATGATATGAATAATGCTTAAAATGATTTATTCGGATTTTTCGGCCGACGTATTCAAAAGTTGTAAAATTTTAGTTTGTCGGCGAAAATGGGTTTTCAAAGCTAAAGCTTTAATCTTTGTATTGTGTTGATTAATTGATGATATTTGATGATAGTTGAGCATGTATTAAGATTCGTTGGTGTTAGATGACGTCTCACGCGACTGTTGACGTCGGACATAAGCTATGTCTTAAGGGAGTTGTTGGTTTTTGGCTAAGATTAGATGGTTTAAGAGCGTTGTTGAGCTTTCTATGCTCGTTTAGACATATGGTGATGATTGGGTGAAGTTTGAGATAAGTTGGTTATGTTGGTATTGAAATAGTGATGCGTTTTATAAACGTTATTCTGCCGAAATTTCGTTAGAATTTTTTGTTAATAAGATGTTTGAGGATGCAATGACCCAAGTGTTGATAGACCATGCGTCTTGATATCAAGAAATATAGTCGTAGTGACGACTAAGATTAATCATATTCTTGTTTGGTTCTTGATAGGCTCTTATGCCATTCTATGTGGATTGATGACCCAAGTGGGAAGAAGAACGAAGTGAAAGGCAGAAGGTATAGTCCCGAGTAACTGTCACCAGGTGGGTATAAATATTTTTATAATGATATGCTTATGCTTTTATATATTTTCAAATGATATGATATGCTTTTGCATAGAAGATGATATGATATGATATGCATTTATTTGAAAAGTTAAGTGACTTGCCTGATTTTTAAGCATGAGCATAAGCATAATGCACTACCTATCCACGAGAAAAAAAGAATGAAAGAAAGAAAGAAATGACCGACGTCGGGTATGACCGTAGTTGATAACTGACGAGCCCAAGTTTTGTGCTCTTTTTCTGTGTGTTGTCTAGGTCAAGATCGAGTCTTTTGTGTCTTTCTTGTTGTGTTTTGTTTCTAGGAGGACACACCGTCCGCAGGGCAAGGCAGAGGCGAAATGGGCAATCGGGTGTAGTGATGGGCAAGCGCTGTGAGAGGGTAAGCACCGGCAAGAAGGAAGAAGAAGAGACGCGGTCGAGAGAAGAGGAGAGAGAGGTGATGGGTAAGATCTGCAGATCGGGATGAATCTCGCTAAATCAGGAAGAAGGCGTGCTAAGGCGAATCCCGTAAAATACGGAGGAGATCACCTCAAATCCGTCTGGGCAAGGAAACAATGCTGATAAACACGGAAACCCTAACGGATCATCCAGCCCATGGGCTAACACCATCGTCAGCCTCTCTCGGCCTATATATTTAGGATGAATGCGTGACTTGTGCGCATCATAGATCATAGCTCCGACTCTCGCATCTTCACATCTTAGAATCATCATTACCACCACCACATACATTAAGTCCCTTCGGGGCAAACACTTTTATATTTGCTTTTAAGATGTTTTTGGTGGCACTTTGGGCTCGTGCTCTATTCCATTCAGTAATAGTAAGTTGTTTCGTTTCATGATGGTCTTAATTAACTGTTGCATGTTTGTTTATTTTATGTCCGGCTATGTCTTTATTACGGTTTGGGCATGACTAAGTGAAGCATGATTAATATAACTCGAGAGGTCTAAGTAGGGCATTACGATCTGCATGTGTGTGTTCCAAGCACTAGGTCTTGAGCAATATATAACTTAACCAAACTCGGTGTGTTAGTTGCAAATAACATAGTGGGTAAGGGAGGTTGCAAGTAATAATTTGATTAAGGTGTGGGTGTCCCGCACCCCAAATAATCTGTTGTTGTGGGCGAGTTGGAGTAGTCCTAGCATTGCCTTTGCCAATACCGGTCCATCTAGAACATAACGCTTGAGGCTTGCATGTCTTGAGGTGTCCTCGTGCATGGGCATTACGGGTTAGATAGTTTGCATAGGGTGTCCTCGCCTTCTTTACACGAAAGGATAGATTTGGAGGGGTGCGTCGTGGGTGTGGCTGCGACAACGGGGTCACGACGTATGTCTCTTATAACCGGTTGATGCATGTCATGTAGTGAAAACCTTTGCACCTAGGACCGAGTGTTAATCGTCTTCACGAAGTTGTTGCCCAAGCCAGACTCGTCTTATTATTTGATATTCCCTTTGAGTTTGTTTCAGGTTACTTTAGCCATATGTATAGTGATCAAGATAATTATACCACTCTCATTCCTTTTAAGTGACATCGTGACATCAGAGATTGCTACACCAACTCTTCGTGGGATCGACCCATACTTATCGGCCGGCTACGCTGTGATGGGCAATAGGTTATAAATTTATTTTGAGCGCTAAGCGACAGCGTGTCAAAATTGGCGCCGTTCTTAGGGAGTTGCGCATTCGGTGAGTAATCTCTATTTCTTGAGTTTTATTACTCTCTTTGTTGTATGCTACGACCTAACCTGCGGGAGAGAACGGAGGACTTTTATGCGATCACGAGATCGAAAAGCACGCAAGGCGGAGGAGAGCAGCAGTACGGAGGGCACGACAAGCTGCAAGGGCAGCTAATCCAGAAGAAAACCCAGAGAGCAATACGATGGGTGAACAACCGCAAGTAGAGCGAACATTGAGGGAAATGGTGTTCCCCAACAACCAGAACATGAGGCCAACGGGCATCACTTTGCCCGCGATCAATGGCCACTGGGAGATGAAGCATTCCTTCATCCAGATCCTCCCCCGATTCAGTGACATGCCCGGGGAGGATCCACAAAGACATTTACAAGACTTCGAGATGGCGTGTGGGACTATCCGCGCCAATGAAAACCTTGGAGAGTATGTGAGATTAGTATCATTCCCCTTCTCTCTGCATGACGGAGCAAGAGAATGGCTCTACACCTTGCCCACAGGAAGTGTGACCACTTGGGCTGTGCACGAGTTCTGCGAGAAGTACTTTCCTGCCGCCCGCATTCAGAACATGAGGAAAAGAATAAGCAGCATCAAAATGGGCACAGGGGAAAGCCTTTATGATTACTGGGGAAGGTTTAAACAGCTGCAGGCGAAATGCCCTCAACATCAAATTCCAGACCATGATCTAATCCAATATTTCATGGCCGGGTTAAGGGCATCTGAGAAAATTTGGGTGAATGCATCTTGTGGAGGATCAATAATGAATAAAGTTCCCAGTGAGGCCTTTAGATTGTTGGGCGAGATGGTCGAAGAAAACAGCAGACGCGAAGGAGGAGAAGTTCCGAGGCAAGTCTTATTATTCTTCAACCGTGGAGACCAAGCTGGATAAACTTTGCAACCTGTTCGACAAGTTCATAACCAACACAGGGCCAGGGCAAAAGAAAGCTAAAGTTTGCCAAATCTGCGCTGCCGTGACACATCACACGGATCAATGTCCCACACTGTTTGAAGAAGAAGAAGTCAATGCAGTGGGTCAAAATGGTAATGGGCAATACGAGCAGAGGAGATATGATCCAAATTCCCAAACCTACAACCCAGGATGGAGGAACCACGAAAATTTTAGATGGTCTAACAACCAGCAAGGGGCAGGACAACAACAACAGCAGTACGGAGGGGCAGGACAACAACAACAATACAGGAATAATCAGCGTGACCAAAGCGGTGGGCCATCGTTGGCCGAACTTGTGCATACTATGGCACGAGAGAATGTGAAGGCTCAACAAGAGAACGAGAAATTCAAGGTCGAGACAAGGGGAGCCCTCCAGAGCCTTGGGAACCAAGTTTCCCAATTGACGGCCGCCGTAACGCGTCTTGAGAAGAAGCAAGGAAATTTACCTCCACAAGTAGAGGTAAACGAGTTAGCCCAACCGAGCGATGTAGACTTGAGGCGGGAAGAAGCGCGCGGAAAAAGTTTTCATGCCTAAAGGCGATGTAGTCATACACAAGTGGAAGATCTCACGAACACATTGATCGAGGCGAAGATGATCATGAGGAGCCACCCAAGGAAAAAACAGAAAAAGAAGATGTGATCATTGAGCCGACCTACGTCAAACCTAATCCTAAGGTTTTACCTCCATTTCGAGCAGATTGGCGAGAACCGCAGAGAGGAAGAAATGAGTGAGATGTATCGCGTGTTTTAAGGTGGAAATTAATATACTTTTCTCATCATTGCTCCGCACGATGCGAAGTGGGCAAAGTTCATGAAAGAATTGTGCATGAGAAAGGTGAAATACAAAGATGATGCAAAATTCCAAGTGGGAGAAAATGTATCCATGATCCCACAAATGAAATTGCCCAAGAAGTGTAGAGATCCAGGGATGTTTTTTATTCCCTGCATAATAGGTAATACGAGGATCGAAAGGGCCATGCTTGATTTGGGGGCATCTATAAACGTCATGCCCTTGTCAATGTTTAACGAGTTAAAAGTGGGAACCCTGCGCCAACACGAGTGGTTATCCAATTAGCAGACAGGTCTAACGTCTATCCAGAAGGAATCATCGAAGACGTATTGGTCAAAGTAGAGGAACTCATATTTCGAGCATACTTCTACGTTCTGTATATGGGCACGATGGGTAACAAATCATCAGTTATGTTATTGGGCGACCATTCATGAAGGCGGCGTAACGAGATTGATTGCGACACGGCAAGTTATCACGTGAATTGACGACGAGACGGTGACCTTCAACATCTTCAAGGCCATGGAGCATCCGATTGATATTGAAGTCGTGGAATTCATCGATCACATTGAACCTATGGTGGGAGACATCCCGCCCGATAGGTTTGCAAGACCCCGGATGCGACCATTCAAAGTGGACTTAAGGAGGAAGACACTCACGGAGAAGCGACTTACGGACAATGTCGGGAGGCCTGCTTTATTTATGGAGGCGAGCAGGGGACTCAGTGGTCGATATGCAGAACATGCCCAAGGCGAAGGAAGAAGAAAAACTCGTTCCATCCGCATGAGAGCTCCCAAACTCGAGCTAAAGACTTTTCCTCACCACTTGAAGTATATATTTCTAGGGAAGGACGACACCTTGCCCGTGATCATCAATGCTAAACTTAGTCCGAATCAAGAGGAAGCTGTGAAGAATGTTATTGGGCAATAAAATGAAGCTATTGGGTGGACATTGGCCAACATCAAGGGCATCAGCCCATCCATATGCGTTCACAACATTTTAATGGAAGAAGAAGCCAAACCAGTACGCGATCAACAAAGGAAGTTGAACCCGACTATGAAGGAGGTAGTCATGAAGGAGATCTTGAAGCTTCTCGACTTAGGCATCATATATCCGTGTCAGACGATAAATGGGTCAGCCCGATTACGTCGTGCCCAAGAAGTCGAGCATTCGGTGGTGAAAAGCGAGAAAGGAGGCTGATCCCAACGAGACTCCAAGCAGGTTGGAGAATGTGTATTGACTATCGAAAGCTTAACACGGTAACCGGAAGATCACTTCTCATTACCTTTCATTGATGAGATCTTTGGAAAGGTTAGTGGAAACAAATTCTTTTGTTTTTAGGCGGATACTCGGGCTACATGCGGATCTGGGTTGCCCAGGTGATCGAGGATAAAACCACTTTCACATGCCCATTCGGGACATTTGCTACGAAGAATGCCTTCGACATGTGTAATGCCCGAGGACATTTCGGTGATGTATGATGAGCATCTTCTCGGACTATTGGAGAAATGCATCGAGGTCTTTATGGATGACTTTACCGTCTATGGGGAATCATTCGATGAGTGTTGACAATTTGGAGGTAGTCCTACGAGATGTGTCGAAAAGAATTTGATCCTCAATTATGAAATGTCATTTCATAGTACAAGAAGGATTGTTCTTGGACACGTAGTATCTGAAAGAGGATAGAAGTGGATAGAGCTAAAGTAGAGATCATCGCCAAATTGCCTATCCGACGATTAAAAGCAAGTCTTGAGGTTTCCTGGGCACTGGATTTCTGAGAAGATTTATGAAGGACTTTCGAAGATCGCCTAGCCCATGACACGACTACTCCAGAATGAAGTACCATGGGAATTCAATGGAGAGTGTAAGATGGCTTTTGATACTCTGAAGAATAACTTAATCTCGGCGCAATCATCCATTTCCAGTTGGGGCATGCCGTTTGAAGTTATAATGCGATGCTGGCGGGTGCACTGTGGGGCCGTCTTAGGACAACGAAGAGGAAAGGAAAGTCATGCTATATACTATACCTCGAGAACTCTAAATGCCGCCCAATGCAACTACAGCACAACCGAGAAAGAGCTTTTGGCGGTTGTCTTTACCTTTAAAAAATTTCGATCATACCTAATCGGGGCCAAGACAATCGTCTACACCGATCACATTGCCCTGAGATACCTGATGGCCAAGAAGGAGTCAAAGCCACGACTGATCAGATAGATCTTGCTTCTCCAAGAGTTCGATGTAGAAATCAAAGACAAGAGTGGAGCACAAAACCTTGTGGCCGACCACTTGAGTAGGATATTGAAGGGAGAAGACCCGGTGCCCATTGTAGAGACATTCCCTGAAGAACATCATATTTCATTCGAGGCACGACAAAGTTCGAGCCATGGTATGCAGACTTGGTGAATTACAAAACCATTGGAGAGCTCCTGTTGGGCTCACTCGTATCAAAGAAATAAGATCAAGGCGGTATCGCGCCTACATATGGGATGATCCCTACTTATGGAGAAAGTCGCCGACCAAGTCTGCTGACAGTGCGTGCCGAAACCGAGATCAAAGATATTACGAATCACTTTGCCTCGAAAGAATGTGGAGGTCACTTTGGGCACAAGAGGACAACTAGGAAGGTATTAGGCAATAGTTCTTACGCCCACGATATTCGAGGATGCTTATGAGCTATGTAAGCAATGTAAGGAGTGTCAGCGGGAAGGAAATATCACAAGGAGAAATGAGATGCCCATGATACCTATCCTCCCCGTCCGAAATCTTTGATGTATGGGGATGGACTTTATGGGACCATTACCCAGCTCTAGGGCAATCGTACATCCCGCTGATGAGACTATGTTTGAAATGGGTTGAGGCCAAGCAAGTGCCACCAATGACTCAAGGTGGTTTCACTTTTCTCAAAGCTAATATATTCAACGAGTTCGGTGTGCCCAAGGCAATTATCGCGATCGAGGAACCCATTTCGCAACACCACTATTGCGAAATTATTCGAGAAATGCGGTGTAACCCATCTGGTAACCACACCTACCATCTGCAGCCAATGGGCGGCGGAGTTGTCAACGAATCATTAAGACCATATTGAGGAAGGTAGTGGGACCTACGGTGGGGGCTGAGCACTCTTCTTGACGACGCGCTATGGGCATCTGAATCGCATACAAGACCCCTTGGGCATGTCACCGTGCATCAATTGTGTTTGGCAAGATGTGTCACTTACCGGTGAACTAGAGCACAAGCGCATTTGGGCGATAAACAAGATCAACTTCGATTGGGACCGTGATGGCCAAGCTAGAAAACTTCAACTTCAAGAGCTAGAGGAGATAAGGCTAGAGGCCTATGACAATGTCGTTCTGTACAAAGAAAGATTAAAGAAGGCACACGACCGTCTTATCAAAGCCAAGGCATTCGAGCGAGGCGATTGGTGCTTTTATACCGCCTCGATTTAAATTGATGTCGGGCGAGCTAACAAGCAAGTGGTGCAGACCATATGAAGTCAAAATTCAATTTCGAATGGGTAGTCACGAGTCGTGACACGAAGACAAGGAAGACCTTCAAGGTCGATGGACGTCTTAAGGCTTACTATGGGCATCACGAGATAGATCCAGGGGAACTGCATCAAGTGCAAGCCCTTGACGAGGAAGAGTAATGAAGAGGTCTAGTCGAGCCACGACGATAACCAAGGCGCTGACCAGGAGACAACCTGGTATTTTATTTGCTTTCTTTGTTGTTTTCTTTTTTTGTTTTTGTTGGCTTTGCCCCCGTTTTGCGTGTGGTGTTGTGTTGGTAAATCTACAGGAACAGTTATGATCATGACCGAAGAGGGCAAGTTGAGACGCTATACTTTCTCTATGGGCAAGAGGGTAAGTTCTGAAACAAGTTGCAGGCGGTTGTCAGAAGAAAGGACGTAACGTCCCCTATATCTGGCCACTCCATCATTAACCCCCCCTCCCACGTCGCCTCAACTCTGTAACTTATCTCTCTCTCACCTGACCCTTAAAGAAGAAACCCTCTTCCGTTTTCAAAATGAGCACCCGTAAAACTAGAGCCAAAAACACCTCAAAAATTCTCGATTCCTCCTCCGAGCCAAAGAAAACCACCAAGCTCGAAACGAAGATGGCGACCCTCTCTGAAACTCCTGCCATTCCCGAGATGCCCAAGAGCCCCTCTCCAGTAAACTCTGAAGATTTGGAGAAGATAATCGAGGAGACGGTGCCCGCACCCACAACGGAAATACAGGAAGAACCACCGAGAGAGGTGACGCCAAAGCCCAAGAAGAAGAAGGCCAAGGCAATTAAGGAGAAGACCACCCCAGCGACGGTAAGAGAGGAGACTCCCGCGGAGACAGAGGAGTCCACCTCGGACGAAGCTGACGAACAGGAGCCCTCCGGAGATAAAGACAAAGATGAGGGAAGAGAAGAGACCCCCGCTGAGAAGGATTCCGAGGGCACCACCACCGCTGAAAAGGAAGCCTCGTCGGAAGTTCCGGTACCATCGCGAAAGAGAACCCGCAGTGAGCTCGCCAAGATGATGACTCTTTCTCCATGAGGGAAAAGGTGCCACGACCACGGAGAGCCACCCAAGTTCATCTCTTGGACCACCGACGAGGGGCATCGTGAAGCCCAGGCGCTTGATATGGAGGTGTTGGATAGCCCGGGGTGAAAAATGAAGTGAAAAGTACTTTATGAGGATTGGATGGGGGCATTTTGAAATGGCCAGACGACTTTACATCACCGGCAAGGGGTTCATTCGGACTCTCGAGTAAAAACCACAGGAAGGTGGTGACCACGGATTGCATAAAATTCAGGCTGATGGGCAGTAGCTTCTCGTTCTCCCTGAACGACTTCAATTGCATCTTGGGCATGACAGAAGTTTTTGAGATGAATACCACGGAATACAAGGAGGCCTTCACTTTCATCCCCGAGCACACTGGGGAGGAATGGAATGAAAAATGGGCGACGATTGGTCTGGGCACGACATTCAAGTCAGGATACACAAAGGGCAATGAGCTGAAGAACAACGCACTGCGGATGTGCCATCGCCTCCTGTCCTACAGTTTTTTCGGGAAGGTGGACAACAGCAACTCCGTCTCCCAACAGGAGCTATTCATTTTGTGGTGCATGGAGCATGGCCACATGGTGAATTTTGCCGCATTCGCTGCTGCCCATTTCAAGGACATCCTGACTCATCCCAAGCAGAGAATCTCTCTTGCCCACCTGGTGACCGTCTTGGCCACAAAGCTGAAGGTACTGGACGAAGCAAATACCGACCTGGAAGCAGAGCCCGAGCTGTATATTGATATGGCTATGCTGGAGCGAATGAAGGACATCTACTATGACCAGGACGGCCGACCAGTGTTCACGGAGCCAACCCTGATGACCAGACAGCCCTCACCAGTCTACCAGTCAACCAGGAAGAGAGTCGGAGATAGCCAGCAGGAGGATGAGGACATTAAAGCCCGCTTGACCAGGATGGAGGAACAACAGAAAGCGACCCATGATGCCTTGCTTGCCTACTTTGCCCACGCTGGATTCAGGTATCCAGCTTCCCCTTGACCTTTTTGTCCTCCCTTTTGTTTTTGTTTTTGTTTTTGTTTTTGTTTTTGTTGTTGTTGGTGGTCAACCCCCTTCCCTCACCCACTTTGCTCAAGGCAAAGTGTGTGAGTGGAGGGGGTTGTGTCTGTTCTGTTTTGTTTGAGTTAAGAGAGTCGGTCTCCACTCAGACCCACTTTGCCCAAGGCAAAGTGTGTGAGTGGGGGGACTGCTTACCTTGCTCATTTTGTTTCGTTGTTTTGTGTTTGTGTTCCCTCCTTGTTTACCCACTTTGCTCAACGCAAAGTGTGTGAGTGGGGAGGGGTTCTCGTTTTTGTGTGTCGGTTGACATATTTAAATTGGTGGGATTGATTGGCCTGTATTTTCTTGTTGTGAATAATGTTAGTGGTTTTAGGTTCACTGTTTTGAGCATGACCGTATGTAAATAAGGATGACGAATTGAATTTGAGCACACATGGTGAGTTTTGAGCTTAAACTGTTGTATCTTGATCAACATAGTTTCCTTTCTTGTGTGATAATTGACATCTTCACTAGGCTTTTGCTAGAACTTGCGTGCACTCTTATGTAGAGGCCTTATTGACTTAGCTAAAACATTTAGATGACTTAGGCATTTTTTCTTTCAAACAGCCCACTGAGCCAAAAATGTCCTACCTATTGTTAATCCCTCGTTCACCCCCTTGAGCTTAATAATTTCTTTCACTCACTTAAATTAGCCTAAAAAAAGAAGCCTACCCGGTCAATTGGACTTAGGAGCTAATAGAAGAAAAAGGCGAACAAAAAGGGAAGAACAGTAGCCTCGTAATGGGCAAGAAAAAAAAGGGGTTTACCAGAATTTCAAATAAATGGGCAAAATGCCCAATATAAAGAAGTTATCCAGAATTGAAAGAAAAATGAAGGACTTAAAATAAAAAAAAAAATATATTGACGAAGTCCTAAGATGTTTGTGCTGAGGCCCGTAAGAAGAAGGCGAAAGGAAATCCATGGAGGTCAAAACAATTTCCTCAATCCTAAGTCCATGATGACCCTAGCCTCGTTCCAAAAATCTCCCACCTATGTCTTAAGCCCCATTACAGCCAAATAAAAGACCTAAGGATGAATGTTTAAAGCTTTCTCTAAACGGTGGAGATAGTAGAGGGCACGCAAGCCTATGGCATAGTCGAAATGACAGTTGTCCTGAGCGTATACACTAGCCTAAACACAAGAGTGCAGAGTGTTGGTGAGGAAAATGCCCAATATGCTCAAATTTGTATTTTGACTTGTTTGATAGTCGTTGCTTGAATTGAGTTCTCTTGAATCACTGGCTTGTTCCAATGAGCTTATATTGGCCGAGATAACCCGCTTGTGATGATGTGCTAAACTTTTGGGTCTTTTTGTGTCTTTTCTTTCTTACATTGTCTTGGGCAATTACGTGCAAGCTTGAGGACAAGCATGTTTAAAGTGTGTGCGTGTGGCGAGCCCAAGTTTTGTGCTCTTTTCTATGTCTTATCTAGGTCAGATCGAGTCTTTTGTGTCTTTCTTGTTGTGTTTTGTTTCGCGGGAGGACACACCGGTGCAGGGGCAAGCAGGAGGCGAAATGGGCAATCTGGTGTAGTGATGGGCAAGCGCAAGTGAAGAGGGTAAGCACCGGGCAAGAAGGAAGAAGAAGAGGCGCCGTCGAGAGAGAGAGAGAGAGGTGATGGGCAAGATACGCAGGATCAGGATGAATCTCGCTAAATCCGGAAAGAATGCGCGCTAAGGCCGAATCCCATAAAATCTGGAGGAGATTACCTCAAATCCGTCTGGGCAAGGAAACAATGCTGATCAACAAGGAAACCCTAACGGATCGTCCAGCCCATGGGCCAACACCATCGTCAGCCTCTCTCGACCTATATATATAGGATGAATGCGCGACTTGTGCGCATCATAGATCATAGCTCCGACTCTCGCATCTTCACATCTTAGAATCATCATTACCACCACCACATACATTAAGTCCCTTCGGGGCAAACACTTTTATATTTGCTTTTCGTATGTTTTGCGGCGGCACTTTGGGCTCGCCGTCTATTCCATTCAAGTAATAGTAAGTTGTTTCCGTTTCATGATGGTCTCAATTAACTGTTGCATGTTTGTTTATTTTATGTCTGGCTAAGTCTTTATTCTGGTTTGGGCATGACTAAGTGAAGCATGATTAATATAACTCGAGAGGTCTAAGTAGGGCATTACGATCTGCATGTGTGTGTTCCGAAGTACTAGGTCTTGAGCAATATATAACTTAACCAAACTCGGTGTGTTAGTTGCAAATAACATAGTGGGTAAGGGAGGGTTGCAAGTAATAATTGGATTAAGGTGTCGGTGTCCCGCACCCCAAATAATCTGTTGGTGTGGGCGAGTTGGAGTAGTCCTAGCATTTGCCTTTGCAATCTTAGGGTCCATCTAGAACATAACGCTCAGTAGGCTTGCATGTCTTGAGGTGTCCTCGATGCGTGGGCATTACGGGTTAGATAGTTTGCATAGGGTGTCCCTTGCCTTCTTTACACGAAAGGATAGATTTGGAGGGGTGCGTCGTGGGCGTGACACGTGACAACGAGGTCACTGACGTATGTCTCTTATAACCGGTTGATGCGTGTCATGTGGTGAAAACCTTTGCACCTAGGACCGAGTGTTAATCGTCTTCACGTAGTTGTTGCCCAAACCGGACTCGTCTTATTATTTGATATTCCCTTTGAGTTTGTTTCAGGTTACTTTAGCCATATGTATAGTGATCAAGATAATTACACCACTCTCATTCCTTTTAAGTGACATCGTGACATCGAGATTGCTACACCAACTCCTCGTGGGATCGACCCTATACTTATCGGCGGCTACGCTTTGTGATGGGCAATAGGTTATAAATTTATTTTGAACGCTAAACGACAGCGTGTCAGTAACCTCGGGACCAACTCGGGTATGTGATATTAAGGTGTTTGAGAAGGAGGTCTACTTCTCAACACGCAGAAAAAATTAGTGGATATGGGAAGGAAAAGAGAAAGTTGCATGTAGTCATGAAACATGCATACACATATGTTATGACATTATGAGAATAAAAGCAAGTAAGTATTTATTTATGAAAGCATATGTTATGGCAAGTCAAGTATATAGCCCTAAGAGCAATGTTTTATGTTTTGGCGCATACCTACTGAGTGTATTTTTGTACTCACGCCCTGCATACATTTCTAAATATGCAGGTTGAGCTCGAGAGGATGCTGGAATCGAATGCTGTGCAAAGGAGCTTCTCTAGATGATTTGATTCATGATAATATGTTTAACTGTCAATGTTGTTCATTTGATGTTAACATGTTTTGTTGCCCAGAGAGTTATGTCTTCACACATAATTCTCAGCCACGTTTTTCGTTGCCGAACTTTGTCCTTTGCTTGCTTATATGTTCTGCTATGACGAAGTGATCATGTTCAATGCTCTAGGAATAAGGATTTACTCGAATGCTCAGAATTATTTTCGTTGGATTCAATATTATGCTATTGGATCATTGTTAAACCATGTTTTAAGAAGTTAGCAAATTCTCAAAGTTGTCAAAGTATGCTCGAAAATGTACATTATTAATATTAGTTATCCCGTTGTGATTATTTGTCCTCAGCCGTTGTCCTTCTTGTTCGATTCTTCATTGTGGTTTGAGGACCTAAAATCATCATTTGTTCAATTCCATTTTACCTCTTTAGTCTATAAACATTTAAATTCTTCTTGATAAAAGTTGGTACCCTATTTGTCTCTTGAAATATTTTGATCATTGTTGACGTTATTAATTATCAGAATTTCCTTCTAAACCCAAGTCACGGCCTAATTACCTGATTAAGTAGTTGGGCTGTGACAAAAGAATAGGCCCAGTAGCCTATAGATTGGCACTTCCGCCAAGTCTGGGGAATGTACATAATGTTTTCCACGTGTCGCAGTTAAGAAAGTATGTGTATGATCCAAAACACGTGATCCATCATGATGACGTGATCCTTAACCCAGATATGAGTTATGAGGAAGAACATACGGCTATCTTAAGAAACAAGTCCATACCAATAGTGAAAGTCCTATGGAGGCACCATGGACAGGAGGACGCCACGTGGGAACTCCAGGATGCTAGGATGGAAGGATACCCCAAACTTTTCTAAGGTATGCAAATTTCGGGACGAAATTTCTTTTTAAGGGGGGTAGAATGTAATATCCTAAAGTTTTAAAACTAAATTACGATAATATAAATCGTAAATTAGGGTTTTGTTTCGATAATCGAAATAGTAAATTATCGAAGCCCAATTTTGACTATCCATAATACGAGGATTTTCATATTATATTCATAAATGATTAGTGAATTAAGGAATGTATATATATATTATTCCTTCGAGAGCATTATTCTAACGTTGATTAAACTTCGATAGTTAGTCTTACGTTATTTTCTAAGCGACGAAGCTTAGAATTTAATTCCTTATTAACAAAGAACGAATAAAGTGATTAAGACTTTATTATCAATATTACGAGAAGATTTGAATGTTAACATTGTGGAGATGATTCGATTATCAACGTTTTTTAGATAATTTAAAAACTTAGTATAACGTTTAAAGAATTGCAATATTTAAAGTCCTATGATTATTTTATGAAATAAGAGTATTATTTTTATATAATCATTCATTAAAATAATTTTAGTTATTAAAGGAATAAAGATTAGATAATTTATTCTTATTTGCTATCTATGGTTCGAAAACTTCATGTTAAGACATAGAATTGTTCTTATTTAATTTTCTATGATTTATTCTATCATATAAAGAGTTATCTTATGTCACATTGCTATTAAATGAAAAAATATAACACATGTAGTATATTATAGTGTATAATGGCCGAAAATTTGCAAGTGTGTAGTGTGAAAGGAAGCAAAATTCAATCTTTGTGATAGTGATGTATATTATTATGATGTTGAGATATTATTAATGTTAAGATGAGATGAATTATTAATTAAACAAGTGAGATGTGTTATTTGTTGTGTAATAGCCGAAAACTTTGACTATATGAGAAAAGAAGAAAATTCAAACCTCTTTGATAGTGATAGTTAATGATATTGATAATGAAAGGTTAATTAATGTATATTACCATCAAAAAAATAAAAATCATCCCTATTCTATCTAAGAAGGTACCGAAAACATGAGAGACAAAAAGAGAAGAAAAAAAATCAAATTCTATGATAGTGATGTTTAATTCTTTGAAAGTGATTTGTAATTAATTCATGTAGTGATAAGATGACATAATTAATGAAGTATATGATAAGATAAAAAAATTTCTTCTACCTACACTTGATGACCGAAAAAGAGGGAGAAAAATTGGACATGATTTGGTTTTAATTATAGCCATGTACTAGTCATTTATTTATTTATTTTATTTCCTTAACTTAATTAACAAGTGAGAGAAGACCAAAAATATTTCATTCTCTCTCTCATTCCAAAAACGACCGTGAGCAAAAGAAAGAAAAAGAGAGTGTTCTTCAATTTTCTTTTCAAATCTTAAGTAGAAAAACGTTTTCGTAGATCGATTGATTCCGATTAAAACGTTAGAAATGTTACAAGCTTCTTATATATGCAAAAATATTAGAAATCCATCCATGAAATTTGAAGTTATATGCTTTTGTTATTTTATATGAAATATGAGAAATTTTGTTGAATGTTTAAGTCGTTAATTAAATATGTTAGTATGATGTTTATAAACTTATATTATGAATTTGATGCAAAGTTAAGCATGTTTAATTTTTCTTATTTTTTGAAAATCATATGTTGATAAAAATGAATTTTTATTGTTGTTTTGAGCATGGATTGATGATAGTTAGTAATGTTTAACAATGTTTGAATTAATTCATAATTTTTTGAAAATATTAGATTTTATTTCATGAAATTTTCGAGAACCATAATGTCACAGCCCCTCTAAACCAAAGGATAGATTATGGAGAACTGGAACTTGGAACAGTGATTATAAGATATTGATAGGAGTAATCAAAAGATTTTAAAGTAACATTAACCGTATTTCTAAAGTCAAACCTTATTTACTGAGGCACCAAGAATTTACGATATAAAGGCTACTAGTCCTTTAACAAACGATTCGATAATTTGAATGATTCGATTGCCAATAACAAAATCTGATAACATATTTAAGCTGCAATGAAAGCATGTGAATGCATATATGACGATATGCACTCAAGGTTTCTTTCAAAATATAATAAATACACAAAAGACTTCTGACTACTCAACATCTCTCCTCCATCACCATCATCAGCTCAATCTGGACATTTAAAAACAAATATGCATGGCTGAGTACAAGAATGCACTCGATCGCTCATGCGAAATATTTTATCAATTTTAAATTACTACCCCATCACAAGAATACACGAGGTTTTAATTCAAATGCTCGTGTTTACTAAACATTTTCTATCATTTTCCATAAATATTAAATACTGTGAGACATTTTCCTTGTATGTATGATCCATATCCACCACAATAATTCATCCATAAATAATTCCCTACTGGAGAGGATGTCTCTCTCACAGACGCCATGATCGGCGAGCACCCTTTCAAAGACACAAATACAAATAATCGGTGCACAAAATCCTTGCCATCTCGGCACAGGATACGACCTCCATCATCCTTGTGGGTACTTACAAGGATACGAATTCAAGCATGTCATAAAGTGGGAGCTACCCAACAATATGCATCAAATATCATGGATTGGATACATACATAAAACATAAATATTTTGGGCAGGTAATTAAATAAATCATTTCATAAATATTGCTTGCAATAAAGCATCATAAATAAATCATTTGACAAAGATTTATCAGTTCGAGTATAGTAAAGCCCACCTCTACTTTCGAACGTTGATTTTCGAACAGCGCGTTCTTTCTTCGTTGTTTGTAAGCGTTCACGTCCCACCTTTATGCAAAATTTTACGTTTAGTACGTTGGCACGCTTTTCGAGATTTTCAAAGTTTATTCAACTTTGATATTTTATAAAATAAAATAATAACTCGAAGTCTTTAATAAATTTTAATACGTCGTTTCAACGCGTATTTCAATAAAATACTTCTCGTACTTCGAGAGAGACGTAATATGATCTACAGTCTCATATTAACCTTTTAGGTTAAACATTCAACGTATAATAACGTTATTCAATAAAATGATTTCAATTATGAAATCTTTTCTCACCAACGAGACTTCCTTATATAATTAATACGTTTTTCACGTATTAGCGTATTTATCGAACGTATTTCATACGTTAATTTCGAAAGTCAACAATTTTTACTTTTCTTAATAATTTCTTTAATAATCACATATTTAATATGTAATTTTAAATATAAATCGATTTTCAATCGATTTCTTTTCATAAAGCTTTAATTCTCGATTTTTCACGTAAATCGATAAACTTAATTAATATTTTCTTTTAATATTAATCAATTAATATTTTAAACATTATTTTATATTTCCAATGTTATTTAATATAACGTTTCGTCGTAAACATAATATACTATGTTTAATAATTCTCGAAAATTCAATTATGTCTAAAATAATTTTTAGACATATAATATATTATTATTCTTGATTAAAAAGGATTTAAAAATCCTCATCCTCAATATTATAGCTCACGGCTATATGACAAAATTTTCAAACTTGTTCCAAAAATTTCTCTAAATTCATATAGTGTATTATTTTACACTAAGATCATTAATATGTATTAATATTAACTATAGGAAAATTGGACATCACCTATATTACTATTATAGGTCTCGAAAATCCTCCAATAATTATCAAATAATTTCCTAAAATTCTAATTAAATTATACAAGGCCCCAACATTAATCTATACCATATTTATAACCTATAGTCCATCATATGAAATTTCTACATCAAGGATTCATTGTTCAAGGTCACGGTTTTGGTCCAACATATATACTAAACATTTTTATAAAATTCCAATTAATTTACACTATGCTTATATACTATAGTGTAACAATATAACATCATAATATCATACTAGAATCAATTCAATCATCATGTATTCAAGCCCATAGCTCTCGGTTATTTTGATGAAATTGAGCAAATAATATCCAAAAATTCTAGTAAAATCATGTAGTACATAATTAATGCCCTAGATCACTAATATGCCATTACATTTCTTAAATAAAAATTGTACAAAAATTTCTATTTTCTTCCTATTTTCGGCAATAATGAAACATATAGCATAGGATTTTTTTAAATTTCCCAAAAATCACCATGAGCTCCTACTACATCATATATCAATAAGTCATACTCAAATAATTCATGATATTTTCGATCATTATCATAATTTTCATAACATGTTTAATTTAATTTTAAACATGGTATATACATCCACAACATCATACTACACATTATTAATTAACAAGCTATCATGCTAGCATACTTTCATAATTAATAACCATGCTTGAAACCTAAGATCAAACCATTAAAAATTTAAAAACTTGGTGTATAATCGAAGCTCGTTCGATTCCTAACCTTTTTAACGGCTTTGATTTTATGTGCAAAGGTTTAGTATCAAGCTTTGGCTAATTGAAACTCAAGAACACTCAAGCTTTTCTAAGGTAAAGCTCACGGTGGTTTCTTGAATGAGAGAGAAATGTGATGACTTGGTTTAATAAAACTATTACTTACACAAATGAAATGAATTACTCTCATTTATCTCACTCTCTCTCTCGGTTCTCACTCACAAAACAAAATTGGAAGCCTTTCAATAAAGCTTGGTGACTCACAATTTATTACATCACTAATACTAACTATGGCATAAAGTTTTCTTGGTTAAAACAATTTAATTCATTGCTTTGGGAGAAATTGTCGTCGACCACCCTTGCAAGACACAAGGATTACACAAGCTTTCTCCTATGACTCACCATGTATATGTCATGGAAGTTAGTATCTCTTACATTTTGAAAGAAACAATGAAATATCTATTGCTTTTGGAAAAGCAATAGCCGTCGGCTCTATGGTCTTCAAAGAGGAGGATTTTAATTCATTTTGTCTTAATACATGGTAGTAACTATACACTCTATCCCAAAAATAATTTACATCATCAAAGAGAGTTGTGTGAAAGCTTCCAACCTCATTGTTCAACCATTATACACGGCTATAATACACTAGCACACATCCACTTGATTTTACTCGGTTAATGTGTACACTACATATCCCACTTGCATGATTTAATTCATCTCATAGCAAAATCAAGCACAAAGTTGACGTGATCAATGTTACACACAATAAGCTCACGGCTACTTCATAGAATAATTGATACCTATTTTATTTTCATGCTAATTACAGATATATATCATAATATATGTTTTAGATGATAAATTATATCATAGGAAAAATTATTGGTATTATTTCATGTAAGAAAACCCTAATTCTCGATTTAGGGTTTTTCGAGAATTAATATATGTTCAAATATTATTCCGAAATTTTCTAGCATTATTATAATGCTAAATAATATTCTAATTACATAAAATAATCATAGAAATTTAAATATCATAATTCCTTGATCATTAGACTTGATTCTCAAGTCATCTCTAAACGTTAACGTTTGAAACGTCTCAAAACGTTAATTATCGACTCATCTCAAAATGGTCGTAATAAAGTCGTAATCACTTTATTAAATCATTCCAATAATAATGGAATTAAATTCTAAGCTTAAAAACTTAGAAAATATCACGAGCATTTAATTATCGATACATAGTCGACGTTGAAATAAATACTGTTGAAATACGTAACATAATCGTATTTCTCAATTCACATTCATTTGTGAATAATACATAGGAATTTATTATTCAAAAAATAATTGAAATCATTATTCGATAATTTATTAATCAATTTCTCATAATAAAACTCTAATTTACGAAATTAATATCTAATTAGGCTTTTAAATAATCGGGGTATTACATTCCACCCCCCTTAAAGAAATTTCGTCCCGAAATTTACATACCTCAGAAAAGATCGGGGTATTTTTCTTTCATTGCATGCTCAAGTTCCCACGTGGCTTCCTCTTGTCCATGATATTTCCACAGCACTTTGATTAGTGGAATCGACTTGTTTCTCAATTGCTGAACCTTGTGGTCTAGAATGGCCGTAGGTTCTTCATTATAACTCATATCTGGATTGAGGATCACGTCGTCTTGGTGGATTACATGCTTCGGGTCGTACACGTACTTTCTGAGTTGTGACACGTGAAAAACATTGTGTACGTTTCCCAAATTTGGCGGAAGAGCCAACCTATAGGCGACTGGGCCTATTCTTTCTAGGATTTCATAAGGTCCAATAAAACGAGGTCTTAATTTTCCCTTTACTCCAAACCTTATAATCCCTTTAGATGGAGAGACCTTCAAAAAGACTTATCTCCATTTTCAAAATGTAGCTCAGATCTACGCGTATCAGCGTAAGACTTCTGTCTATCTTGAGCTTCTTTTATCCTTTGCCTAATTTGGCGGACGATCTCAATCATTTCGCTTATTGCGTCAGGCCCTAAGATTCTTCTTTCACCCACTTCATCCCAATAAAGCGGTGATCGACATTTTCTTCCATATAAAGCTTCGTACGAGGCCATATTGATCGTCGCTTGATAACTATTATTGTAGGCAAATTCGATGAGGGGTAAAACTTCTTCCCATTTGGCACCCCGATCCAACACTACTGTTCTCGGCATATCTTGAGTGTTTGGATCGTCGCTTTCCGATTGTCCATCGATGCGAGGGTGAAAAGTCTTTGAAGTTTAACCGTGCCCAATTCTTTTGTAAGCTAGTCCGAATCTTGAAGTAAATTTTGAATCTCTATCGGATGTGATAGATTTGGTACTCCATGCAGGCGTACAATTTCTTTTACATACAGCTGGGCTAGCTTATCAGATCCGTGAGTAATATGAATTGGCAGAAAATATGCACATTTGGTGAGTCAGTCCACTACTACCCATATAGCGATGTTCCTCTCTTAGACTTTGGTAAACCCGTAACAAAATCCATAGCTATGTCTTCCCATTTCCACTCGGGTTTTCCCAAAGGTTGTAGTTTTCAGTGGGGCGTTGGTGTAGGGCTTTTACTTGTTGACAAGCAAGGCAGTTTCACAAAAGAGGCTATGTCTCTTTTCATACCTTCCCACCGAAACTTTTCTTCAAATCTTGGTACATTTAGTCTTGCTGGATGGGTTTGTATAAGGTGTGTCATGAGCCTCACTCATGATTTCATTCCGAAGATTGTTGTTGTCTGGGATACACAGCCTTCCTTCAAATAATAAAGCATTATCCGGTGCTTCTTGAAAATTCTTCAGTCCTTCCGTCCTTACTTTGGCTCTTGCTCTTTCTAACTTTTCCTCCATCCTTTGTCCTTCAAGGATTCTTTTTCTTAAATCAGACGTCAATGTGAGTGTAGCAATACAACTCGTGATCATCTCTGGTTGTTCAATCAATTCGATCTTCATCCTTTCAAACTCCTCAACGAGTTTTTATTCTTCTGTGAAAAGACATCCCAATTTGTTTTGACTCTTACGACTTAAGGCATCGGCTACAATGTTTGCCTTGCCTGAGTGATAGTTTATACCACAGTCGTAATCCTTTACCAATTCGAGTCATCTTCTTTGTCTCATGTTCAGATCTCTCTGCTCGAAAAAGTATTTCAAACTTTTATGATCGGTAAAGATTTCACATCTTACTCCGTAGAGATGATGTCTCCATATTTTCGGTGCATGTACAATCTTCGCCAGTTCGTGTCATGAGTTGGGTAGTTTAGTTCATGTGGTCTAAGCTGTCGTGATGCGTAGGCTATTACTTTTCCCTCCTGCATCAACACACAACCCAGTCCGTTCTTAGAAGCATCAGTATAAACTACATATTCTTTATCTACTTCTGGAACTGCTAGTACTGGTGCACTTGTCAACTTTTCTTTAAGCGTTTGAAATTAGCCTCACATTCTTGATCCAAGTGAATTTAATCCCTTTTACGAGTAGTTGTGTTATTGGTCTTGCTATCTTTGAGAATCCTTCAATGAATCTCCGATAGTAACTGCGCCAATCCCAATAAACTTCTAATTTCGTTTTGTGTCCTCGCGATTTCCATTCTGCATCGCTTCTACTTTGGTGGATCTACCTTAATCCCTTCAAATTTACACAATGTGTCCAAGGAACATTACTTCCTTCACCAAAATTCACATTTGCTAAACTTAGCAAAAAGTTATTCATCTCTTAAAGATTGCAGTACTATTCTGAGGTGTTCCTTGTGTTCTTCTTCATTCTTTGAATAGATGAGGATGTCATCTATGAAGACTAAGACAAATCTGTCTAAGTATGGGTGGAACACTCTATTCATGAGATCCATGAATACTGCAGGCGCATTAGTCAATCCGAATGACACAACTATAAATTCATAGTGGTCGTATCTTGTTCAGAAAGCAGTCTTTGACACGTCTTCAGGCCGCACTTTGAGTTGGTGATAGCCTGACTTGAGGTCGATTTTTGAGAACATGCTAGCTCCTCGTAGCTGATCAAACAAGTCATCTATCCTTGGAAGTGGATACTTGTTTTTAAGCGTCATTTTGTTCGAGCCTCGATAATCTATACACATCCTCAAGGATCCATCCTTTTCTTAACAAATAACACCGATGCTCCCAAGGCGAAACACTAGGTGCGATAAAACCTAGGTCCAACGGCTCTTGATTTGGATTTTCAACTCCTCCGCTTCTTTCTGAGCCATTCTCATGCGGTGCCTTTGACCTTTGGAGCCGATCCGGGTTCCAAGTCAATGGTAAATTCAATTGTCTATCGAGGTAATCCTGGTAGATTTTCAGGAAAAACATCTTAAAACTCTCGTACAATCTCTACATCTCCAGCTTTCATCGCTGTTCGATTTTCTCCATTCAAGTAAACAAGAAATGCATGGCATCCCTTCTTGTTTATCATACTCCTGGCCTTCAATGCTGATATTATTGGGATTTTCCTTCCCATGTTGATTCCATGGAAATGTGTTGCTTCGACCGAGAAACTGGGCGAAATCTTCCTTTCTTTGCATAGGATCGTGGAATGATTTTCCATGACCATCCATTCCTAGAATTATATCTACATCACCCATGGGTATTATGTTTAAGTTATTCGTCAGAACCTTAAGTGATCCTAAAGTCAACTCTAGGTTCGAGCAAATGTGAGTAACAGTCATAATCCCTCCTATGGGTGAAGAGATTCTCATATCCTGATTTGCTTTTCCAGATCTAAGTTCCAATAGATCAACGCATTTTCTTGCTATGAAGGAATGTGATGCACCCGTATCGAACAAAAGTATAACAGGTACGTTGAGAAGTATTCCCATACCTGCCAGGTTTCCCTGGTTTTGTTCATTTTGCCTCCAGTGTAGAGCATATGCTCTAGCTTGAGCCGGCTGAGGTTGACGGGGCGCCTGTCTCTGTTGATTCTGCTGTGGTCGCTTTGTTAGCGTTCTTCTTGATTACGCCACTTGGTGATTGTCGTTCTTGTTCTGCTTGAGGTTGTTGCCACTTGTTGTTGTGGTGGTGGCTGTTGTTGCGGTTGAAATTTGCCGAATAATACGAGAGGTTGGGCATTCTTAGGGCTGATTCGACCTTCCACCGCCCCCGTCGTATCCCCGCAACTATTTACGTAATGCCCTTCATCCGCACTTAAAGCAATTTACCAAATGGCAAACTCCTTTGTGAAACTTTTGGCACTTGGCGAGGAGAGCCCTTGTGCGCTCCTCGTGGTCCTCCCGTCGGAGGAAAAGACCGCTTCTTCCATCCCCGCTTGCGGCGCCACGTTTCCTTGCGAGGCCGCTTGTTATTGGTGTTCTCAAACTTCCCGATTCTTGTTACCAAAATTTCCTTCCCATTTCTCTTCCTTTGTCCCAGATTCGATGTACGTGTTTAAGTCGCCTTCTCTTACGGCATAGTCGCCTCTATGTCCAAAGCTCGTCCGAGAGCTTCGGTGTAAGTCAGATCTCCATGACTGGCTAGAGACATTCTTATCTCTGACCTCAAACCAGACCTAAATTTTTCTACCATCTTCATATCCGTATTCACCTGATTTGGGGCATATCTGGACATATCGCAGAAAGTGCGATCATAATCTGTCACGGACATCTTCTCCTGTTTCAGATTGTAAAATTCATATTCCTTCTTTTTCCTGTAACTTTTCGGGATGTATTTCTCATACATTTCCCCTTTAAACTCTTCCCAAGTAAACTCAATTATCTGATCCTGCAGTAAAATCTTCCTTCGGGCTTCCCACCAAAAGTCGGCAGTCCATGAAGTAGAAATGTGTCTGAGACACCGCTCTTCTTGCGTGCATCGTAGGAAGTCAAAAATTCTTTCCATAGTCCTTATCCATTGTTCGGCATCGTCCGGGCTTCCCTTTCCATCAAAAGAAGGTGGGTTCTGCCTAAGGAATAATTCCTCTATCCTACGATCAGGTGGAGGTGGAGGTGGTTGTGGTATATTAGCGAGTTACTGCACAGAATTCTTTCCCCGCCTACCTCTTTGTGCAGGATCTCTTCTAGTCGGCATTCTGTTGTTTAAACATACGATAAATATTGAAAATTATTTTCATAAATAACATATATAATATCATCATACAATCCTTTTGTAAAGCAGCTTTAAACCAAGCCATTCATCTTTATCACAATAATCATTTTTGCCGCAAAAGCCCGCTTCGGGGTTATCATATATATATATCAGAAAATTGCGCCTCAAAGAGGACTATTTTGTACAAACAGTTAATACAAGGAAATAATGTACATAAGATGGCATTTCAAAAGCTTAACCCGTATAACAACATACGAGATTACATAATAATACAAAATACTAGTGTTCACTTCCCTTTTTCAAAACATAAAGAGCAAACCACACACACACAGTACTATATACAATATACTAATTTACATCATCAAAGAGAGTTGTGTGAAAGCTTCCAACATCATTGTTCAACCATTATACACGGCTATAATACACTAGCACACATCCACTTGATTTTACTAGGTTAATGTGTACACTACATATCCCACTTGCATGATTTAATTCATCTCATAGCAAAATCAAGCACAAAGTTGACGTGATCAATGTTACACACAATAAGCTCACGGCTACTTCATAGAATAATTGATACCTATTTTATTTTCATGCTAATTATAGATATATATCATAATATATGTTTTAGATGATAAATTATATCATAGGAAAAATTATTGGTATTATTTCATGTAAGAAAACCCTAATTCTCGATTTAGGGTTTTTCGAGAATTAATATTTGTTCAAATATTATTCCAAAATTTTCTAGCATTATTATAATGCTAAATAATATTCTAATTACATAAAATAATCATAGGAATTTAAATATCATAATTCCTTGATCATTAGACTTGATTCTCAAGTCATCTCTAAACGTTAACGTTTGAAACGTCTCAAAACGTTAATTATCGACTCATCTCAAAATGGTCATAATAAAGTCGTAATCACTTTATTAAATCATTCCAATAATAATGGAATTAAATTCTAAGCTTAAAAACTTAGAAAATATCACGAGCATTTAATTATCGATACATAGTCGACGTTGAAATAAATATTGTTGAAATACGTCACATAATCGTATTTCTCAATTCACATTCATTTGTGAATAATACATAGGAATTTATTATTACAAAAATAATCGAAATCATTATTCGATAATTTATTAATCAATTTCTCATAATAAAACTCTAATTTACGAAATTAATATCGTAATTAGGCTTTTAAATAATCGTGGTATTACACATAAGGAATGATATATTGATGTGTGATTTTTGTATGAAGGATATTATGGCATATTATTGATGTATGATGATAATAATGTGTTGTGTGAATTAATTAGAATTTTTGAAAATTATTTAGTTGATTTTCCAAAAATTTCGAAAACCATAGCATATGATATATTGATGAGTGATTTGTGTATGTTGGATTTTATGACATATTGTTAATGTATAATGATGATAAAGTGTTGTGTGAATTAATTAGAATTTTGAAAATTGTTAATTGATTTTTCAAAAACAATCGAAAACTTTAAGTGTAAGGTTATGATGTCAAATTTTTCTTTGTCTAATGTTATTTGATATTATTGATCCTATGTTAATATAGTGTGTTATGTGAATTTATAGGAATTTATGCATAAGTTTTAAAAAATTTGTTAAAAGGGCCGAAAACATTGAGGATGTGAAGTTAGAGTTTCAAATTTATTTTATTAAGTGTGATCACATATTTAGTCTCAAAAATATGTTTAAGACATACTATGAATTTATGGGATTTTTTTTAAACGAGGTATAATATTTTTACGTCGAAACATTTTGTTAAGTGACGTAAAGTTTGAACAATAAAGTGTTATGCTAAGTTAATTTCATTTATATGTGTGCAATTGGACATGATTGTTTGTTAATATCAAAAATCGAAACTTGTTGGAATAGGATTAGTAATACGTTAGAATTGGAGTATATATATGTAAGTTAATAAGTTTTATATGTGAATGTTGAGAAGTATATGTTATGACGTTGAAAATGACTTAGTAAAGTGTAAACGTATGAAATATATTAGTGCGTGAGTAGAATTATGTTTTACGCCTAATGTAAATATGGGTTGCGTTGAATAGATACACTAAAACGTTTAAGACGCATTAGAGATATAAGAATATCTCTTTTATAAGAATTGACCTCGTAATTGAAATCATGTTATCGGAAAATAGTTAATATGGGTCATCGTTTGACCTAATTTATTAGTACGTGGTTTGAAGTAAGGTTTCGTCTCAGTTTAAAAACGAGAAGTTATAAGTTAGAATATTCGATGAAAAGACGTACTAAATTGGTTAAAAGATACGAAGTCGTTAGAAGGTTTATATATATAGTTAATAAATCTTAATAAGATTTAGAAAGTTATTAAGTTATTTTAGATCTTGACGATCTTCAAAAATACGACCGACGTACTAAATTAGTTTCTTACGTAAAGGTGGAACGCGAAAGTGAACGTTGAAGGGAGAAGGAATTTGTTTTTTGAGAAGCTAATATACCAGGTGGGCTTCTTTTTCTCCTCAAAGATAAAATGAAATGATAATTGTTTTATTTACGATGCTTTCTTTTGAGAAATGATGATGAAATGCTATTATTTAATTACCTGCCCAAAATGTTTATGTTTTATGTATGGATCCTATCAGTGTTGGTTCGCCAACGTAAAGTTTAATCGAATTCGGATCCTATGCTAGAAGGAAAATTCCTAGCAAGGATTAACGTGTACACTATGGTAACTGTATTTCACGAATGTTTACTCGGCCGATTCGATGATCGTGTCTTTGAAAGGTTTGCTCGACCGGTCACGGCGTCCGTGGAAGGAGGCCTCCTTCTACAGCGTAAGATGAGTTATATGAGATGTGATATGGATCATACAGACAAAAAATATATCTGGCCAGACAAAGTTTATGGAAAATGACATGTGACGACCCGACTTCCCAAGGGAGTACGGAATATGGATGTCACCGGTATGATAAAGCAGCGGATATAAACATAACTAATCAATGCATTTAACAATTGAACTACTCATAATCACATGAAATAAAAAGAGATAAACTATTCAATACCAACTCAAGTCATAGAAGGACTCGTCAAAAGGTTCAAGTTTTAAATGTAACCCAATCAGGGCACAATTCAAGGAACGAGGTACGACCTGAAGTTCAATACGGTATGAAAGCAGTTATACTCAAAGCATCAAAATAATATCGAGTTAGGCGGCAATAAGCGTGTGGACATGCATATAACGATACATGTCGAGGTTCTAGAAACATTTCTAATAAAGCATCAAAATGATCGCCACTGCACCACCTCGCACTCCATCATCAATCCTTGCTCAACCCGCACATCAAAAACGAGATGCGGGGCTAAGTACAAAAGTACTTAGTGGACTCATTACTTAAAACATTTTCTTTATCAAAAGTTATTGAACCGCCCACAATAGCACATGAGGATTTTAGTTGAAAGACTCACGCTATCAAACATTTTATCATTTCTCAAAAGCGTCGGTGACTATTTCATTCACGTTGTTTCCATATCGATCATTCATTCATTCACTACTACAAAATCGAGATAGACTACGGCGTTATATGTAGTAGTCTGTAATGCGTTCGGTGTGTAGAGAAAGTGGTGTAGAGAAAATAGGCGCGCATACACTTTTTTTTTATCGTAGTCTATCTTGACTATAGACTACACTTTTATCACATAGACTACGCTTTTCGGCGTAGTCTATAAACAGAACTACACACAAAATTTGCACATACACTACGCTTTACGAGCGTAGTCTATACCCACTATAGACTACGCCGCATTAGACTACGCTTTTTAGCGTGGTCTATACCGATAGACTACACAAAATTTCGCACATACACTATGTTTTTATCGTAGTCTATGCACATCACATAACAAAACAATAAGAACGTATCCCATATCACCGCACAAAATAATTGAAAGATCGATAACTTACAACTAAAAACCTCACAATACTATATGTGAAGAAGCATGAGATTTTCCCATTCAACGCTTGAACTTCATCAATGTCCTCTTGAGAGTAAGACCGATTTTGAAACTATTAACAATTCAAAAATAGAATATTAGCACTTCTGTATGAAAAAAAATGATTATATTAAAGAAATTAAAATTAGCTAAGATATTATGGGTATAATCAATATTTGCAAGAATAAACATTTTTATAATAGTTAGGGATATAATAGGCAAACCAAATTTTGTAAAACAATGCTCTTAGGGATTAAAAGTGGCATGTCAAATAGGTGTAGTGATTTCAGAAAACAAAAGACAGCTCTGTGTTAGGAATGGATTTTGAAATATCAAAGGATTTAAAATCTAACTACTTTAGATGAATGAATGATGTAACCCAAGTAGGTGAACTATAACAGTAGTAGCATCATAGTTTCCCATTTATCACTCTAATACGATCAGTTTGTGTGTTCTTCAAAAATGTAAAGCATCAGCATGAATAGCATATTGCGTGCAGATGTAGTTACCCTACTAGGCTGATGCAGCATTTTGATCCGCCTAGCCTCTTGAACATCCTTCATCAATTCATCCAAGTCCTGGTTCCAAAAATCGAACACCAAATCACATATCAAATCTGACCGGAGGATGAATTCAGTAAAAATAGGGCACTGTTGGTCATGTAGGAAATGACCTCAAAACAATCAAGACAATGCAATCAACAGGACGAGAAGATTCCTAAATGCGAAGCCATTACAGAAGTATACTGTATAATTTTCTTTAAACTTGATAGCTTAAAGCACAATCCTTGGAGCGAAAACATTTTGTTTTAGAACAGAAAAAGTATCACCATGTATAAAATTTTAATGTAATGAGCTCAGAAGAATTTCAATTAGACCTGTTTTCCTGCAGCTCTAGACTTCCGTTCATGTTCCTGAAGAGCTTCTTCCACTCTCTGCACTGCTGCTTTAGCATTCTCAATTTCTGCCTTCGCGAAAGCTCGTTCTTCGTCAACAAGCTTTTTAGCCTCTTCAGAAGCCTGCAAGAGCTTAGCTTTCAGAAGAGGATAAAGAGATAATGAGAAACTTGTACGGAAGAAGTCCTTATCCAATATCATAACATTTGTTCAGAACAACTATGTGCAACAACGAGTCTTGTATAAAATGTAATCACTGACACAGATGAAGGCATCAACTATGTAATCACTTTCTTTTCATCTGGATAGAGAGAGAAGGACATAGGCACATCATGTGCTAAACATATTTGATAGTTTTACCTGCTTTAGAAAAGTTGCGAGCTTTTTCACTTCAGCCTTCTCTTGAATAAGCTCTCCTTCCCTCTGAGTTAACTGAACTGCTAGGGATTCGACCTGCAATTAGTAAAAGAGAACAGATGGGAAAAATTGAGACACTAAGTAAGCAGATAGCAAAGAGAAAAATATTTATAATCTCAACAGTCAATTTATTGAAGCATCAAAGACAATTTTCACTCTCGAGAACAACCTCAAAACAACCACATAAAACAAACACTACACTGCCTTCTTATACAAAGGGATAAATTATGCATTACGATGTTCCAACCAATCTAAACACTAACGTTTCAAAATAGTTCAGCTTTAAAGCTCTCCGGTAATGACACCTTCTTAAGGAGAGGAATAAATATCAATTCATTTGTTGCATGGTCGGAGCATATGCAGTCTACCTGAACCATTAAAAAGATACTGAAAAGTTCATCAATGTAGCTTTTTATGATGGTGTTTAAACCATGTGTTATTTCAGCTGAATTTCTTTGTCTACAGTTTTGGTGTATAAACCTGAGCTCATATAGTGGTTTCACATATTCAAAATCAATTCGATAATGATGTACAGATTAATATTTCAGTGTTATACTGAGAGACAGAGTAAATCTTAAAGTAACACCATCTAAATTTTTTTATCAGAATGTATGAGCTAAGCTAACAATAGAAACCTGATTGGATAGCTTTGCACCAGCTGCCAAACCCTTCTCAAATTTGCTAGCAAGATCACGTATTGAAAGGCGTTGCTGCTGCTCCAGAAATAATGCATTCTCTCGAGCAACCAAGTCTTTGGTAGACAGCATGTTCGAATCTTCTTTGACCTCAACAATCTGATTGTTCGCTCCAATTATGTATCTTGGAAAACGAGTAGAGGCAAAAACCACATCTGCTGACACCGGTGAGACAACATCCTTTTGCACTGTGTAACTAAATCCTTCAGAAGTAACTGTGAAATCTATGTTTCCAGTCTATCTCACCTTTTCTACTTTTAAGGAAAGAAGTCACCTTTGAGTTCTTAGCACAACCAAATATGCTTCACCAGACACCAACTAGTCATTCTACAGCAATTTGGTCCAACAAAGGTCCAAATACGACTAAAATGATAAAAATATTTTATTTTCATTGGGGCAGACAGATGGGAATGAACTCACAATAGCACTAAACAGAGATAAATATTAAGGACACTACCCTTCTATTGATATCTACTAGCCACATATAATTCAGGCTCTACAAGAATCAGACAAAAGACTATCCCAGATTATCAGAAATTACAGCCACTCAAAAGCACATTCCCATTTTCTTTACCTTTAGTAATACTACCTACACATAACAGATTAAATCGTCAATAACGAAACCCAGCAAATTACAACAGAAAAGCACGTTCCCATTTTCTTTGGTGTGATTATGTGATGAGCTGATGCATTTTCTCTTGAGATGTTGACTGCATTTGATTTGCATTAACAAAAGTCTCACCTAGAAAGATTGTTTAATTTCTGTAAGCAAAACTTATTTGTTTGAGAAATTATCATGATCTTTCAAGATAAAATAAATAACTTGTTTATGCCTTATAAATATATATATATTTTTTGAAAATCCTATCCGGTTGCCATGAAAATGGTGATAAAAACGCCTGTATTATATCAAACTAATTAAAATGTTACTATCCGATTTCCCATTAAGACCAGACTTTATTTTTAAGAATCACACGATTAACGGGAAGGAGAGTATTCCACATTTCAAAAACGAGAGGAATTTAAAATATGCAGTGCAGACTCGGTTTATTTCAACTCACAAAGAGTCTTTTAATTGAAAATTTCAAACTGCAAACTGACCTCTTGTTCTGGTGCCTATCCGAATTAATCTCTCAACAGCTGATATAAAAAGTGAGAGCTAGTTCGTGCTACTGGATGGATACTAGAAAACAAGATGTTGCAAAAAATGTGGTAAACACAATTATTTCAATAATCAGAATGAAAACAGCTATGCGGGAATAAAATCACAAATACGAGAAGTAAAAAAAATTCACAAATTGTAAACGTATAACTTGTGAATGCCTTTAGGGCAAAAGAATCTACTATGATATTCTAAATCAACGAACCCTAAACACAACTGAGATTGCATAGCTTTAACAAAAGTAGAGGAAATAAGTAAATGACAGCAGATTCTAGAAATAAAACATAATATGCAACATAAACAATCTCCTTACAAATTTATGCGCCAGTTCAAAATCGAAATCAATAGATTTCCAAAGAGCAGTGCATTCTCAACAATTACAAAAAAATGAATCAAATGTAACAATGAATAATATCAAATAATATTCACGATAGCGACTTTTATCTCATATAAAAGAAATAAAACATAAATCGAAAAATATTAAACATCTCAAAAAATTCTCAAATTTTAACTACAGCCTTAGAACATTATTCTAAGCATTTTTCATTCATGTCTCGAGAGTATTTGGTGGCTCAAAAGTCACAAAAAAATGAGGAGCAAAACTAGGGTTTTTCATGAAATAATTCAAGAAAAATCTAAAAATAATTCTACTCCATTACAAATGGAGAGAATGATGAGTACTACCTTTGTATGGTCTTATAATAATTATTTGAGGGTTGGAAAGGTTTGAAATGGAGGATTAAAGACTAAAAAGTGTGGAGAGCAAAGAGAGAATTTTTGAAAAAGAGAGAGAAATTTGGTTCCAAGAATGAAAGGCTGTAATGGACGTCCCCTTACTTTATTTATAGCCTAAAGGGCTGTCATTACCCATTTGGGGTGGTCTTGGTGGTAGTTGGGAGAATGAATGCTCAAATTACCCGTTTTGAACATTATCTGACTTTTAAGTTTTAACATGCTTTCGATTGATTTCTCGGAACCTTAAAGTTTTATTTTCTTAAATATCCTTTAAAAGACTTATTTCAATGTTTATAAAAATTTCATAAAGTTCGGACGGCGTCCGATAAGTCAATTCCAAGTTATTGCGGAAAAAACAGCGTTTAGCGATTAAAATATGCTCATTCGAAATTCTATTGAATTCTTGAGCTTTCATAATTTATTTGAGTCTTATAAATCATATGTTATTGATTTAGACCATTGGTTCGATTTTTGGGTCGTTCGGATCAATTTAGGGTTTTTCTGGTATATTTTCCCGGCGTTCGGTTAAGTTCTTCAGGAATTTCTTTCAGAAATTGATTCTTATAGTTTCTAAATTCATAATAATATATTCTTTCATGATTTTGATTGTTATCATTAATTATCAAGATTAGCACGACCGAAAGTTGATCCGACTTGTAAATAGTACTTTTAAGACTGACCGGGCAAGCATGCCCGAAAATTCTCATTCTTTGGTTTCTCAGATGTTTTCGTGAGAGGATTCTAGAAATAAAATCCTTTTTTTGAGATTCATTCTCGATCTTTTATTCTATTTTCAGGCTATTCAGAAAACCCTAATCCGGTAGGATTAGTCACTAGTTTTTGATTTCTCTAGTTTTTTATCTCTGAATCGATTCTAATTCGTTTCATTGGTCACCTTAAACATAATTAAGGTCTAAGAACCACAAATAATAGGTTTAAGCATCACTAATAAAAGTTTTAAATTTTTCGGGTTATTACATGACAAAAAATGTTTAGTAAGCACCAGCATTTCAAATAAAACCTCGTGTGTTACTGATGGGGCAGTGTAATTCAAAGTTATAATAAATGTTTTTTGCATAAGTCCACTGAGTCTTTGTACTCAGTCCTGCATGTTTGTTTTTAAATGTGCAGGTTGAGCTGGTGATGCGATGGAGCAGTGTTGAGCAGTAGGAATCCTTTTATCACTGATAGTAGAACCTTGAGTGCACATCGTCATATGTGTACTTCACATGTTTTTCGCTGCAAGAACACTAAGTTATATTTTGAACAGAGAACTAATTTCCGTCAGATCAGTTGAACCCCTTTTGTTAAAGATCTGATGGTCTAGTCTCGTATGTAAATTATGTGTGCTTAATCTTAAATGCTTGAAGTTCTGGAAGTTTTCTTGATACAAGTCTCACAATCCGATAGTTCATTCTCTTTCATGCTTCTTAATTCCCGTTCCAAGTAATAGTCCCTGCTAATCCGTCATTTGGAATAGTGGGTTGTTACAAAGAACCCAGATAATTAATTTACTCATTCTAGTATAGTATTTATACTCAAGTTTCGAGTATTGAGTAGTTCGCCCGGAATACGATTTCATAGTACAAGGTCTCGTATTCATAGAAAACAGTTGTATCTTGGGAACGTCTGTCGTTGAACTGCGTGTACTGTGTGGGGCAATTTCGTCATACGAAAAGAGATTCTAACTCTCAGCTTGTTTTACATAGCATATTATTATTCTGTCCATTTTCTACACCCTACAAATAACAGCTTTTGGGCCTTAGATTTATTTTGCAAAAAAGTTAATACGCATTATAGGCCAAAGAAAAAGAATAATTTTGACTTGTTTATTCTAGTTTGAGCAAACACTTTCCAATACCAAATATATACTCTCTAATCCTTTCGTTCTCTCAAGTTGTCACGCCCCAATTCCCGAGGGAAGGCACGGATGCCGGGGAGTGATTAGGGGTGGGGGTTAAGAAGCGAGGAAGAAGAGGGGGATACATAAAGCATACATAATACGAAGATACGACCATAAAATCGGACAACATCTCCACTATAACAAGGACACATCCTGAATGGGAGGGATACGCAAATAATCCACCAATAGAATCATATCGACACCATAACATCAATGAACATAATCTGACTTAATTATAGTAATGCAGAGAAACAAGGTAGCATTACATCCCGTTGACTAGACCGGTCAACCACATAGCATGCTCGTATCGAGACTCACAGCATAATAACATAATAGCAAATCTTGTTCCCAATCGAGAAAAACAAAATAAGGGACAAGAATACATCAACATCGAATCGATATAACACAACATCGCGGAAGCATAGCATGAAGAACCATGAGCTCCACCCCCGCCGCCTGGTCCAGCCCTCCTCCATCTCGTGAAAAGATTTGAAAAAGAGTTTGGGGTGAGTACTAGCGCACTCACCGGGGGTTTTATCACAAATCAAAAGAATCGTGATGCCGTGTTAAGAGCACTTACCTTAGAAGGTTTTAAAACGTAAATCACTTCTAAGTAAGCAAAATAGATTTTTCGTTTTCGATGCACGATCCGTTATTCTTGTTGTTCTCATCCTAGAACCAAAGAACTACGGCTCGGGCGTATCCGTCGACCCACAATATCTCGGCACGGAACATATCGATCGACCATGCCCGAACGTATCCAAATGGCTAACTAGGTGTGGACTTGGGGTGAATCCGTCGAACCATAACCACCTCATTACCATTTTCGTGTGGACTTAGGGGTCTATCCCTTCACAACCATAACCACGTGTTGAGGTCTATCCTCTTCGATCGATACTCAAGATGGTGATCAACCCACGAATAGAGATCCGTGCACAACCACAATAGAACCACATCTCGGATCAGAGAACAGTAATAACTTCACCAAAACATTTTACGGCACACATGTTTTATTTTAAAATATCAGAGTAAATAACTCAAAATAAGCATATATAACCCAACGAGCAGAAAACGTCAATCGGGAGATATCTACGGATCCGATGACTTCACCGATTGCCTTTGGTAGGTACACAGTAACAAGACGGAACAACTTTTGGGGTCACATTCCACAGAGCAAAGCAACATCGTGATCTAAACGAAGATCGAAGCAAAACTAGGGTTTTCGACTTTCTGAACCCGCATTTGGCACTCTCCGGATTTTCAAATCAACTCGATGCAGAACGGAAATATATTTAGGGCATCAAGACCTATAATAGGGTACTTTCAAAATATGCATGCATGCAAGTTGACTCAAATCTTAGCGTGAAGAAGCTTCAAAATCGATGCTCATCCTCGGATCTAGGATAAACCATCCAAAATCGATGCATGAAAATGGAAACATAAGCAATATGCATTACGGCGAACATGGAATGACAAACTACGTTGAAAATGGATAACCCGGCATATCTTCTTTAGAAAACTCGAAGCAATGGAAAACATCCCGACATGCGAAACGCTAAAAAACGTAAAAAGCGGAATCGGTACTTTAGTAGAATGCATGGCCGAACTCAAAACCTAAAGGACCAGTAGCGGGTGGCCTGTTGACCACCAATCGGCGGCGAAGAGGCGGCGACGGCGGCGGGCGGCGGCGGTGTGGCCGTCGGCGGCCTCCGGCCGTTTTCTCGCCTCGTCCTTTAGGATCCCGAGTTCTATGCTATACGATCTACTAAAAGCGCAGAATCAAAACATGAAAAGGACAAAACAAAAACGGGCTTGTCGGGAGGGCGATCGGCGATGGTGGCGGCGGCGTAGAATGCCAGCGCCGAGCCTTCCCTACTCGATCCCCACTCCTCCAAGTGCTTCCAGCATGTACACAGAGCTGCTCGGCTCGTCCGTAAACACGAGAGGCGAAGAAATGAGCGTTGAAAATGAAGGCCCTAGCCTCCTATTTATAGGAAGCGGGTCAGCATGTTCTTCTTGCAATGCCTTTTTCAAAACGCAAAAGCGGCAACTTTTGCAAACGGACTCCAAATTTAGCAAACTTAGTACCCATGGACACGAAATAAAATACCGGACACAACGACTATAAACAAGATATGCTTTTAAAAGACCCATGAAAAGTCCGGTTTATTGATAACTTCCCCGGAGTGCCAAACCTTAGTGGGTGGTCGAAAACCTGCATACTTAGTGTCTATGAATTCGTCATAAGACACTCTTCACAACACCTGAGGTTTCATGACGGTCGCATCACCGAAACAAAAAGTCAACCTTTTGACCTTTCTCGAAAAACGTGCCATACAACCTGGTGCTCAGGAAGGACGGGGTATTACATCCCTCCCTCCTTAGAAAAATTTTTTCCCCGAAATTTCAAACACGTGGAGAAAACAACCCAGGGTACTTAGCCCTGAACTTGTCTTCCAACTCCCACGTTGCTTCCTCTTCGCCATGGTGATTCCACAACACCTTCACCAATGGAATCTGCTTGTTCCTCAACTCCTTGAGTTCTCGTTCCAAGATAGCCACTAGCTTCTCCTCGTAACTCAGATTTTGAGCAAGAACCACTTGGTTATGCTTGATCACGTGTTTTGGGTCGAACACGTACTTTCTCAACTGAGAAACGTGAAACACGTTGTGCACATCTCCGATGCTAGGTGGCAAAGCTAACCTATAGGCAACGGGGCCTATTCTCTCAAGAACTTCGAAAGGTCCAACGAACCTCGGTCATAACTTACCTCGTTTCCCAAAACGAACAACTCCTGTCGTCGGGGAAACCTTAAGGAAAACACGATCTCCGATCATGAACTGAAGATCCGTCGATGGTTATGCATAGGACTTACGCCGCCCCGAGCTTCCTTGATCCTTCGCTTGATCGATCGATAACCTCGACCGTCTGTTGAACCATCTCTCGGTCCTAACATCTTTCTCTCGCCCACTTCGTCCCAATAAAGTGGCGATCGACACTTCCTTCCGCACAACGCTTCATGGGAGCCATTCCTATGGTGGCACGATAAGCTGTTGTTATAGGCAAACTCCACCAAAGGTAGTATCTCTTCCCACTTCTCCTCTATCGGCCACGATCGCCGCAGACATCTTCCAAGACAGAATCGTCCTTTCCGATGACCATCGATCGAGGATGGAAAGTTATCTTGAGATTCGACTTGGTCCCCATGGCTTCACGTAGACTCCTCCAAAACCTCGTGAACCTCGGTCACGATCCGACGTAATCGATACCGGCACACCATGTAACCGTCTGATCTCTCTAACGTAAAGTCGACAAGCTTATCTAACCCAAGGTCATCCGAATCGGTAAGAAATGAGCGGACTTCGTCGATCTATCGACGACAACCCATATAGCGGTGTTTCCTCATGGCGACCTTTGAAAACTCACCACAAAATCCATACCGATATGATCCCATTTCCACTGGGATTGGTAGCGGTTGTAACAAACCTGACGGACGTTGGTGCACGCTTTCACTTGCGACAAGCCAACAACGTTCCTAAACGCTGCTACGTCCTTTTTCATCCCTTCCACCAAAAGTTCATCTTAAGGTCTCTGTACATTTGGTGCTTCCAGATGAGTCAGTATATGGTGCCTCATGAGCTTCACTCATGATCTTATCTCTCAATTCCTATTGAGTGGCACATAACCTTCCTCGGAATAATAGCGCGTTGTCCTTCGCTTGGTGAATCCTTGCTATCTTCTAGCCTTGCTTTCAAACGCATCCTTTCCAAGAACTCGCTCCTCGTTGTGCGCTCACGATGGCTTCTCATCGACCCATCCTTCTTCTTGACGAACAGGCGGGCGCCTCCCGGTGACACGCTGGGTCGGATAAAACCTAGATCCAACGACTCCTGCAATCGCGCTTTCAGTTCTTGCAACTCTTTGGGTGCCATTCGTATGGTGCCTTTGATCTTAGTCTTCTCCCGGTTCCGGATCAATAGTGAATTCCACTTTTCTATCGGTGATAAACCCGCAAGTCCTCGGGAAACACGTCCGGATATTCACACACCAGCGCTCCTCTTGCAATCGCTTGTGCTCTTGACAGCACTGTCAAACTCACCAAGAAATTTTGACAGCTTCCTTCCCGATCATCCTCACCGCCTTCGGTCTTTGAGATCGTCGCACGCAAACACCAATCCTTATGCCGTGGAAACAAACTTCCACTCCTTCGACTGTTCGAAAAGCAACTTCTCTCGAGACAACGTATAGTTGCCTGTGCTTTTCAACCAATCCATGCAAAGATGACATGAAATCTTCCATTCCGATGACATGCAAATTGACAAAGACCTTCGCTAATGATTTCTACCTCCTAGGTTCGGGCATATCTCTTTTGCCTTTAGCACTTCCCGATGGGATGCTAATTTCGAGGTACTGTGATTCCTTGGGTACCAAACCCAACCTCTCACACGCGATTTTGAAACGAAAGAATGTGAGGCTCTGTGTCAAACAAAGCGGCGGTATATCACTCATGTGGATTATACCGCAAGATTCAGGGAGCTTGAGCCTGCTGCCGATTCAGCGTACACCTTGCTTGTCACGGTGGCCTTTGGTTTCTTGGCCTAGGGTGACCTCCTCTGCTCCGTTGTTTGTCTCGGCGGAGCTTGGTTTTGCCTCTGGAGCTGGATCTTTGTCTCACCGGCGGTACCGCCGGGACCTCCTAATGGACAATCTCGGCGAAATGTCCAAACTTCCTACAACGATAACACTCAACGTTACCTTACACGCACTCGCCTAAATGATTCCTCCGGTATTTACGGCACCAAGGTTTTCCACACCGCCGCATGGGTTGGAAATTCCTTCCCCAAGGTTGCTTTTCTTCTCACGAATACCCAGTTCCTCGGAATCATCGACCGCTTCTGGTTCCTGGAACACCGATTGCCTTTCCTCGATCTTCCCATTTCCTTACCTCTTCCTCAAATCACCGGTTGTCCGGTGGCATCGTTCTCTCGGGCAACATTGACTCAATGTTTAAAGCCGGTTCGGGGACTACGCATCGTCGGATCTCCCCGACCGACGGCGAAATTCGATCTCTGGTCGAGTCCTCTCACGAACCTTTACGCCTGGCGACCTCGGTCCGACCAGTGCGTGTAGCATAACGCAGGCGATTGAGCGGCGATCGTACTCGGTGACCGTCCTTCTCCTCGACGAAGATTCGAACTCGTTTTGCCTTCTCGCTGTAAGCGCCAGCACGCATTTTTCCATGAGTTCTTCCTCGAAATCTTCCCACGTATACCTTGCCCACTGAACTGGTGTCATGGTCCTTCTCACGGATTCCCACCAGAAATCAGCCTCATCGGTTAGCTAAAAGATCGTGCAATTCAGCTTTTCTGCTTCTTCGCAGCCGATGTATTCGAAGATCCTTTCGATGGATCGTATCCAGTTCTCAGCGTCGATCGGTTCGCCGAGACCGTCGAATGTGGGGATTACGCCTCGAAAACTCTCGATCGCATGCCAAACCAAAGATGGTTCTTGGGCTTCTTCCACATGATTATTCCTCCGTTCCATGTTCTCGGCATTCTGTACCGACGTTAAAACATTAGAAACACGTTCGCATAGATAACCGGGTATCATCGCACAACATACATCATCACCCATATCACATATCATCACATATGCCACATATCACGCACGATCACATATAATCATGCAATCCTGTCAACATATCATCGTTATGCATCTTACATAACATCACCACATACCACATAGATCATATATCATCATCACATAGCTCATATCACATATAAGCATCAAAACATAAACATTACGTAATAGAGGCGTTAGTATTAGTTTTATCCAAATATCCACGAAGGAATGTCAAAATACAAGATCAAGGTATGTCACCAAAAGGTCGGATATGAGCAAAAGAATCGACTCGTTATCGCTAAAAGATATCGCTCGTCCATGCTATAGCGCATCTGCGACTATCACCGCATATACCGACAGCCTGATCTCTCGTTCCCCATATCATCCACTACTCTTCGCTTGTCTCAACGGTCCCATTCGCCTTTCCTCATCCTCTCTCTCTCCTATCGTGGCTTGATTCGGCCGCTCGCGAAGCGATCTGCATGGAAGCAAGTCTTCGTGGGTATGATCCCATCCAAGCTGCGCCTGACACACGAGTATCGTGAAAGCCGTGCTCGAGTCCACATGCCTCGGCGCTTGCCTTCCTCAACATGCTCAACCTCATCTCGAGTCATCTCGCTATCTAGATCACGGGTCCTCGAGCCCTCACTATCCTCCTCGCCCTCCTCGGGTCCTCCTCCTCCTCCTCGAGTCTCCTTCCACGGATGCCAACTTGATCTTGTTCGGTGGCATGAAGATTACGATCTGGGCTTCTTCCCCGCCATCGCCGGATGGACAATCTCTCTCGCCGGGAGGTTCCCGCCAAAATCGCTCCGGTCCTTCTAAGGTAAGGATCGCCGATGGAGGTGTAGTAACGGTGTATCCCGACGCATTGGTGATCGTCGAGCGATGGTTGCTCTCCCAAAGGCTCTTCAGAACATCATCCCTATCATCAACTGGATCGGTCCTCGAACATGCCTTGCTATCACATCCTTCTCATATGGTATACCTCGATGATCGGTCCACCGCTCCATACTCGAGCAAATAACTCGGTGAAATCCAAGGTAAGGTGCCCGGTGATAGATCCGCCTCGAACATCACGTATCCTTGCTTTCTCGCCCACGGTTGCCAACCTATTGGTAGCCTCTCATAACCGATAGTAAGCCTCATACTCGATACTTTCCCACCTGCCTCGATCTTTCTCCACAATCCAACAAATCTCCCGTAAATACTCCCAACGTGCTCATGGACATTCCCGGTACATTCCACGAACTTACGGATCGCTCATCCATCCAGCGGGATCTTAACCAACGTTGTCCGGGCCAATATCCATAAACCGACATGTTAATTCATCAAAATAACAACAAATATTCACGCTTCCTTTTCGCGCCCATCATCCGGGTAATCATGTATTGAGACACATATTCACTTTCAACACATATCAACATCGATATGGATATTCATAACAATAATCACGTAAACAATTACATGATTTACTTACAAGCTCGCTTATCAAAATAAACAAGATTTTCAATCAACAACGTTGCTATGTAAACACATAGACTTACATCAACCATACGTGATCACATTAATCACATCATATCATATAAATGATTTCCACATCAGAGTCGCATAGGCCCTTCCATCCCATCGACAAATCACTTCCACATCCACATCAACACCCAACCATACAACATCCATCTCACCTCAACATCCACATCACGTTTACATCACGTAAACTCTTACCGTGCCAAAACACATGAAACCAAGATCATATCAAGCATCACGTAACCACATAAAGCATCAAGAATAAACACATACCTCATCCCTTTTTAAAGGAGGCGGGTGACGGTGAGTTGAGGGTAGTCAGATTCGATAAATGCTTTAGAAGAACAAGTTCTAAACACTCAATTTCAAGAATGCACATGATATAAAGCAAACAAAGCGCTTTGATATCGGATAACAAAGCTAGAGGTCAAAGCCAAGAACCATTGCTCGATACCAGTCATCACGCCCCATTCCGAGGGAAGGCACGGATGCCGGGGAGTGATTAGGGGTGGGGTTAAGCGGGGAAGAAGGGGATACATAAAGCATACATAATACGAAGATACGACCATAAAATCGGACAACATCTCCTCTATAACAAGGACACATCACGAAGGGAGGATACGAAAATAATCCACCAATGTAATCATATCGACACCATAACATCAATGAACATTATCGACTTAATTATAGTAATGCGAGAGAAAAAGGTAGCATTACATCCTCGCCGACTAGACCGTCAACTACATAGCATGCTCAGACGAGACTCACGAAGATAATAACATAATAGCAAATCTTGTTCCCAATCGTAAAGCAAAATAAGGGACAAGAATACATCAACATCGAATCACGATATAACACAACATCACGGAAGCATAGCATGAAGAACCCGCAGCCCACCCTCGCCGCGTGGCCCGTCCGCCCTCCTCCATCTGTGAAAAGATTTGAAAAGAGTTTGGGGTGAGTACTAGCGCACTCGGTGGGGTTTTATCATAAATCAAAAGAATCATGATGCGGTGTTGAGCACTTACCTTAGAAGGTTTTAAAACGTAAATCCACTTCTAAGTAAGCAAAATAGATTTTCGTTTTTCGATACCGATCCGTTATTATTGTTGTTCTCATCATACAACCAAAGAAACACGGCTCGAACGTATCCCGCCAGCCCATCACATCTCATTCATTCGGCCATATCCAACAAACAATATCTCGGCCCGTAACATATCCAATCGATCCATGCCCTAACGTATCCAAAGGCTAACTCGGTGTGGACTTGGGGTCAAATCCCCGTAACCATAACCACCTCATTACCATTTCCGTGTGGACTTCCGGGGTCTATCCCCTTCAGAACCATAACCACGTGTTCGGGGTCTATCCCCATACGATCAATACTCAAGATGGTGATCAACCCACCGAATAGAGATCCGTGCACAACAACAATAGAACCACATCTCGGATCAGAGAAAGTAATAACTTCACCAAAACATTTTACGGCTCACATGTTTTATTTTGAAATATCGAGTAAATAACTCAAAATAAGCATATATAACCCAACCCGAATGCGTTTAAACGCCAACCGAGATATCTACGGATCCGATGACTTCACCGATTGCCCTTGGTAGGTACCGTAACAAGACGGAACAACTTTTGGGGTCACATTCCACGAGCAAAGCAACATCGTGATCCAAACGAAGATCAAGCAAAACTAGGTTTTCGACTTTCACGAACCCGCGTTTGGCACTCTCCGGTTTTCAAATCAACTCTATGCGTAGGAAATATATTCGTGGCATCAAGACCTATAATAGGGTACTTTCAAAATATGCATGCATGCAAGTCGACTCAAATCTTAGCAAAGAAGCTTCAAAATCGATGCCTATCCTCGGATCTAGGATAAACCATCCAAAATCGATGCATGAAAATGGAAACATAAGCAATATGCATTACGACGAACATGGAATGACAACCTCGTTGAAAATGGATAACTTGGCATGTACTTCCTTTAGAAAACTCAAGCAACGGAAAACATCCCGACATGCGTAAACGCCGAAAAGCAAAAACGGATCGGTACTTTAGTAGAATGACAGTCAAAAACTCAAAACCTAAAGGACCCGTAGCTAAAGGTGGCTGCTGACCACCAATCGGTGACGAAGAGGGGCGACGGCGGCGCTACGGCGGCGGTGTGTTAAATCGGCCGGCCTCCGGCGTTTTCTCGCCTCGTCCCTTAGATCCCGAGTTCTATGCTATACGATCTACTAAAAGGCGGAATCAAAACAAGAAAAGGACAAAACAGAAAAACAAAACAGGGGTGTCGGGAGGGTCGATCGGCGGTGGTGGCGGCGGAACAAGAATGGCGCCGCCGCCGAGCCTTCCCTCGCCGATCCCCACTCCTCCAGCAGGCTCAGCGCAGCACTGAGCTACTCGGCTCATCCGTAAACACAGAGAGCGAAGAAAATGAACGTTGAAAATGAAGGCCCTAGCCTTCTATTTATAGAAAGCGGTGGTGCACAGTTCTTGCAAGCGGCCCTTTGTCGAAAACGCAAAAATCGACGCAACTTTTGCAAACGGACTCCAAATTTAGCAAACTTAGTACCCATGGACACGAAATAAAATACCGGACACAACGATTATAAACAAGATATGCTTTTAAAAGACCCATGAAAAGTCCGGTTTTTTGATAACTTCCCTGGAGTGCCAAACCTTCGTGGGTGGTCGAAAACCTGCATACTTAGTGTCTATGAATTCGTCATAAGACACTCTTCACGACGCCTGAGGTTTCGTGACGGTCGCATCACCGAAACATAAAGTCAACCTTTTGACCTTTCTCGAAAAACATGCCATACAAACCTGGTGCTCAGGAAGGACGGGGTATTACACAAGTTTTGTCAAAAAGTTTAACTAGCGTCTCAAGCATTTGAATTTTTCCAGTAAGTCTTCAATCTTTTGTAAATTAAACTTTTAAAAAGACATGGATTTTTCCGATGTTCGAATCTGAAGGAAATAAGGAACAATAACTTAATATTTTCATCGTGTGTAGACTTTATAAAATGCATCTGCATGATATATGCTTAAATATACTTTCTCATTCCTAAAAGCTAACAAAAAAATCTAAATGCAAACATTGTTCTCTATTCTAAATGAGTCTGTCGCATCTTGCTTTAGTTAAGATAAGCAACAATAGCAAGGGAAAAGGGTATTGGCCTTATTTTCCTATTTAATCAAGTTGTTTGTTGTGTTTCTTATATGAATTTGATAGGTCAAAAAGTCAAATTGTTCTCAATAATTAGTTAGCTTAAGTTTATGTGTAAAAGTCAGTTTAACTAATCTAAGGAATGGACTGATGTAACGTCTCATCATCCAAACAATGAAGATTTGTGCTAACAAATAAATTTAGAATTCAATCCCTGTCTAAAAGTAAATAAATAAATAAATGAACACTTTCTATGTGTTAACAGAGAGTTTTAGGGTTCAGACCACGATATGATTGGTTGCTAATTTTAATTAAATCAATTGAATTGAATTCAAAACATTTACAATATATATATCTGGAGAAATTTTAGTGAATTGTTAATCAATTACAAAGAAGTAATCAAGTTTTCTTATATAATTCAAGGAAGGTTTGTTAAGTTTTCATAACTTTTATTTTGACGAATATTATAAAATATTTTGAAAATTAGTCAGTAGTTATTGTTAAGAAATTCTTTCAATGATGTGTCTAGGTCCATATGAATGTTTTTGCATTTATTAAAGTAGGTGCTGCGTGTCTAAGACTCTTGTGCCCATAGTGGTTGCATTTGAATTGAGCTTAACATTAGAGTGGTAACACCTTCTTTAATTCGCAAAATATTGTGTTTTCAAAATGCCATGTGTGGCATGCTTGAGAAATGAATATCATTTGAAAATATATTTTATGTCGCTGCTTCAACATATTGAGGTCGAGGCGCGGGCGCCGGGCGGCGGTCGAGGTCGAGACGGCGAGGTTGTCGACCGCGAAAGGCCGGAGGTGGAGACAATGGCCGAGGTCGAGGCGCGGGCGGCCGAGGTGGCGAAGGTCGAGACGGGCGGCGCTGATGAGGTCGTAGTCGGCCTCGCGATATCATGGTTTTGGAGAGTACCGCCTTCGAAATAAACGAAGGTAACTGCTCGCACGCAGGTTGTGGGTATAGTTCGGTTCATCCTCCTTAGAGGGTATAGTTCATCCTCCGTAGAGATTGATTATACACAGTGAGTATGTAAGTGGATGTCTTATGCACAGTTAACATGATGTTGTTTATAGAAACCTTGATGGTGTAGTCATTGCGTTGTTGATGGTTGACGGCGAGAATCTATTTTTCCCAAAGGATCGAATGAAGAGCATGGAAGTTCTATAACTCTTAACATTGCAAAATAATCGAACTGAGTAGAAATTCTCGATCGAATTATTATTGAAGACATGTGATGGGATATGGCCCAACCTCTCAGGCCCACTGACAGGCCCAAACGAGCTGGGCCTGACTTTAATGGTGGCCCACGCGGTTATGCCAAAGGCCCATCCCCCAAACCCTAATCAGCCACACAAACCCTAGCCCCCAGAAGGAGTCAGGCGCCACCCTCCACGTGGCGCACGGAAGGCGTAGCGTCCCTGCCTCGGCCAATGGAGGACACGCCCCAGAACCAAAGTGAGGCGCCACCCTCGGCCAATGGAGGACACGCCCCAGAACCAAAGTCAGGCGCCACCCTCCACGTGGCGCACGTAAGGCGAAGCGTCCCTGCTCCGGCCAATGGAGGGCACGCCAGAGGAAGAGTCGCGACCAATGGAGAGGTTGAGCTCGCCTTCAGTGGCAGGGTCAGGGTTGTATAAATAGAAGGAAAATTGACAATAGAAGGGTTGGCAACTTATCGAATACGAAGAGCTTGTAACTACACTCACTGCATTATAGTGAAAGTATTGAGGAAACACTCCTCCGTGGACGTAGATCTCATTAACGATCGAACCACGTAAAAGCCTCGGTGTTCTTTACTGCTTACAATAAATCCCACATAGCTAGATTTATCATTGGCGCCGTCTGTGGGAAACCCTGAACAAGAAAGCTTCGTTTCCCTCTACAACTTAATGGCAAGAACACGCACAACCGCCGTCAACGCTGGCAACAACCGTGCTGAGGACGACCAGGTGGTCACTCAGCGTCGCGGGAAGGAGATCGCAGACGCCACGAGCGCTCACACTCCTGAGGGCAACATGGAAAATGTCTCCATACACCCTCAGGACCGCCTCCCTAACGTAGGGGAAGATGCCGACCTCAACGAGGACGAACAAACAGCTCATTCGTCCCACGAGGTCCTCGGCCGAGCTGTGACCGAGTTCCTCAACGCCAATCTTGGCCTGTTCCAAAGCTTCCTCAACCAGAGGACAAAAGGAGCGGGCCCCTCAAGGGCCCCCGGACTGAACGCCACGGCCGCCCGAGGCCACTCCCCCCTCCGAAACAGCCAGTGCTCACCTCGGCGTGATAGCCGAGAACGCGCATCACGCCCGACGCGCGGAGCCGCCACATGGACGAGCCGCCCCTCATTCGCGAAGCCGCCACCGCGGACGAGCCACCACCACTAGTCGCCCCCTCGCCATTCGCGGAGCCGCTCTCCACCTCGCCATGCCGACCAGAGAGCCGAGCAAAACAGGAGGGAAGAAAGGCGGAGTCGAACTCCCTCTCGGAGGGACGATAGGCGTCGCTATCGATCTCCCACCCCTCCAGAAAGAGATGGCAACGATCTCCCGGGATTCGACCGATGCACGGGAGAATCATCTCCCTTTCTCCGTGGAGATTCTAGACACGCCCTGCCCCCCGATGCACGGCACCCAATATAGCTGCCTACGATGGCCTTGGGGATCCCTCCGACTTCCTCTTCGCCTACACTACCAATATGGCGAACCAAGGAATGGAGGATTTCCACATGTGCAAGATCTTCCCCGAGGTGCTGGTCTCCAACGCCCGGCGCTGGTTCACCTCGCTCCGCAAAAACAGCATCCACTGCTTCAAGGACCTCATGGATCAATTCAAATGGCGCTTCTACCAGAAGATGCCACCCCAGCAACCTTCGTCCGACCTGCTCACCATCCGCCAAGGACGAGACGAGACGATGTCAAGTTTCGTCTCACGGTTCATCAAGGAATCCCTCAAAATTGATGAGAGTAACGACCTCTACATCATCAACGCGTTCAAAAACGGGATCCGACCTGGCGCACTGAACAAGGAGATCACCAGGGAGAAGCCGAGGACAGCAAGTAGCCTCTGGACCCTGGTCGACAACTACGTCAAAGGAGACGAGTCAGACCGCAAAAAGAGAGAGATCTGGGATGAGCAGAAGGTCGAGAGGAAGAGGCGGACGATCGAGCAGAGGCACCGATCGCCGTTGCCTTCGATAGGATCGGGAAGGGCCCGATCGAATCCAGATTGGGACCTCGCCAAACCACGCAACAAAGGGCATCATCTCGCTCAAGTCCGTATGGAAATATACTGAGCTCCACGCCGAGCTCTTCCCGAGGCCACCTCCCATGAAAGGAGGACCCAAGAAGAGATCGACAGCACCGTATTGCGACTATCACCAGGGATACGGTCACGATACCGACGACTGCAGGGATCTGAGCTCGGAAATAGACGAGCTCATTAAGGAAGGAGCACTTTAGGAGTACCTCGACCGCTCCACGAGCACGCCGGGAAACAAGAATCGCAGAGGAGAGAACGGAGATGGCAACAATTATGAGCCGACCTCAAGGACGACGTACTCGACGATGACGAGGACGACGCTCCCAACGCGATGGAGCAAGTCTATGCCATCACCGGACTGCCCATAGGCACGACGAGGTCGTCGTTGAAGAGTGAAGCTCGGAGGCCGGCCCCCGAGGAGCCAAAGAACAAGTGACTCCGAGCTGGTGAAGACATCGTGTTCTCCAAGGACGACCCGGTGCCTGGATCATGCCCCACCAAGACGCCATCACGATACAAGCCGTGGTGGGCAACAAGAACGCCCACCGGTCTCGTCGACATCGGTGCCTCCGCTAGTATTATCTTCCTGAGTTGTCTGGATAAGCTTGAGGTCGGGGATTCAAATACATCCCGCCCGCCCCACCGCGGAGCTTCACACGGAGGCGCTTCAACCCGAGGGCGCATTACCCTTCCTGTTACCGTCGGACGCACTCCTGTGTCGGTCACCAAGGCCATCCAATTCTTCCCGGTCCAAGCTCCTTCCCGCATAACATCATCACAGGCAGACCGTTTGTACGCCACCAGGCCGTCCGCCGGTGTACCACCTCACCATCAAGATACCCACCCGGTGGGAGTGCTAAGCATCCGGGGTGACCAAACGGCTAAAGAATGCCTACGAAGTCTCAACTCCAGATACGGCCTTACTCCGTGCCTAGCAACCACGGAACAATGAGGCCGGTGGGCCGAGTGTCCCAACAAACCGGACTCGACATGGAAAGACCCATACCGCGCCCACGAGGACCTTGGCGAAGGGCCTATAAGCTCGCCACCGTCCGTACACTTATCCCCGAACCCGGCATGTAACTCATCGAGGAGGTATTTTACATTGCTTTGATTTCAGATCGGCATCATGTTAACCCTCTTTATTTTTTCTCAAGTACGATGTCATTTACTTTATCAATAAAACATTTGTTTTACTAACAAGTACATCACTGCCTCATATCTATGTGAACATCCTTCGGATATACCACATCTAAACCTTCACAGGGGCGCCTACGAAGATTAAAATCCCACTAAGTAGGGTGCGCATCACGACTACTCATTAATTTGAATGTCTACATGCAAAGCATACTGATTACCCATTAAGTTGGACGCCTACATGCACGCAACATCCCGACCGATCTCGCCAACTTATACCCCTTTATTTGGGAAGATATGCACTCGGTACACGCCTAAATACATTTACGACCAAAACGTAGTCCTAAGCTATGTTTGTACCTCTCAAGGGGAAAACATACACTTCAAACGAGTCTAAATACATTTACGACTACAAACCGAGTTCCAAGCCATATACAAGTCAACCGGCTTCCGAGCTCGCTCATACCCCTTTATTTGGGAAGATATACATACACGATACGCCTAAATACATTTACGATCAAAACGAAGTCCTAAGCTATGTTTGTGCCTCTCAAGGGAAAACATACACTTCGAAACGAGTCTAAATATATTTACGACTACATACTAAGTCCTAAGCTATATACAAATTCACCCCGGCTTCCGAGCTCCGCCTCGCTCACTCAAGCTACACCAATTATCGCAAAAATCTCGGTGTCGACGAAATACACCGAACGAACTCGGTACCTTCGACCCGATCTACGAGGTCGGCGTTACCACGACCTAGTCCAGGGCTCCTTCAAGAAAGTGCGGGATGCTCCGACCGAAATGGCACTTCTCGGGAGGTCGAACCCCCGCTCTTGGGTTCGCTCATTCGGTCCGCCCTACCACCTCCTTTGCCGAGCCGGTGCCATTCCCGACGATCGGCACTCCTTGGGCGAGGCCGAACTCCGCCTCGAGATCCGCCGCCTACTAGAGCCGCGACCTCACCCCGAGCTTGACAACAGGCTCACGGACCTCGGTGTCCCTGCACTGCCCTCGCCTCTCCGCGCCACCTCGGCCGCCGCCAACAGACCGTCCCTCGATCTCCCGATCGTCCTCGGTCTCCTGTGCCACCTCGGCCGCCGCCAACTGCACCGTCCTCGGTCCTCACGTCCTCGCCTCCTGCCACCGCCGCCGCCAAAGACCGTCCCTCGGTCTCTGTGCCACCTCGGCCGCCGCCAACAGACCATCCTCGGTCTCCCAGACCGTCCTCGGTCTCCTGTGCCACCTCGGCCGCCTTCGCCAACAGCTGTGCCACCTCGGCCGCCTTCGCCAACAGACCGTCCTCGCCTCCCGCACCGCCTCGGTCTCTGTGCCACGCCTCGGCCGCCGCCAACACATTGTGCCACCTGCCGCCGCCAATGAGACCGTCCTCGGTCTCCCAGACCGTCCTCGGCCTCCTCCAGACGGATTGTCATCCCCCTAGGCTGACCGATCAGTTCAGCCCGAAACGGCAGACCCGGAGCGGCACGTCAACAAGACAGATACATTCGACAACAACTTCAGCCGAGCAACATCCCGCCTCGGCAAAGCACATTCTTCACTTCACCTCGGCATGGCTGTTCCTCGACTTTTCGGGGGGGGCTATGATGGGATATGGCCCAACCTCTCAGGCCCACTGACAGGCCCAAACGAGTTGGGCCTGACTTTAATGTTGGCCCACGCGGTTATGCCAAAGGCCCATCCCCCAAACCCTAATCAGCCACACAAACCCTAGCCCCCAGAAGGAGTCAGGCGCCACCCTCCATGTGGCGCACGGAAGGCGTAGCGTCCCTGCCTCGGCCAATGGAGGACACGCCCCAGAACCAAAGTGAGGCGCCACCCTCCGATGGAGGACACGCCCGGAACCAAAGTCGGCGCCACCTCCACGTGGCGCACGTAAAGCGGCGTCCTGCTCCGGCCAATGGAGGCACGCCCGGAGGAAGAGTCGCGACCAATGGAGAGTTGAGCTCGCCAGCATGGCGGGCTCGGGTTGTATAAATAGAAGGAAAATTTACAATAGAAGGGTTGGCAACTTATCGAATACGAAGAGCTTGTAACTACACTCACTGCATTATAGTGAAAGTATTGAGGAAACACTCCTCCGTGGATGTAGATCTCATTAACGATCGAACCACGTAAAAGCCTCGGTGTTCTTTACTGCTTACAATAAATCCCACATAGCTAGATTTATCAACATGAAAGTTGGAACAAAAGAAAACGCCACAAACAGAGGTGTGATCTGTTTGATAAGTCGATATTAAATCTCACGATAATTCGCAAAATTCTTAGAATACTAAAGATAGATAAAAACACATGAAATTTATTAATCAAACTGATGATTAATTCGTCCAACATAGAACCCCTCACTAAAGAGTGAAAATTAGCCATACTTATAAGGTAACCTATGTAACACCCTAAATTTATGATTTAAAAATGCTATATTTTCTTAAATAAAATAGCTAAAGCGGAAGCATATCATTTTTTTAAAAATAATAAAATATATAAAATCTCTTGAATAAAAATTGTCAAATAATGAGTCCAACAAACTCAAGTCTAAACTTTGCAAAAGAACTGACGCCAACCAACGACCTAAAGCAAACTACGCAAGACTTAGTAACATGAGGTAAGTTGGACTTCTAGTAACTCAAATCCAACAACGATAATAAACGAAAATAAATTAAACAAAAATAATTTTTTTATGTCTCGTAAGTAGTTCAAAATATTTAAAGTGTGTATAGATATATATATACACATCTATATATTTCATGTAAGAATTTTTAAGGTTTGTACGAGCCCTTATAAATTAATATATTTATTTGATTAGGTGCGGCGCAACTAGGACCCTCGTCCCAGAATTGATTGATTTTGTTTTGTGGTGCTCGACAAAATAAGGTGGGTGAAATCATCTTTAACTTGCAAATATAAGATTTGGAATAAACATATTTATTGTGGGTAACATTCTCTTTAAATTGCAAACATGTGATTTGGAATAAAAATATTTATTGTGAGATATACTCTATCTGTAAGTTTATGATGATAATCATTGTTGTGTTTTTGTTACATCCATGGTGAAAGCCTGTGTGACCTATTATTGCTTGTGTGGCATGGCTTGTGTAGGCTAGATGAAGAATAATTATAATCTACCTCCAATTCATGAGCATGCACTTGTCGTAGTCCGATTCTGGCAACGTACTTGAAATCTCACTCTAGGCATCGTAGAGAACTTGTAGCTTGAAGAGAGTTGTGGCGGAAGATTGTACTCACGTATAACCAATACCTGAATATGAAGCTTTCCCTAGTGTCATTTACCTGGCACCCAATGAAGTTAAGGCTATTGTTGGAAAGACCTTTATAGATCGAGAGACAGTCTTGGAGAATGGCCAACATCAAATCGATTTTGAGGATTACATGGCCACCTTAATTCGTAGATGTAACGATCTTTTCGTGGAATCACAATTATAGAAGATGACGAAGGTCCCGTGTCACAACTCCCACAACAGAATATGGAAGTACCTCAAGAGAATTAGGGAATAAAAGAAGATAATGACGATCCCGAAGAGGAAGAGGACCCTGAAGGACATCCTAGTCCGGTGGTTATAGACATTACGGTGACGAGAAATAGGATAGTCAAGTTTTGACGCGTTTGTTTCATTTTCTTGAGTGGAACGTTGTGTTGTTTAAAACATTTTATTTTAGTTGTTAATAGATTTTGGATAAACGAATGTGAGAAAACAAGAATGACTGTAGGAGTAGAGAACTTAGCCCTTGATGTTAGGATTCCATCGGGAGAAACTCTAAGAACTAATACGATGGTAGAAAGTGTGAAAATCGTGTTGGGAGGAAAAACATTATCGAGGGATCTTTATGCTTTAGAGATGCATGACTTTGATTTTATCTTGGGGATGGACTGGTTAAGTAGCAATTACGCCACTATAAGGTTCCATGAGGTGAAGTGAAAGGGTGCGATCATACCAGCACTAATGCAGCATGTGACGCCCGGGATAGAAGTACGGAGTGATCCCCGGTGCGGAGGCATGGACAAGGAGCGGCTCCGATTAAGGCTTCAAAGCGGAGGGTACATGAATTAACCGAAACGCACTGGAATGAGAGGGATTTCGAGAATATGCAGGTATGAGACTGCATATTCGAGGAGAGCTTAAAGGATTTGATATGTGCTACTCATACTAACAATATGCATCTTCTTTTCGGGAGTCCATCTCATAAAAACTCTAAAGTTAAGCATGCTTGGCTTGGAGCAATTATGGAATGGGTGACCCCCTGGGAAGTTTTCTCAGGGAGTGTGTGAGTGAGGACAAAGCACACTGAAAAGACTCGTGTTGGTCTATGGGGTCAGCCGTCAATCCAGAAGCCAGGTCATCACAGATGGTATCAGAACCGAACCTCTCCTAGTACGGTGTGGTTCGAGGATGAACCAAGAGGAAGTTGGTGGGCATGTGACGCCCAGGGCAGAAGTACGGAGTGATCGCCACTGCGGAGGCATGGATAAGGAGCGGCTCCGATTAATACTTCAAAGCGGAGGGGTACATGAATGAGTCGAAACGCACCGGAATGAGAGGGATTTCGAGAATATGTAGGTATGGGGCTGCATATTTGAGGAGAGCTTAAATGATTTGATATGTGCTACTCATACCAACAAGATGCATCTTCTTTTCGGGAGTCCATCTCATAAAAACTCTAAAGTTAAGCGTGCTTGGCTTGGAGCAATTGTGGGATGGGTGACCCCCTGGGAAGTTTCTCAAGGAGTGTGTGAGTGAGGACAAAGCACATTGAAAAGACTCATGTTGGTCTGAGGGGTCAGCCGTCAATCCTAAAGCCGGGTCGTTACAATCTAACAGGATAAGGAAACTAAAAGGATAAGGAAACAAGGAAAACCGACCCTAATTCTAAAAGTAACTCTACCAAAACAAACCCTAATTCTAAAACTAACTCTACGAAAATAAAGAAAACAAATCTCAGAAAATAAAATTCCTAAAACTCGAACCAAACACTTAAAATTCATGGGCTTCCTCCTAACAAATAAAAACTTCACGAATCAACCCACTTATATGAAATCATAGTGATAATTCTTGGGGCTCTGAATCCATCATCTCCAATGGGCTTCCTTGACTGTTCTTGAACCCAAACTTATTTGATATGGGTTTCCTTGACTGTTCTTGAACTCAAACTTCATTGATCAACCCATTCAACAGCTCCTTAAATTCTATGGTCTATGCTCTTATGACTAGCCTAACGAGAACTTTAATTGGATCTTGAGACCTTGAATCGTAGGCTATATCATTCCCCTCTTGTTGATGAGGATTTATCCTCAAATTCAAAGCATCTCTTACATCAAAAGGACTCAAATTGTAACATTAAATGTAACACTCGTATTATACTCACCTATCAAGTCCAACTTGTAGGCATTGTCATTGACACGCTCCAACACTTGAAAAGGTCCCTCACCATGGGGAAGTAATTTGAATCATCTTTGCAAGGGGAAAAACTAAATTCGTAGCAATTCCAAACTATCCCATAAATCCCCCACCATGAGATTCAATCAAGAATAATTCACGTAAATAACATTTAGGCACACATAGCTTATTCTTCCTAAATAGGTAATCATCTTGTCTAAAGTATTCTCCACTATGAGATTTATCACATGCTTGATATGCCACACAAAAATCATCATTGCCCACGTACAAACCTTTAATACTAGAAAAGCCAAGAATTTTAACATCATGTGTAGAAATTAAGGCATACCTCCGAGAAAATGCATCAGCTACCACATTTTTCTTACCTTGTTTGTACTTGATGACATATGGAAACGTCTCAATGAACTCCATGTAATCGAGCATGCCTCTTGTTCAGCTTGTGTTGCCACTTCAAGTGCTTCAAGGACTCATGATCGATGTGAATAACGAACTCCTTAGTCTATAAGTAATGTTTCCATATTTTTAATGCTCTAACCAATGAATACAACTCCTTGTCGTATGTTAGATAGCTCAAGGCTCCTCCACTTAGCTTTTTGCTGAAGTAAGCAATAGATGTCATGCCCCAATTCTCGAGGAAAGACACGGATGTTGGGGAATGACTAGGGGTGGAGGATAAGAAGCAAGGAAGAAATGAGGGATACATAAAGCATACATAACAATAAAATGTGACAAGAAAATTAGGCAGCATATCCTCTATAATTAGGACATGTCCTGAGGGGATGGGGATAACAAACAGCCCACCAACAAATATATATAGACAACAACACAATTCGTCAAATTATCATCACCTGAATAGACAACCATAATGTAGTAACCCGAAAATCATTTAGTCCTAATTAGAGCATAATTAAGTATTAATTAGGGGCTTAAAGGCATTGCATCCCTAAAAATTTATAAAGAAGTGCATAATAAATTAGTAAGCGATAGAAATTCGATTAATTTCTAATCGAAGGAATATGATTTAGAAGAAGTGGACATTATTTAGAAACAAGTTTTATTATGATAAAATGAGAGATATATGGTTAATATCGTGCGTTTGGATAAAAAAAATTCATTACATAGAAAATGTTATAAAGAAATGCATTAATTATTGTCTATGTGAGATTTATTTATAAAATGAAATGAAAAAAAAATTAAGCTATTAAATGGCTAAAATAAATTTATTTTATTAATATCTAGTGATAAGGAAATTATTTTCTATAATTTTCAAAATTTATGAATAAATAGAATAATTATTTGATTATTTGTATATGAAAGGATTAAAGCTATATTTATATGATTTGAATTCCAATAATAGATTTAATTATTTTGGATCCTCATATTAATGAAAAAATTGAGTTTTTACTATTAAAGAATATTAATGTGCAACATTAGTAATTTTAGAAAAATACTTATGTAATTTTCGAAAATTGTAGGAAATTAATAGAAAATGAATAAATAAATGAGTAAATATATATATATACAACTTCTAGAACCATATGCAATTAATATCATCTTCAAGCTTTCTTCCTCCTCCCATTTTCGAACACACACACTAAACACACACAAAAAAAATTTCTCCACTTTTAATCCATAGTTTAAGTGTTGAATTAATTGGAAATCACTCCAAAGAAGGTAAATACCTTATTTCATCCAAGTTTTTGTGATTAAAATTGATGAACGTGACATTCTTATACACTAGGGTTTTCAAAAATTCTAAGGTTTGGATTAAGGGTGAATTGTTTAATTTTTGTTATGTTTGTTGATTTATTTATGTTTATGATGCTTAAATATTATATTCTATGGTTTAAATTCTTGAAATTCATGAAGTTGATGAATTCAAGTAAACATGTATAAACCCTAATTTTGTATGTTAATTATTTGTCATGATTTAATTAAATTGAGTTTAGATATGTGTAATTAAGTGGAAATCAACATGATTTAGTAAAAGAAATTGGAATGAATTGAATGTATATATATCCCCCCATTTTTGAAAATTAGGAGGTTGAGTGATCTTTGAATTATTGATTTTATTTGATGTATTTGATATGATTTTTGAGATCTAGGATATAAATAATGCTTAAGTTGAATTTATGGGATTTTATGAACTTATATATTGAAAGTTGAAATATTAAAGTTTATGCTAATTTGTTAGAACTATATGATGGTTTGATTATGATTTAAATTGATATTGGATTGAGGATCATTGATGATGGATAAGTATATATATGAATTGATTGAGATTGAATTGATTGTGGATTGAAAAATTTATTTGTTTACATAATAATGTGGTTGAAGGGCATAGTTAAATTATGGTGTAAATGAATTAATTTAAACTTGTTTTAAGTTCCTAAGTATAGATCTAAGCATATGGTGATGATTTGGTGGAGTTTGGGATGAATTGATTGAATTTGGAATGGAATGGCGATTCATTTTATAAAACTTACTCTGCCGAAATTTTGTTAGAATCGACATGTTAATAAAATGTTTTGAGAATTTAATTAGTAAACTTATGATAAGGCAAAACGAGGTTTGATTGATTGGATTAAGAGTTAAGTTGCACAAGTAATTTTTCTACCCTTATTAGTATAGATTTTACTTTAGAACAAGCAAATGGATAAGTGTGGGGGAGTTGTTTAGCATGATTTTGTGTTTATTCTTTGTATTCTTTTACATGTCATTTTCAGTAGTTTGTCCTATTTATGCCGTTGGTTTGATTAGTATTTATCGATTTGGATTTACTTAGTTTGTATCGATGTTTTGTAGTAAAATAGCATTAAATATGATGAAATGGATCTGCCAAGGATCAAGTATATTGAAGAGCATCTAGATAGGAGTTCATAGGCACAAATGGATTGCGATTCGGAGTTCAGACGCGAGAGAACGGAGCGAAACTGCGAAGTCGTGCACGTGCATGCGCGCCAGCGCCCGTAGCCCGCACGCAGTGTCTCGCCCACCCGGCACTCGTGCCACAGCGCCCGTGCGCGCTCTCCTTCATCCAGTGCTCAGCCCGCTTCACCGCGCTCACGCCCGCGCACCCGTTTCCACACTCGCCCGCGCCACACGACAGCGCGCCCGCTCCGGCGTCCAACCCGCCGCAGCTAGCACCAGCCTCGTCTGGGGCTCTATGCCGAGCACCCGCTCCAGTGCTGCCTCACCCTCACGCGCATTCTTCAGCCCGATGCCTCGCCCAGCGCTGCCCGCTTACCCGGCGCTCGTGCCCTAGCGCCCGCAGCCCGCACAGCGCGTGCCCCAGCGTCCGCACGTCCGTGTCACCGCACCCGTCGTACATCGCCTGCACAGCACGCGTTCCAGCGCCCCTCTCGCGTGCACGTCCCCATTAACCAATATTCCATCTGGCACTGGGCATCGCGAGCCGACCCAGCAAGACGTTGCCGTCTCGGCCAGCGCCTCACCCTCACCCGACCCTCGCCCATCCCTCGTGCGCTCAATCTTCCAGCGCCATAACGCGCGCTCGACCGATACTCGGTGCTCGGCCATCTCCACCCGGCGCTCGACGAACAACGTGCGCTCGACCACACACGCTCGCTCTCTGCCCGCCGCGCTCGCTCACCTCGAACTTGCTCTCATGCCCAATACAGAACGTCTCCACCAATGAGCGTTCGTGCCTAACAAGTGCTCACTTTGGGAACAGAAGCCTCCGCTCCGCGCTCGCTCATCCACAACCGACGCTCACTCACTTAATATATATATATATATATATATATATATATATATATATATATACGCTGAGTTAGGTCGGGCATTCATTATTCGATTCTTATTTTACTGCAATTATTGTTCTTCATACCATTTTCCGGGAGCTTTCTTTTAGGCGACAACAAAGATAGATACCAAACATTAGAGTATTAATTCTTACTATTTATTCTTTCGATTTACGTATTCTAGCTTTATGATTTCTGTTGGATTGGATTTATAATATTCTTGCTTTATGATTTCTCTTGGATTCAATTACACAGTATTATTGCTTGGTGATTTCTGTTGGAATCAATTATATAGTTGACTTTGGATTATTGATTTCTTGATTGATTCTGTTTCTTTCGGCATTCGATAAATTACATTCTATGCAATTGATATTAGAAGTTGATATTATGTTGAATCTCTTTCCGTTGAATTTTATTGTTTCCTGTTTGATGATCTAGTTTAGTTTGTTCTACGCTTGGCTTCTTGCATTTGTGTTTTCGTAGGTTCTCAACTAGGGATTGACAACTCAGAGTTAGATTGCTCTTATTTATTTTTCCTTTCAGCTTTTCAATTTCCGTTTGTTTCAAAACCCCCGTTGGCATTAGAGTGTTTAGAATTTACCCTTTTTATATGCGACATGAACAATAAGCCCTGTTAAGTTTTCTTTGAGAGACGACTTGGGTTATCTTTCCCTCTACAACACCTCATTCGATTATGAGTTAATTAAGAGAGTACTTTTAGTTGAAACAAATTTTGGCACCGTTACCGGGGAAAACTTTAGGCGTATTGTTTGTGTTGATTATTTTATGTGTTTCTTTTCGTTTTTATTTTGTTATTCTCCAGTTGCGTGTGATCTTTTCTTGTTTGAGTGTTGTGTATGCTAGGTCATCGCAGTCTAAATTGACCGCTTACTACCCCGTTGGACCACACTCGAAGGTCTAAAAATCGCTTCTTCCGGAACTAGAGGAGTTTGGTGTCACTTTGTGAGTGGTGAACAGTTTGTGTTGGTAACAAGAGATCATCCATCTGTTGAGAATACACCCCTGTTGAGAGAGATGATCATTTCTTGCTCATGCCTAATTTTCATGGGCTTGCTAGTGAGGATGCCTTGGGATTCATCAGGGAATTTTGTTCGGTGCTGCAATCCTTCCCGTTGGGAGGACTAAATGAAGACCAGTTGAAGATGCATTGTTTCCCGTACACCCTAAAGGATAGGGCAAAGTCGTGGTTCCTGGCACTTCCCGCTAAGTCTCTGCAGAATTGGAATGCCATGGTAGATAAGTTTTTGACTAAATACTACCCCAATTAGAAGAGTCAGGAGTTGAGGTCACAGATCATGACCTTTAATCAGAGGTCCGACGAGCCATTCCATGAAGCTTGGGAACGGTTCAAGGACTTATTGCAGAAGTACCCTCACCATGCCTTGCCATATGAAATTCTCTATCAGTTCTTCTATGAAGGATTGACTCAGAGTTTTTAGTACATGGTGGACAATGCTGCAGGTGGAGATATTGGGTCCAGAACGGTAGTAGATATTGCTGAAATTTTTGAGGCTATGGCTGCTACTTCACGCGAGTAAATCGATAGAGGTGGAAGAGCCAAAGCACATGCCATCACCCTCTTTCGACATGACTAAGCAAATGGTTGAGATAATGAGGAGGTGCAGAGCTTAAGTTAAGGCTGATCCACCAGCTCGGCCAAGGAACTCATGGATCTTTGTGGAATCAGCAATGAACACAGGCATAATGTTGATCGTGCCCCAGATGGGAGAGCTTACTTTTGAAGACGAGCGAAGCTTCATGCGATGCAAGGATTCCAACCCCTACAACAGATTCGAGCTGTCGGCAATAATTTAACGTGGGATGGATGAATCATAATCAAGGCGTAGATCAAACGAATCGCCATACCAAAGGCCTCCTACAACAGCAGCGGTTTGACGAGAGCACCATCCTCGGCAAGAACAGTTCCATAGCAGCTATTCCCACAAAAACAACGATGTCGTGACACCTCCACCACCACCTCGAGGCCACTTGGGAGGTATGTTACACCCAAGATTGGATGCTCAAGACTCCACAATTAAGCATTTAGAGGCGCAAATGGGACGATTGCTAGCAAGCTTGATGAGTTGTTGCGGCAAGTGCGGTGAGGAAACTTCCAAACCAAATCATCAAGCTCATGCGATCACCGTTCTAAGGGTGATCGAATTGTTGCAGTGAAGTGGGAGAGTCATCGAGACAAGCCGCTGCAGTCATAGGAGGTGGAAAAAAAGAAAGAGGTCGAGGTCAGAATGCATAAGGCAACAAATCCTTACATTCCACCGATACCCTTCCCACATTGGTTGAAGAACAAGAAGCAGGACCGGCGATTCAATGAGTTCTACAAACTCCTGTCCAAGGTGAATGTTAATTTTTCGCTGCTGGTCGTGATCAGAAATGTGCCGGCTTACGTCAAGTTCTTCAAGGAGCTAGTCTCAAAGAAGAGAAGGTTTGGAGAGTACGAGAAAGTCATGGTCTCGGGCGGCTAATTCCGTCCCATCTGACACGATTGCCTCCCAAGCTCCGGGATCCAGGTAGTTTTATTATTAAGATTGCTTTGGGTAATGGGAAGGAAGCTTTTGGCATGCTTGATTTGGGGGTCGGGATTAATCTTATGTCTTATTCAATGTTTAAAACGATTAGGATTAGGTGAACTTAAAACCCACTCAGATGTGTCTACATTTAGCTGATAGGTATGTGAGATATCCCAAGGGTATTATCGAGGATGTATTAGTAAAGGTGGTGGGTTGATTGTACCTGTTGACTTCGTTGTTTTGGATATTGGTGAGGTTATGGAAGATGGAGAGGAACACACACTGTTATTGGGGAGGCCATTCATCGCCACAACCAACACACTAATAGATGTTAAGAATGGCACATTGAAAATGACTGTACTTGGTGAATCTGTGTCTTTCTCTGTACGTGATAGTGTGATTTTTCGTTCTGCTAATTTAATTGATGGTCATGCTTCCATAGATACTATTGATCCCTTGGCCGAGAATGTGTTGTTGCAGGATGGGAATGCACGTGCTGAGAAGGATAAAGTGAAATAAATTCACGATCGGCGAATAGTTCGTAAGGATTTAATGTCGGGAATAAAAGTTTCACTTCTACATTCTCGTGTTAAACTTTTCCTGAAAAGCTCAATTCCAGATTGAATGGTCCTTACATCATATAAAAGGTGTTTCCTTACGGAGCAATTATACTCCACGATCCTAACACCAACGAATCATTTACTGTGAATGGACAACAAGGGAGGCCTTACTTTGATCGAGGGGATGGTCCGAAAGAAGTAGAGAACTCCTTGCTTATCGATCCTATCTATCTCTGACTGGATCATGTCGTGCTCAGGACGTTAAACAGAGTACTACGTGGGAGTTTACCCACGGTTTTTTCTGTTCTTTTCGTTCTTTCTCTTTTGCTTGTTTCGTTGTTCTCTTTGATCTTTCTGTTGTCTCTGTGTTAGGTTTATTCTGTTGTGGGACGTTGTAAGCAGTGAGGTAAAGCCGAGATACTCCAACTCTGCAGTGCACGTACACATTACAACCATCTTTCTGCCATCTATTATCAGGGAAGTCTTCTCCTCTATTGGTCATTTGTGTTATTAATATTTTGAGCACTGGGGACGGTGCTCGAATTTAGTGTGGGGGGGGAGATTATTTGGTTTTGTGTACGTGTCTTATCTATTTGCATGCTTGCTGATGTGCCTTTGTGCTTATTTTAATCTCTTGGAATTAAGTTTTGTCTGTGCGAGTAAGTTAGGATTTTGATTCTTGCAACTGAACTCTATGGTATTGATCGGACCTTGATATAATTTCATTTTTCTTTGTGATATGTGATTGAAGTGCAATGTGAATTGACGAGATTGTGTGTATTGATCTTAAATTAGGAGTTGTTGATGTGATTTTTCCGACTAATGCTAGGGAGAGTGTTAACACTGTGGTTATATATATACTTGTTTCATTTTATTTCATTAAAAAAAGAATGAGAATGAAAACTCCAATAAATTGTTGAGATTGTTGAAATGGAGAATGGGATTCTGTCCCTCTTTCTCGTAAATTGGGAAATGGGCATGAGAAACCATGATAGGAGACTCGAGTTCATCGAGAGTTCACCTTTCGAATATTGTTCCAAAATCTGTTAATACTTTCTTTGTGTTCTCAAAAGAAACTTGTTGCTAAAGGTGACCACTTTAGTTACTTCACCCCTAGCGGAGAGTTGGGTCTGAGCAAAAATCACCTACTTGTTTATTTGATATTTTCACAATCTCAGATTTGTTTCACGTTAACTTTGATTATGCATTTATCATGTTTGGGGGAAAGGCAAAAAGAAGTTTGATTGATTGGATTAAGAGTTAAGTTGCACGAGTAATTTTTCTACTCGTATTTGTATAGACTTTGCTTGAGCACAAACAAATGGATAAGTGTGAGGGACTTGTTTATCAGGATTTTGTGCTTATTCTTGGTATTCTTTTACATGTCATTTTCAGTAGTTTGTCCTATTTATGCTGTTGGTTTGATTAGTATTTATCGATTCGGATTTACTTGGTTTATTTCGTTGTTTTGTAGAAAAGTGGCATTAAATAGGATGAAATTGAACTTCCAAGGATCAAGTATATTGAACACCATCTCGATAGGAGTTCATAGGTGCAAACGGATCGTAATTCGGAGTTCGGACACGGGAGAACGGAGCGAAACAACAAAGTCGCGCACGTGTGTGCGCGCCAGCGCCCGTCTCCCGCAGCCCGCGCACAACGTCTCGCCTACCCGGCGCTCATGCCACAGCGCCCACGCACGCTCACCTTCATCCGATGCTCAGCCCGCTTTGCCCAGTGCTCACGCCCGTGCGCCCGTTCCCTTTTCGCCCGGCCGCTCGCGCCCGTCGCCCGCCTCGTCCGTATTCCGTGCTAGCGCCCGCTCAATGTCACCTTACCTTCGCGTCGTTATCGATCTGACACCTCGCCCGATGCGTTTGTAATACCCGTCTTTTCTAAGCACCGGTTTTGTATGGCATGTTTTTGAGAAAAGGTCAAAGGTTGACTTTTGTTTCGGTGATCGACCGTCACGAAACCTCGAGCGTTGTGAAGAGTGTCTTATGAAAAATTCATAGAAACTAAGTATGCAGGTTTTCGACCACCCACTAAGGTTTGGCACTCCGGAGAAGTTATCGAAAAACAAGACTTTTCATGGGTCTTTTAAAAGCATATCTTGTTTATAGTCGTTGTGTCCGGTATTTTATTTCGTGTTCATGGGTACTAAGTTTGCTAAATTTGAGTCCGTTTGCAAAGTTGCGTCGCTTTTGCGTTTTCGAAAAAGGACGCTTATGCATAGCAACTGCATGACCCCGCTTTTTCATATATAAATAGGAGGCTAGGGCCTTCATTTTCAACGTTCATTTCCTTCGTCTCTCTGTGTTTACGGACGAGCCGGCAGTGCAGTGCAGCTGAGCGAGCACGGGAGGAGTGGGGATCGGCCGGGAAGGCTCGGCGGCGATGCCATTCTTGTGCTGCCGCCACCATCGCCGATCGCCCTCCCAAGAGCCTGTTTTCTATTTTGTCCTTTTCAAGTTTTTATTCCACCTGTTAGTAGATAGCATAGCATAGAACTCGGGATTCTAAAGGGACGGGACGGGAAAACGGCCGGAGGCCGGCCAATTTGGCCGCCGACCTCCATGAATCGCCGCCCGCCGCCGTGAGCTTGTGGCCGCCGATTTGGTGGCCATCAACTCCTGCACAGCTACGGGTCCTTTAGGTTTTGAGTTCCGGCAATGCATTCCACTAAAGTACCGATTCCGTTTTACATTTTCGCGTTTACGCATGTCGGGATGTTTTCCGTTGCTTGAGTTTTCTAAAGGAAGCAAGCCGGGTTATCTATTTTCGCGTAGTTTGTCATTCCATGTTCGTGCGTTATGCATATTGCTCATGTTTCCATTTTCATGCACCGATTTTGGATGGTTTATCCTAGATCGAGGATGAGCATCGATTTTTGAAACTTCTTGAAGATTTGAGTCGACTTGCATGCATGCATATTTTGAAAGTACCCTATTATAGGTCTTGATGCCTCGAATATATTTCCTTACGCATCGAGTTGATTTGAAAATCGGAGAGTGCCAAATGCGGGTTCGCCCGAGTTTTGCTTCTCGATCTTCATTTGGATCACGATGTTGCTTTGCTTTTTGGGATGTGACCCCAAAGTTGTTTAAATCTTATTACCGGTACATACCAAGGCGATCGGTGAAGTCATCGGATCCGTAGATATCTCCCGGTTGACGTTTTATATTGAGTTGGGTTATATATGCTTATTTTGAGTTATTTACTACGATATTTCAAAATAAAACATGTGCGTGTAGTAAAATGTTTTGGTGAAGTTATTCTTGTTCTCGATCCGAGATGTGGTTCTATTGTGATTGTGCGGATCTCTATTCGATGGGTTGATCACCATCTAGAGTATTGATCGTGAGGGATAGACCCGAACACGTGGTTATGGTTTTGAAGGGATAGACCGGAAGTCCACACGGAAATGGTAATGAGGTGGTTATGGTTACGACGAGTTTAACCCCAAGTCCACACCGAGTTAGCCGGTTTGGATACGTTCGGGCATTGGTATTGGATATGTTCGGGCCGAGATATTGTGGGTTGGTTGGATATGTTCGGGCGAATGAGATGTGATGGGCTGGCGGGATACGTTCGAGCCGTGGTTCTTTGGTTCTATGATGAGAACAACGATAATAACAGATCGGTGTCGAAAAAGCGAAAAATCTATTTTGCTTACTTAGAAGTGGTTCGTTTTAAAACCTTCTAAGGTAAGTGCTCGAACACGGCATCATGATTCTTTTGATTTATGATAAAACCCTAGTCGAGTGCGCTAGTACTCACCCCAAACTCTTTTCAAATCTTTTCACGGATGGAGGAGGGTGGAATCAGGCGACGGCCGTGGGGTGGGCTGCGGGTTCTTCATGCTATGCTTCCGCGATGTTGTGCTATATACGTACTCTGATGTTGATGTAGTCTTGCCCTTATTTTGCTTTCTGATTGGGAACAAGATTTGCTATTATGTTATTATGCTGTGAGTCTTGATATGAGCATGCTATATGGTTGACCGGTCTAGTCAACAGGGTGTAATGCTATTTTGCTTTCTTGCATTACTTGTTATAAACCAAGATCATGTTTCATTGAGGTTATGGTATTGATATTATTTTGTTGGTGGATTGTTTGCGCACCCCTCCCCTTCAGGATGTGTCCTAGTTATAGAGGAGATGCTGCCCGATTTCATGGTCACATCTTCTTATCGTGTATGTTATATGTATTCCCCCTTCTTAACCCCCACCCCAATCACACCCCGGCATCCGTGCCTTCCTCGGGAATTGGGCGTGACGACTGTATCGAGCGGTTTTCACGGCATCGGTATCAAAATTTCACGATATCAAGGCGGTTCATTTGCTTTATATCATGTACGTTCTTGAAATTGAGTGTTTAGAACTTGTTCTTCTAAACTGTTTATCAGGTACAGCTACCCTCAGCTCACCGTCAGGCCGCCTCCTATAAAAAGGGGATGAGGTATGTGTTTATTTGCTGATGCTTTATGTGGTTACGTGATGCTTGATATGATCTTGGTTTCATGTGTTTTGGCCTGGTAAGAGTTTACGTGATGTAAACGTGATGTGGATGAGATATGGTTGGATGGTGATGTGGATGTGGAAGTGATTGTCAATGAGACGAAAGGGCCTGTGTGGCTGTGATATGGGAACCATTGATGTGGTATGATGTGATTGATATGATCATGAATAAATGATGTGAATCTATGTGTTTACATAGAAATATGTGATTGATTGAAAATCTTATTTATATTGATAAATGAGTGCTTGTAAGTGAATCATGTAATTGTTTACGTGATTATTGTTATGAATATCCATATCGATGTTGATATGTGTTGGAAGTGAATATGTGTCTCAAGAGATGTTTACCCAGATGACTGGGGCAGAAAAGGAAACGTGAATATTTGTTGTTATTTTGATGAACTAACATGTAGGTTTATGGATATTGATGGCCTGATAACGCCGGTTAAGATCCCACGGATGGATGAAGCGGATCCGTAAGTTTAGGGAATGTGCCAGGAATGTCCATGAGCCTTTGGGAGTATTTCTGGGGAGATTTGTTGGATTGTGGAGAAAGATTCGAGATAGTGGAAAGGTATCTGAGTACGAGGCTTACTATCGGATGGCGGAAAGGCTACCGAAGGGTTGGCGACCATGGGTAAGAAGGCGAGTGCGTGATGTTCGTCGGGATCTATCACGGACACCTTACCTTGGATTTCCACGAGTTCGCTGCTCGAGTATGGAGATAGTGGACCGATCATCGAGGCAGCCATCGAGGCGGATGTGATAGCGAGGCATGTTCGAGGCGATCCAGTTGATGATAGGGAAGATGTTCTGAAGAGCCTTTGGGAGAGCGACCATCGCGTGAGCGATCGCGGATCATCGAATACACGATCACTACACCTCCATCTCGATCCTCACCTTCGGATAGACCGGGGAATGATTTTGAGGCGGACCCTCCCGGTGAGAGAGATTGTCCATCCGACAGTGGCAGGGAAGAGGCCCAAGATCAGAATCTTCATGCCACCGAACAGTATTGTTGGATTTGTATATTGAAAGCAGTTATGGTTGAGCTTGTATACAATGTTTCCTATTACCACTATTACAATCTCCTATCTGAATTGAATACTTGATTGCATATATCGTGTCCCTTATCTCATATATAAGTTAGATCATACGGTGTGTAGAAGATCACGTAAGTATGTATGATTGGTCAAGCTTAATGAGATATAAAAGTTTCACACCGAGACGACTTAAGGACGAGTTGTCGGTATAGGCTGCAGTATAGATAAGAAGTGACTTGACTTGGTTGCTTGTCTATCTTGGTATGTCTCGGCGTATTGAAGGATCACGATGAGATGTGTTCTTCTATCGACCGTCGTGAAGAACCAAATCTCGGCGACTTACGATGATCTAAACCTCGATAAGGTATTAGGTGAGTATGAGTTGTTGACCATCACTTTGACTTGTTATGGGTGAGGTTATATGTTCTAACCCAATATTCTCCGCATCTTGGGTGGTTTCGGTGCTTGTATGTCATGCTAGTTATCGTGTCGAGTCACCGTATCCGTTTAGGATGATGGCGTCCCTTAACGAGCTCAAAGGTTTATTGTACTAAACCCCGCGGTTGAGTTAGCTCAAGTACAATAATAAGGTTGAGTGGTACTACTTAAGGAATTAAAGATATTAATTATTTTAAGCGATCGAATGCTCTAAATAATTAATGGACGTTCGATATCTTAAATACGAGGATTCGTAATGTCTAAGTGCAAGCCCGACTCAACTTGGTAATAAAGGGTAAGTCAAGATTTATTCTCTAGTGGCATGAATAAATGTTTATAAATTAATTTATGTTACGAAATTTGAACATAAGATAATTAATTTATTTGAGGCCCATCTTTATTCCTTGCATTTGATCCACAATTTGGCCCATCCAGTTCCCGTAACTTGGAAGGAAAAATCGCCTACTATCTTCTCATATGGTAAGCTTTTTATTCTCTTTATCCTATATGGATATAATTATATCTATGGGACATGCATGGATCATTTCCTTATGGGATTAAGGTAATGCATTATAAATATAAGGTAAGAGATAAAGTCTAGGTTAATGATTAATTATCATCACCATATTCTCGAAAATTCCTAGAGTATTGGGAGAGATTTTCGAAAAATATAGAGAGCTTGAGGGCATTTTTCCGAAGCATTCTCCATAGCTTATCCTCACTCGATATTGGAGATTGGGCAATCGGGATACAGTCCAGAAGGTCAAAGCACGAGTCTCGATCCATTCCGCCTCGACAGATTCAAAGGTAAACACGAGAAAACCCTCGTGTTGCAATTAATTATATAGGTGCATGCTAGGTATATAATCAATGTATGGTGAATTAAACATCCAAGATAGATCCTCGGGAGAGGGCTAAACCTAGTTTTCCCTACAATTGGTATCAGAGCCTGGGATCAGTATCTTGGCTCTGTTGGATTAATTCACGTTTGATTATTACGTGCGCTTAATTAATTGTTGGATCTGTCGTTCATCGTGGCTCGTTTATTTTTGTCGGATTTTGTTTTTACACCACGAGAAAATCCGTGGTTAGATTAGATTTATTTTTCTGTAAATCTTATCTGTAAAAGAAGAACGAAGACGAAAGCACGAAGAACGAGACGATGGAAAAAATGGGTCGCACGGGTGCGGCGGCGACACGTAAAGCGTGCACGGCGCTCGTGAGCGCATCGCGATAGGGCTGCTCTTGGCGGCGAGCTCGCGTTAAATGAGCTCGGCGGCGAACACGATCGCTTGGCGGCGGGCGTCGTATTCGCACGAGATCCCGGCATCGCGAGCATGCTCGCGGTCGGCGCGCCGGCGGCGCGGCGGCGGCGGGCACGCGTTCTGCGCGAGACACCCGCGCCTGCGGCGGGCTCGCGGTCGGCCGTGAGCAACGCGACCGAAGCGGCGGCGAGCGGCGATGGGGCACGCGTTTCGCGTGAGACACCCGCGCCATAGCGCGGGCTCATGCGGTCGTGAGGGCAACCGCAAGCGCAGCGGCGCGGCGTGCGGCGCGCTCGCGAACGCGAGCATGCTCGCGCGCATGCTCGGCGGTCGCGGTCGCCTTCGCGACCATGCGAGCCGCGAGCACGCAGCGGCGCGCACGAGGCCGGGCGCGCATGGGTTGTGCCCTAGCGCGGCCTCGCAGACTTTTGGCGAATCGGCCCGACCGGCCCGGACCCATTTTTCGACCGAACTGTGTTTTCGGCGAATCCGTTTTGACGAATCCGTGCGTGCCCGTGCGCGAGGACCGTTTTGAATCCGGTCGTGCCGCACGCGAGGCGTTCGAAGATTATGAAGATCTGTACTTTGCAATTCTATGTAATAGATTAGGCAGAAAAGTGCAGGTTCCACGAGTGGGCCACGATGAACGTTTTATTTTAATTTTATCGTTCATTGCATGTCGTGGATGTTTAAATTATGCAAAAGCATGATATGTATGTTTAAATTACGTTGACAAACATTTACGTGTTTTCGTGATTGGATGCGCATAGTAAGCATGCTAGGTTTATCGTATTTTCAAGCATATTTTAGAATTTTGCGAGCATGTTTTACATGTTGAGTTCTATAGACAAGCATGCTAGGATTACGTGATCTGCATGGACAAACCTTTTGAACAAAAAGACTAAGCAAGCAACCCGACAAATTAATTTTTAAAATTAAAATGTCAAGACCTCCACTTTTTGATCTCTAAACAAAGTGAGACGCATTGTGAGTAAACGTCCACACGCGTGGATTGCTTGCACTGTTTATCATAAGTTTGTTAGATGAGATTTCTAAATAAAACATTTTAAATCTATTGAGATGTGGGAGTTTCATGTAGCGATCACACGCGTGGCTTGGATATCACGATTTTCATAAGTTCTCTAGAGATAGATATAAAATGAGATAACAAAAGAAATTGAATTGGAAGCGGTATGGTCCAAGTGAGTATGCCAATTCTAAGAATTCATTTTTCTGCCGTTAAAATTGTGGTCATTGCTTAGACATCACCTCAAGTACAACTTCCCACGAAGTCCCTTCTTGCGATAGTGATGTGGTCTAGTAAGGTCCAATCGTTAATTTCATTTGTCATAAGGATAAGTTGACATGGATTGAAATTAAGCGACTAAAATGTGTATTTTAGTGCAGTCGAGGGTTCGTGTAAACGTCCACACGCGTGGCTTGCATGTGGGATTCCTTGGGCGATTGGAGGTTTCAATTAATATTGTTTTATCAAAAGGTTACAATATTATTATTCTGAATTATGTGCGATCGTATGTTTATGTGTTTACATTATCATTTCGGATATGTCTCTTACGATTATCAACATGGTCGCACAAAATCCCTTATCGGTCCAAATTTTATCGAGTGGAAGCGAAACATGGAATATGTTCTTATCATTTGAAGAACACATGTTTGTTCTCACTACTCCTAAACCCGATGCCCTTATCGACGATCGACTAATGAGCGGAGAGTCAAGGACTTTGGAATAAGTCGAACAATATGGCAAAATGTTATATGATGACTACTATGTCCAAGGGCTTGCAGCTGCAGCATCAGTCAATGGTAGACGCGATTGATATTTGGTCAAGTCTCGAGAGTAAGTTTGGGTAGTCGGATCGGACAGTCCGCTTCCATACAATGAGAGAAATCTTGGCGTGTAAGATGGAAGAAGGAAGTTCGGTCCATGAACATGTCTCCCACATGACTCATCTCATGGATAGTCTTGATCAGTTGGGAGGAGGTATTGACGGCGAAGCCAAGGTCGATATCATCCTCAATACACTGCCCAAGTCTTTTGAGAACTTTTGCGTGAATGCGATCATGAGCAAGACCGAGTATACACTTAGTCAGTTGCTTAATGATCTCGTGGCTGCGAAAGGAGTTATGGGAAAAGGAGCACATGCTCTTTCTAGCACATCTAAGGGCCCAAAATTTCCGTTGCAAAATGGAAAAGAAAAGGGCACCAAAGGTGGTAGAGGCGAGGAAATAGTGGGAGTAATGGGAACAAGAACATGGTTGCCACCGGAGGCTCAAGAAGCCAAGGTGAAGGCGGTGCTTCAAGTGCGGTAAGACTAGGCATTGGAAGGCCAGTGCCCTATGCTCAAGGCTCAAGTCGCCGTTTGCTTTAATGTGAAACATGTTTAGCGACTTGTTCTACCCATTCTTGGGTAGTGAACACGGTCTGTTGATCATGTTTGTTACACCTTGCGAGGGTTCTGCGGACAAGGGAGGCTGAATGATGGCGAGATAACAATCTCCATGGGCAACGCGGGCGAAAGTCGAGGCCGTTGCGATCGGAGATGTCTCTTTATGTTTTGAGGAACAGTTTTAGTTTTAAAAGGCGTTTATATGTGCGGATTTTCGGTGGAACCTTGTTTGTTTGAAATTGTTTATTCATGGATATTACATTATTTTTGATAGTGGTGTTTCTATCATAAGAAATGACGAAGTTATTTGTGTTGGCACATTATATAATTAAGCTTTATACTATTTACATGCCAAACATAATACCTATAACTATGTTGCATCTTCATCAAACCCTAGAAAGAAAGTTTTCTTAGAAGATGACACCACTTTTCTCTGGCATCTTAGATTAGGTCACATCAATCTAAATAGGATCCAAAGGCGGCTAAGAATGGGCGTTGGGTAATCTCACGTTACTCCATTCCCAATCTGCGAATCTGTATATAGAAGGTAAGATGTCGACCCGGACCCTTCAAAGCGAAGGGTTATAGAGCGAAAGAAATGTTAGAGTTAGTCCATTCGACTGTGTGGACATTGGACATTGGTCGAATGCGTATACTGCTAAGTGGAAGATGCAGTATTTTGTCACTTTCATTGGCGATTACTCGAGTGCGAATCGTATACCGCTTCACCGCATGAGTCTCGAATGCTTTGAAATTCAAAGAGTTTAAGGCGGAAGTGGAGCGAAGCTTGGTAAGAGTATCAAGTCATCTAGGGTCTGATCGCGGTGGCGAATACCTCGATAACGAGTTTATGGACTATCTAGTGAAGTGTGGGATTACCTCCCAACGCATTTCACGGGCACACTCACAACAAAATGGTGTGTCGGGCGAAGAAATATGACTCTTTTGGAAATGGTTAGATCAATGATGAGTTATGCAACATTGCCTATTTAGTTACGGGGTATGCCTTAGAAGCGGCGGCATACTTGCTAAATCTAGTACCATCCAGTCGATCGAAAAGACCCTTTCGAGTTGTGGTTTGGGCGCAAGCCTGGTTTAAACCACATAAGGATATGGTGCGATCCGGCATGTCTTTGAACAAGAAGGGCGACAAGTTGGAGCTAGATCGATGCAAAATTTGTTTATTGGTTATCCTAGAGGGCGAAGGTGGTTTATTCTATAGTCTAAGGATCGAGAAGGTCATTATTAGCACTAATGCCGATTCTTAGAAGAGGATTATATGAAAATCATAAGTCCAAAGTTGAAATCATTCTTGAGAATTAGAAGATGATCGTATTCCACCACCGATTAGGCCAAAGGTGCGAGATGTCGAGTCTAGTGGGAGGATCGACACGGATACTTCAAGAAATTGAAGTGGGTCGAGTTCCACTGGAGATACCGACCGTATAAGTGGTACCTACCAAGAAGTTGTGCAAGATAGAGAACCACAATTCTCGCACCCACCGTTGCCATTGTGCTGTAGAACCTCGTCGTAGTGGGAGGTTGTTCGTCAACCCGAGCGATTTATGTTCGTGGGAGAATCTTGGTTTAGTCGAGAAGCGAGCAGCAATAATCGACCCATGGACATACAAGGAGGCGATCTGAGACATTGAAGCAAGATCATGGCACACCGCTATGGACTTAGAAATGGAGTCCATAACGACTATGGATGTATACGAAAGACACCTCTACCGGATGGCGAGGAAGCCATAGGTAGTAAGTGGGTATCAAGAGGAAGAGATTTCGATGGAGAGGTTCGACTTTTAAAGCCGGGCTTGTGGCGAAAGGGTACACTCAGATTGAGGGCATCGATTTCGATGAGTCCTTTTACACCATAGCAATGCTCAAGTCAATCGAAATTCTTACGCCATAGCATCCACTTGAACCTAGAGGTTTGGCAAATGGATGTTAAAACCGCTTTTCTAAGCGGTTACCTTGAGGAAGGTAGAGACATCTATATGCAAAGAACCCGAAGGTTATGTGGTGAAGGGTGAAGAGCATCTAGTGTGGAAGCTTAAGAAGTCCATTTATGGACTCAAGCAAACTTCGATCATGGAACTTACGCTTTGACGGTGGTAAAGTCCTATGGATTTACCCGGTTGCCTAGCGAAAGTTGTGTGTATCGTTTAGATGTCAGCGGTGATGTGGTATTTCTTGCACTTTATGTAGATTACATTCTTCTAGTTGGCAACAACGTGAAGTTGTTATCGACGTAAAGAGTTGGTTATCCGATCGGTTTCAAATGAAAGACTTAGGAGATCGCGTACATTCTTGGGATCAAGGTTTACCGAGATCGCAAGAAGAAAATATTGAGCTTATCTCGGGCGTCTTACATTGATCTTGTGATTACTCGTTTTAGTATCACGACCACCAAGAAAGGATTGCTACCTTTCGGACATGGCGTTCCTTTATCTAGGCGTGATCACCTATGACAAAGGAGATAGAGGAAATGAGACAAGTTCCTTCGCTTCCGCCGTGGGAAGTCTCATGTACGCAATCTTGTGCACGAGGCCCGATATACGCTGTCACGGTGGGCATAGTAGCTAGATATCGATCTAACCTGGACAAGCTCATTGGACTGCGATAAAGCATATACTCAAGTACACGAAAGGACTCGAGATTATAGGCTAGTTTACCATGCGAGATAGTCTAATGCCTTTGGGTTATAACGACTCGGATTTCCAAGCTGACCGTGATGAGAAAAAGTCTACATCAGGCTATGTGTTTACCTTGTGAGGTGGAGCCGTATCCTGGCGGAGTGCAAAGTAGCGATGCATTCTTGACTCTACCATGGAAGCCGAATATGTAGCCGCTTCGGAGGCTTCTAAGGAGGCTGTATGGTTCAAGAACTACCTCATGGATCTAGGTGTGGTACCTGGTTTGCCCAAGAGTATCATAGTCTACTGTGATAACTCAGGTACAGTGGCAAACTCGAAGGAACCACGGACCCACAAGGCGACCAAACACATAGAGAGAAAGTACCATGTCATACGAGAAATCGTTAGGCGAGGGGCGTCTTGATTGAGAAGATTGATATGACGGATAACCTAGTGGATCCATTCACAAAGAGCTTTGTCAAAAAAGTCTCTGACGGACACGTTAGGGGACTTGGATTGCGCTTGATGGCACCCACTTAGAAAGGAAACTTTGTATAAGTGGGAGAAGCAAAGTGATGGTTTTGTTTGTAATAGCTAGTAGAGACACATTGTATACTAAAGTTTGCTTTAGTATAAGTGGGAGATTGTTGGATTTGTATCTTGAAAGCGATTATGGTTGAGCTTGTATACAATGTTTCTGTTACCACTATTACAATCTCTATCTAAATTGAATACTTGATTGCATATATCATGTCCCTTATCTCATATATAGGTTAGATCATACGATGTGTAGAACATCACGAGAAGTGCATGATTGGTCGAGCTTAATGAGATATAAAAAGTTTCACAACGAGACAACTTGAGGACGAGTTGTCGGTATAAAGCTGCGGTATAGATAAGAAGTGACTTGACTTGGTTGCTTGTCTATCTTTGATGCGTCTTTGGCGTATTGAAGGATCACGGTGAGATGTGTTCTTCTATCTGACCGTCGTGAAGAACCAAAATCTCATCGACTTACGATGATCTAAACCTCGATAAGGTATTAGGTGAGTATGAGTTGCTGACCATCACTTTGACTTGTTATGGGTGAGGGTTATATGTTCTAACCCAATATTCTCCGCATCTTGGGTGGTGGCGGTGCTTGTATGTCATGCTAGTTATCTGTATCGAGTCACCGTATCCGTTTAGGATGATGACGTCCCCTTCACAAGCTCAAAAGGTTTATTGTACTAAACCTTGCAGGTTGAGTTAGCTCAAGTACAATAATAAGGTTGAGTGGTACTACTTAAGGAATTAAAGATATTAATTATTTTAGCGATCGAATGCTCTAAATAATTAATGGACGTTCGATATCTTAAATACGAGGATTCGTAATGTTTAAGTGCAAGCCCGACTCAACTTCGGTAATAAAGGGGTAAGTCAGCATTTATTCTCTAGTGGCATGAATAAATGTTTATAAATTAATTTATGTTATGGGCTAAACATAAGATAATTAATTTATTTGAGGCCCATCTTTATTCCTTGCATTTGATCCTTGGGCTGACCCATCCAGGCCCGTAGCTTGGAAGGAAAAAATCGCCTACTATCTTCTCTATATGGTAAGGATTTTATTCTCTTTATCCTATATGGATATAATTATATCTATGGGACATGCATGGATCCTTTTCTTATGGGATTAAGGTAATGCATTATAAATATAAGGTAAGAGATAAAGTCTAGGTTAATGATTAATTATCATCACCATATTCTCGAAAATTCCTAGAGTATTGGGAGAGATTTTCGAAAAATATAGAGAGCTTGAGGGCATTTTTCCGAAGCATTCTCCATAGCTTATCCTCACTCGATATTGGAGATTGGACAACCGGGATATAGTCCAGAAGGTCAAAGCACGAGTCTCGATCCATTCCGCCTCGACAGATTCAAAGGTAAACACGAGAAAACCCCTACGTGTTGCAATTAATTATATAGGTGCATGCTAGGTATATAATTAATGTATGGTGAATTAAACATCCAAGATAGATCCTCGGGAGAGGGCTAAACCTAGTTTTCCCTACAAGTATCAGGTTCGCCTCCCGGAAGGAGATTCTGAGGAGGAGGAAGACCCGGAGGAGGCGGGGAGGATAGTGAGGACTCGAGAGGACCCAAAGTGATCGGATAGCGAGATGACTCGAGATGAGGTTGAGCACGTTGAGGAAGAAGCGGCGCCGAGACGGAACCGAGGAGCAGCATTCACACGAGACTCGGGGATCGAGGCACGCTTGGATGGGATCATACCCACGAGACTTGCTTCCATGCGGATCGCTTCAAGGCGGCGGCCAATCCAAGCCACGATAGGAAGGGAGAGAGGATGAGGAAAGCGCGAATGGAACCATTGAAATAAGCGGTAGTGGGCGGATATGGAGTGCGTAGATCCGGGTAGTCGGTGTGTGCAAGAGATCGAGGCAGTCTGCTTAAAGCATGGACGAGCGGCGTCTTTTGCGGTGGCCGGAGTCGATTCTTTTGCTCATATCTGACCTTTTTGACTGACATACCTTGATCTTGTATTTTGTAAGTCCTTTACGGGCAATACTGATACTAACGCTGTCTATGACAGGATGTTTATGTTTGATGCTTATATGTGATATGAGCTATGCCATGATGATATATGATATATGTGATGTGTGATGATAATGTTATGTGAAATGCATAATGATGATGTGTTGGCAGGTTGCATGTTTATATGTGATCGTGATATGTGGCATATGTGATGATATGTGGTTATGGGTGATGATATATGTTATGCGATGATACCCGGTTATCTATGCAAAAGTGTTTCTAATGTTTCAAACGTCGATACAGAATGCCGAGAACAAGGAACCAGAGAAACAATAACGTGGAAGAAGCCCAAGAACCACCTTTGGTTCAGTGGCATGTTTGGTTATATTTTGTGATGATTATTGGTATTGTTATATATGTCATTTTCTATGGTTTGTCCTATTTATGCCACTGGTTCGATTAATATTTATCGATTCGGACTTACTTCGTTCTTCTCGATGTTTTGTAGGAAAATGGTAGAAAATAGGATGAATTGGATCTGCCAAGGATCAGATATAATTAAAGAGCATCTCGACAGGAGTTCATGGCGGCGGATCGTCGTCGGAGTTCGAGCGAAGGAGAGCGGGTCAAGCGATCAAAGTCGCGCATGGCACCCGTCGCATGCCCGCGCGCCAGCGCCCGCACCGCCGTCCCGCGGCCCGTCGCTCGTCCGCCCAGCGGCGCTCACTCCGCGCGTTCAATCTTGCTCGCGCGCTCGAGTGGCGCCGCGCTCGCCAACGCCAGCGCATAAGCTCGCGTTCGCCGTCGCCTCGCCCGCCGGCTTCGCAAACCCGCGCGCCGTTGGCCGCCGCGTACCAGCGCCAGCTGGTACCCAGCGCCAACGCCCAGCCTTCGCCCACCCGTGCTCGCCCAAAGACTCGCCACGTTGCCCGCTCACCCGGCGCTCGATTCCATCCGGCGCTGGGCATCACCCCAGCGCCCAGCGCTCTCTCGCCAACTCCCGTGCGCCGTCCGGCGCTGTGAAGCCCAGCGCCCGCTCCGCGTTATCTCGTCCAGCGCCGAAAGCATCCGACGCAGCTTGTCCAGCGCCTTCTCTCGCCGCCGCGCTTGCCCCTTTCGCTCGCTTCGGCCACTCGGCGTTCTCGCTCCACACACCCGTAGCGCCAACGCCAGCTCTCCAACCGGCGCTCGATATTAGTGCGCGCTCCAGCTTCAATTTACCTCGTTCACTCTAATCCAGCGCTCATTTCCAAGGCAGTGAGTTTTCTGAGCCGGCGCTCAACCCCAGCCAGCGTTCATATTGAAGTCAGAATATATTCTGAGCGTGCGCTCACCTTAAACGCCGGCTCAACTTCATTTTAATATATATATACACGTTTTAGGTCGAAACGCGGCCCCGGTTCTCAGTTTTTCTCTTCACGCCACGGCGCTGAGCCACTGTTCACCATGGATTCTTCCGGATTTCTTCAACAAATCGACGCAAACAGATAAATCTTAGTTTAATTCTTGCTTTCAGTTTATTGAATGATTTCTTGTAATCAAGTTATATTCTTGGGATTTATCAGTTCTTGTGGAATCAACTTCATAGTTCATTGTTTATGCTTTCGGATTTCTCTGTTTCTGTGGGATTCAATTTCATAAGTGACAATGGATTGTTCTCGTGTTTCTGTCAATTTACATTGTTTAATGATTTCCTACTTTCGTTTAATTCCTGTTCTTTTTGGTTGATTGATGTTATGTTCATTTCTGAGTAGACTTAGATTAGGGCTTGCGAACCCTAGAATAGGTTTGTTCTGCTTTTTGTTTACCGCTTTTGATTTATCGCTTTAAGTAGTTCAACTAGGGATTGACAACCCCTAGTTTAGATTTATCGCTTTATTAGTATAGCTCGGGATTGACAACCCCTAGCTTAGGTTAAATCGTTTATTTTCTCGTATTTCATTTCCTGCATGTTCAACCCTCGTTGATGTTAGAATGTTTAGGATTTAATAAACTTTACGTGCACAACACGAACAATGGCCTGTTAAGTTTTCCTTGAGAGATGACTCGTGTTAACTTATCACGCTTCGATTACCTAAATGCGATTGCGAGTAATTTGAGTGTGTTTTTAGCTTGATCACGGCATGCGATCGAGAGTTTTCGTAGGTAGAATCCCCCTACGTTCGACGGTCTCGGCGAACCGATCGGCCGAGAATTGGATACGATCCACGAAAGGATCTTGAATACATCGGTGCGAAGAATCGGAAAAAGCTGAATTGCGCGATATTTGACTAACCGATAAAGGCTGATTTACGGTGGGAATTAGTGAGGAGGACCTAACACCGGGACGATGGGGAAGGTATCGTGGGAAGATTTCAAGGAAGAACTCATGGAAAATGCGTGCTGGCGTTTACGGAAGAAAGCAAACGAGTTACGGAATCTTCGTCGAGGAGAATGGGCGGTCAAATGCGATCGCATCGCGTTCAATCATCATCGCGTTATGCTACGTGCACAGTCGTTACCCAGGAAAACGATGCCAAAGCGAGGGAAGATTTGTCGAGGCGAGGCAATCGGTGTTCGAGGAACCGAGGCGGTCAGTGATCGAGAGAGACTACGACGGAGATCGAAATTTATGCTTCGCCGATCGAGGAGATCGAGGTATGTGCGAATCATCCTCCTAATCAAAGTAGAACTCTAATTTACAAAAGAATCGGGCTTTAAACATTGAGTCAATGTTACCCGGGAAAACGATGCCACCGGACAGCCGGTGACGGAGGAAGAGGTAAGAGAAAATGGGAAGATCGAGGAAAGGCAATCGGTGTTCCAAGGGAACGGAGCGGTCGATGATTAGAGGAATCTGGGTATTCGAGAAAGAGAAAGCGACCTTTAGGAAGGAATTTCCAACCCATGTGGCGGGCCCATATGTGGAAAAACCTTTGGTGCCGAAATGCCGGAGGAATCATTTAGGCGAGTGCGAGGCAAGGTAACATCGAGTGTTATCGTTGTAGGAAGTTTGGACATTACGCTCGAGATTGTCCATTAGGTGGTGCAGGCATGCGGCCGCGGTGAGGCAAAGATCCACTCCATGAGCAAAGCCAAGCTCGCGGAGGACAAACAGCAGGCGGGGAGGTCACCTAGGCCAGCAAACCAAAGGCCACCGCAACAAGCAAGGGTGTACGCCTTGAATCGTGACAGAGCTCAAGCTCCCGGAAATCTTGCGGTATAATCCATATGAGTGATATACCCATTTTAAGCTTTGTTTGATCTGAGGAGCCTCACATTCTTTCATTTCGAGAATCACGTGTGAGAGGTTGGGTTTGGTACCCAAGGAATCACAGTAGTACCACAAATTAGCATCCCATCGGGAAGTGCTAAAGGCAAAAGAGATATGCCCAACCGGAGGTAGAAATTTGTGAGCGAAGGTCTTTGTCAATTTGCATGTCATCGAATGGAAGATTTCGATGTCATCTTTGGCATGGATTGGTTGGAAAAGCACAGGCAACTATCGTTTTCTCGAGAGAAGTTGCTTTTCGAACAGCCGAAGGTGGAAGTTTGTTTCCACGGCATAAGGATGGTGTTTGCGTGCGATGATCTCAAAGACCGGCGTTGAGGATGATCGGGAAGGAAGCTGTCAAACTTTCTTGGTGAGTTTGACGGGGAGCAAGAGCAAGCGATTGCAAGAGGAGCGATGGTGTGTGAATATCCGGACGTGTCTCCGAGGACTTGCCGGTTTACCGCTTTGATAGACAAGTGGAATTCACTATTGATCCGGAACCGGGAGCGGCGCCCGATATCAAAGGCACCATACGAATGGCACCCAAAGAATTGCAAGAACTTAAAGCGCGATTCACGGGCTGTTGGATCTAGGTTTTATCCGACCTGGCGTGTCGCCGTGGGGGGCGCCAATTCATTCGTCAAGAAGAAGGATGGGTCGATGAGAAGCCATCGTGGCGCAGCGAGGAGACGAGTTCTTGGAAAGAATGCGTTTGAAAGCAAGGCTAGAAGATAGCAAGGATTCACGGAGTGAAAGACAACGCTATTATTAGAAAGGTTATGTGTGCCACTCAATCGGGAATTGAGAGATAAGATCATGAGTGAAGCTCATGAGGCACCATATCTGACTCATCTGGAAGCTCCAAATGTCTGAGACCTTAAGAGGAACTTTTGGTGGGAAGGAATGAAAAGGATGTAGCAGCGTTTGTGGAGCGTTGTTTGGCTTGTCAGCAAGTGAAAGCTGTGCACCGACGTCCGTGAGGTTTGTTGCAACCGCTACCAATCCTAGAGTGGAAATGGGATCATGTCGGTATGGATTTTGTGGTGAGTTTTCCAAGGTCAGCGCGAGGAAACACCGCCATATGGGTTGTCGTCGATAGACAGACGAAGTCAGCTCATTTCTTACCGATTCGGATGATGTACGGGTTAGATAAGCTTGCTCAGCTTTATGTTAGAGAGATCGTACGGTTACATGGTGTGCGGTATCGATTACGTCGAGATCGTGACCGAGGTTCACGTCGAGGTTTTGGAGGAGTCTGAGGCTATGGGGACCAAGGCGGAATCTCGATCTGACTTTCCATCCTCGGTCGACGGTCGATCGGAAAGGATGATTCAGGTCTTGGAAGACATCTTTGCGGCGATCGTGGTCGATAGAGGAGGAAATTGGGAAGAGATACTACCTTTGGTGGGTTTGCCTATAACAACGATTATCGAGCCACCATAGGAATAGCTCCATATGAAGCGTTATACGGAAGGAAATGTCGATCGCCACTTTATTGTGATGAAGTGGGCAAGAGAAAGATGTTAGGACCAGAGATGGTTCAACAGACGATCGAGGTTATCGATCAGATCAAGCGAAGGATCAAGGAAGCTCAGGACAGGCAGAAGTCCTATGCGGACAAGCGTCGTACGGATCTTCAGTTCATGATCGGAGATCGCGTTTTCCTTAAGGTTTCCCCGACGAGAGGAGTCGTTCGTTTTGGGAAAATGAGGTAAGTTGCGACCGAGGTTCGTTGGACCTTTCGAAGTTCTTGAGAGAATAGGCCCCGTTTCCTATAGGTTAGCTTTGCCGCCTAGCATCGGAGATGTGCACGACGTGTTTCACGTTTCTCAATTGAGAAAGTACGTGTTCGACCCAAAACACGTGATCAAGCATGACCAAGTGGTTCTTGCTCAGGATCTGAGTTACGAGGAGAGACCGGTGGCTGCTTTTGGAGCGAGAGTCGAGGTTGAGGAACAAGCAGTTCCGTTGGTGAAGTTGTTGTGGAATCACCATGGCGAAGAAAGCTACGTGGGAGTTGGAAGACAAGTTCGTGGCTCGGTACCACGAGTTGTTTTCTCCACGTGTTTGAAATTTCGAGGCGAAATTTTTCTAAGGAGGACGGATGTAATACCCGTCTTTTCTAAGCACCGGTTTGTATGGCACATTTTTAGAAAATGTCGAAAGGTTAACTTTTGTTTCGTGATGCGACCGTCATGAAACCTCGGGCGTTGTGAAGAGTGTCTTATGATGAATTCATCGACACTAAGTATCAGGTTTTCGACCACCCACGAAGGTTTGGCACTCAGGGAAGTTATCAAAACCGGACTTTTCATGAGTCTTTTAAAGCATATCTTGTTTATAGTCGTTGTGTCGGTATTTTATTTCGTGTCCACGGGTGCTAAGTTTGCTAAATTTGGAGTCCGTTTGCAAAAGTTAACGTCGCTTTTGCGTTTTCGAAAAAGGTCATTGCATATGAAGCTTGCTTGACCCACCTTTCCTATAAATAGGAGGCTAGGGCCTTCATTTTCAATGTTCATTTCCTTCGTCTCTGTGTTTACGGACGAGCCGAGCAGAGCTCAGTGCAGCTGCGGGCGCTGGAGGAGTGGGGATCGGCGGGAGGCTCAGCGGCGGCGCCATTGCTTGCTCTGCCCACCACCACCGCCGATCATCCCTCCCGACAGCCCGTTTTTGTTTTGTCCTTTTCTTGTTTTGATTCCGCCTTTTAGTAGATCGTATAGCATAGAACTCGGGATTCTAAAGAGGCGAGGTGAAAAAGCGGCGGGGAGGTCGCCATTTCGCCAAACCGCCGCCCGCCCATTACCGCCGTGAGCCTTGTTGGCCGTCGATTGGTGGCCGACGGGACACCTTTGCTCTGGTCCTTAAGGTTTTGAGTTCGAGCTATGCATTCCACTAAAGTACCGATTAGTTTTACATTTTTAGCGTTTACGCATGTCGGGATGTTTTCCGTTGCTTGAGTTTTCTAAAGAAAATACATGCCGGGTTATCCATTTTCGCGTGTTTGTCATTCCATGTTCGTCGTTATGCATATTGCTTATGTTTCCATTTTCATGCACGATTTTGGATGGTTTATCCTAGATCGAGGATGAGCATCGATTTTTGAAGCTTCTTGTTGCTAAGATTTGAGTCGACTTGCATGCATGCATATTTGAAAGTACCCTATTATAGGTCTTGATGCCACGAATATATTTCCTTACGCATCGAGTTGATTTGAAAACCGAGAGAGTGCCAAATGCGGGTTCGAAAGTCGAAAACCTAGTTTTGCTTGATCTTCGTTTGGATCACGATGTTGCTTTGCTTTGTGGGATGTGACCCCAAAGTTGTTCCGTCTTGTTACGGTACCTACCGGTCTGATCGGTGAAGTCATCGGATCCGTAGGTATCTCCGGTTGACGTTTTAAATGCATTCGGGTTGGGTTATATATGCTTATTTTGAGTTATTTACTCGATATTTCAAAATAAAACATGTGCTACCGTAAAATGTTTTGGTGAAGTTATTCTTGTTCTACGATCCGAGATGTGGTTCTATTATGATTGTGCACGGATCTCTATTCGGTGGGTTGATCACCATCTTGAGTATTGATCGTGAGGGATAGACCCAGAACACGTGGTTATGGTTACGAAGGGATGAACCTCGAAGTCCACACGGAAATGGTAATGAGGTGGTTATGGTTACGACGAGTTTGACCCTGAAGTCCACACCGAGTTAGCCTATTTGGATCGTTCGGGCATGGGCTGTTGGATATGTTCGGGCCGAGATATTGTGGGTTGGTGGATATGTTCGGGCGAATGAGATGTGATGGGCTGGCGGGATGCGTTACGTGCCGTGGTTCTTTGGTTATATGATGAGAACAACGGTAATAACGGATCGGTGTCGAAAAACAAAAATCTATTTTGCTTACTTAGAAGTGGATTACGTTTTAAAACCTTCTAAGGTAAGTGCTCTTAACACGGCATCATGATTCTTTTGATTTATGATAAAACCCGGTGAGTCGCTAGTACTCACCCCAAACTCTTTCAAATCTTTTCACGGATGGATGAAATTTGGACGGGCGTGACGAGGGATGGGCTACGGGTTCTTCATGCTATGCTTCAGCGATGTTGTGTTATATCGTACTCGATGTTGATGTATTCTTGTCCCTTATTTTGCTTTCGATTGGGAACAAGATTTGCTATTATGTTATTATCTTTGTGAGTCTCGATATGAGCATGCTATATGGTTGACGGTCTAGTCAGCGGTGTAATGCTATTTTACTTTCTTACATTACTTGTTATAAACCAAGATCATGTTTCACCGAGGTTATGGTATCGATATTATTACATTTGGTGGATTGTTTGCGCATCCCTCCCTTCGAGGATGTGTCCTAGTTATAGAGGAGATCTTTGCCCGATTTCATGGTCACATCTTCTTATCGTGTATGTTATATGTATTCCCTTCTTCCTAACTTTAACCCCCACCCCTAATCACGCTGACAGATCCGTGCCTTCCCTCGTGAATTGGGGCGTGACAACGTTTCCATTCCGCCCGACGTGTCCCGCCCCAGTCGTCCGTGTCGCCGTACCCATCGCACGCCGCCCGCACACGCGCGTTCCAGTGCCTCTCTCCATGCGCGCATCCCCATTACCCGGCATTCCATCCGGCGCTGGGCATTACCCAAAGCCAGCCCCAGCGCACATTGCCGTCTCAGCCCGCGTGCCCGCTCACCCCTCACCCGGCCCTCACCCATCCCTCGCGCTCTCAACCTTCCAGTGCCACAACGCATGCTCGACCGACACCCAACGCTCGGCCATCTTCACCCGGTGCTCGACGAACAACGCGCGCTCGACCACACACGCTCGCTCTCTGCCCGGTGCGCTCGCTTACCTCGAATTGGCTCTCATGCCCAATACAGAACGTCTCCACCAACGAGCGCTCGTGCCCAGCGAGCGCTCACTTTGGGAATAGAAGCCTCTGCTCCGCGCTCGCTCATTCACAACCGGTGCTCACTCACTTAATATATATATATGCGCACAACGCGAGTTAGGTCAGGCATTCATTATTCAGTTCTTATTTTTCTGCGCAACCACTGTTCTTCATACCATTTTCTGGGAGCTTGCTTTTTGGCGACAACAGAGATAGATACCAAACATTAGAGTATTAATTCTTACTGTTTATTCTTTCGATTTACGTATTCTAACTTTATGATTTTGTTGGATTGGATTTATGATATTCTTGCTTTATGATTTCTCTTGGATTCAATTACACAGTATTATTGCTTGGTGATTTATGTTGGATTCAATTATATAGTTGACTTTGGATTATTGATTTCTTGATTGATTCTGTTTCTTTCGGCATTCGATGAATTACATTCTATGCAATTGATATTGGAAGTTGATATTATGTTGAATCTCTTTCCGTTGAATTTTATTGTTTCATGTTTGATGATCTAGTTTAGTTTGTTCTACGCTTAGCTTCTTGCATTTGTGTTTTCGTAGGTTCTCAACTAGGGATTGACAACTCCTAGTTTGATTGCTCTTATTTATTTTTCCTTTCAGCTTTTCAATTTTTGTTTGTTTCAAAACCCCCGTTGGAATTAGAGTGTTTAGAATTTACCGTTTTTATGTGCGACATGAACAATAAGCCCTGTTAAGTTTTTCTTGAGAGACTACTTGGGTAATCTTTCCCTCTACAACACCTCATTCGATTATGAGTCAATTAAGAGAGTACTTTTAGTTGAAACATAAGTGTATAAGTGTGATTTGTTCACTTGATTGTTTTAAGTTAAGGTTTGACAATGTTGTACAGTAATGAAACTAAGCATATGTTACTTAAATTCTTTTAATTATGGCATGTTATTAAAATTAAAGTTTATTAAGGATATAAAATATTAAGGAATGCAATAGCCTAACTTAAATCTTAGAATTTGATAAAATCAAGAATAAGATGTAATATGCTCAAGTGAATAAGAATGTTGCTAAATTCGATAATTATTTTATTTACAAGGATCGAGTAAGGACAAGGGAATCCTAAAGGACGAGAAGGTGGACATCATAGAGTGACGACGTCCAGGTGGGTTTTCTTTTCACTAAAGTGTGTTTGATATTGAATATTTCATTTATATTTTGTATATTATTGTGAAATATTGATTTTCGATAGGTTGGAAATAAAATCATGTTATCGATTGAAAATAATCTCATGTTATTTGTTGAGCATAAGTTTGTATGACTTGTTGAGTATAAGAATATGTTACTAGTTGAACATAAGACCATGTTGTTTGTTGAGCATAATATCATGTTATTTATTAAATATATGTTCATGTTACCTATCTACGGAAGAATTATGTTAATGACCGGGAAGTTATAGTTGTGTAGACCAGCAATGACCGGGAAGTTTATAAAAGTGTAGACCGGTCAGGGTATTGAGAATGAGGCCTACTTCTCATTACCGAAGAACGTAGATAGGGTAGGACTGTGATTGGTAACCCTCGGGACCAACACGGGAAGATAATACAAGCATAGCATAATATTATATGAGATTGCATTATTACAGTTGTATAAAGTCTATTATCATTGAAAATCTATTCAGGTATTATTTATTTCAACTCTTACGTTGAGAAAGTTCGGTAAGTCATTTAAGTTTAAAGTTTAGCGATTATCCACCGAGTCTTTGGTTGGTACTCACATACATTTGTTTGTCTTTTATATGCGAGTTGAGCTCGGAGATGGCGATGGAAGAGGAAGCTGAGTTAGGGTTCTTTTGTTGTAATTATTATGCCCTGAACGTCATGTCTTCACACATGACGTTCATTCATCCTTCCATTGTCAAACTCATATGATCTTGTTGATAACTTATGACAATCTCTTTTGTATGTTAAAGTTGTATAATTTTGATCTTTATGTTGGTTGTCAATTAGTTAGTTTAACTCTTTTAATTTTCAGAGATGTTCAAGTTAGAAATTAATATGTTCTTTTTCCAACCTAGTCATAGCCTGATTACTTGGTTAATTATTTAATTAAGTAGTCGGGTCGTGACAGAGTGGTATCAGAGCAGTTTTTCGCTCTGGACCTGTGAATCTTTCTTTCTTGAGCAGACCTTTCTTTGCAAACCTTGAGTCTTAAAATAGAAAGAATTTGATAGTAGCTCAACATTCCAAATCCATCTCTCCAGCTCAACCAGGTAAGATAAGTTATGATCTGTTATGAGAATCATTGAATATGCATGTATGGAAAAAGCTTGATGAGCATGATGTAAACTTATATGATGTGACATGTTTGAAAAAGTATAATGAAAGATGAATGTGTTCTAAGAAAAAGTGAGAAGTTTTGGTTTAAACAAAGGGACAGTTATATACATATGCACCTTTGGTTAGAATTTAAGTTATATTTTGTTATAGGATGGCAAGAACAAGAACTACTGCAAGGAAAAGCACAACGGTTAGACCGACTGCTAGAGGAAGAAGGGATTGGTTCTATTCCTTTAGAATGGGTGAGCATCAGAACATGGTTTGCTTCCTCAATCAATATATGCAATTATGGGCATTGTAAGGCAGCACGGTGTTATAGAGCTAGATGGGGTACTCCAGTTAGTGCAAGCTTTACCTTCTAATTGGCGTGGATGGGCTTTTGTGGCTGCCTTGGATTTTGTAAATCCTTACATGGAAGCTAGAGTTACTGGTAACCTTGTTAGTTTTGTTAACCTTATTAAGGAACAATTCAGTTTGACTGAGAATCCTCCTCCTGGTCAGTATCCTTCCTTAGATTGTTTTATCCTTGCAGTCCATCAAATTCTAGATGACATCCTAGCCCCAGATACGAGTAGAAATGAACCTGGTACTGATGAACCTAATGAGCATAGTCCTGATTTGGATTCGATCATTGTATCAAACTATCCTTTTGATTATGAATATCGTATAGAATCTGAACTGACTTCCATTGACCTAGACTTGTATGGTTACCCTTTTGCTTTGAGATCTCCATCACCCCCAGTCACACCTTTTATCCCTTCTCCGGAAAGTGTTTCAACACCCCCTTCAGTTAATACAACCATCGAATCCGAGTGTCAGTTTTCCGTTGGTACTTCGAGTTTGCAGCCTTTGCCCATCAGTGAGATGCCCTCTATTACTGATCCATCCCTTCTCACTCCTGGAGAGCCTGTTGGCTCATCCACTGGCTGCCACCTTGCACCAGAGGAATCAGAACCAGAGACACCAGAAGAATGGAAGGAGTCAGATGATGATGACGACACGAGTTAAAATTTTAGTTATTAAGACTGATTAAAAGTTAGCTAAGTAAGAGAATAGTGACAGGATATGTACATGTAGTAATAAGTGTAAGTAGAAAGGTGTAGCATGGTGTATATATAAAAGTTATGTGTGCTATAAAGTACTCAGGGAAGCAGCACTATCAGTCCCAAGTATCATTGAGGCCTATTTTGTTTTTGTAAAAGTCCTTGGGTAGGCAATTTGCTTTGACATAAAATGTGAATTATTCTGCATTATTGCTTGCTATTGTTGTGATTGAATGATTTCTATGTTAAATGTTTTGCATGTTTTTGTTATGTTTTTCTTTGGTTGTTTTAGACGATTTGGTTCCTATTTGTTTAATTTTGAATATCTTTTGTTGGAATCATGTTCGTTTTCGTTTTGTAGGGAATGATCGCGTTTGAACCATTTTGTGCACAAAAAGCGCACCCAAGCGCCGGACTCGGCGTAGCCGGCACTGGATACGCATCGCGTCACAAGGAAGCATCGAGAAGACCCCCGTCCGGTGTTGCAAGGCATCCGGCGCTGGGTTCCGTATCCCGAGAGCACCCGCGTCCGATGTTGGCATGCGTCCGGCGTTGGGCGCTCGAAGCTGAAATCGTCCCAAGAGCTCGCGCGTCCGGCGTTGGCTCGCGTCCGGCGCTGGACGCCCGAAGTGAATTATCCAGAGACTCGTCACGTCCGGTGCTGCGCAAGATGTGAAGATCCATCCAGAGACTCGTCGTGACCGGCGCTGCATCGCGTCCGGCACTGCGTAAGATATGAAGATCCTCCAGAGAATCCAAGCGTCCGGTGCTAGCGTGCGTCCGACACTGGCTCCCCGTTCTGAGAACTGACGAGTCCGACGCTGCCCTACATCTAGCGTTGGGCGAGCCGCGCTTCGCCTTGTTTTTTAGCGCACGCGTCCGGCGCTGGGTTCGCGTCCAGCGCTGCGCGTGAATTTTTGGACGCTATATATATGATTTAAAACGCTGAAAACCCTAGTTCTATTCATATTATTCAGTTTACTTTTCGTTTGTGCGCCTCCTCTCCACGCGAACTCCATCTTCTATTCTTCATTCTATTTCATTTGTTATTTGTGATTTGTGATTCAAGAATCTTGATTGAAGAAATTCATCAACAACTACTGAAATTGTAAGGATTGTTATTCTCTTTTTCCATTGAATTATTGAAGTAATGATGTTTATTGATTTCAATTGTTTGATCCGTGAGATGAGCATGAACTAATCTTCTTCTAGGGTTGGGTGATTCAAATTGATTGATTAATTATTTGTTTTGATTAAGTATACTAATTGAATCTTAGGGTTTACTGTTAAGTGATTGATCACCATTTAATTGTTTATGTTTCGTGTATTGTCGAGAGATAGATACGTCGTATCCATAGGAATCAATTGGGTTAGAGGTTATTGGAAACGAGTACTCTAATGGTTTATGTATTTGTGAAGTCTTATAGCCTAAGTTTAATCCAAGGAACGAAAGTCGAGTGATTGAATTAAAGGTTAGATGATTGCATGAGTAGGTAGATTTCTTAAGCAAGCATTAATCAATTAATCAAGGCGAAGAACCTAATGCCCTAGTCTTTCTCACAATCTTGAATTACTCCTGTTGCAATTGAATTGCTTTGAACGTTTGGTTTGAATCATCTGCGTGATTTAATTTCCTATCAATTTTAGTTAAGCATCATCCCCAAACAAGTTTAGGATTTAGATTTATTGTTTTTATCGTAACACATCTTAAGCCCTGTTAAGTCTTCCTCGAGAGATTCGACTTGGGTCGACTAGGGACCTCGTACTATTAAGAGCGACTTAGAAGAACAATTTGGTCGGAACAAATTTTGGCGCCGTTGCTGGGGATGGCTTTAGGCAATTTTAATTGTGTTATTTTTCCCTCATTTTCTTCTATTTTTCTTTATTTTATTTTAGTTTGGTTCTTTTCTTCCCATAGGTGCGCATAATCTGTTTTCTTATCTTGTGTTTGTGTATGCTAGGTCGTCGAAGTCTTAAAAGGAAGTTGGCACCGGTATTCGACAACATTCACGGGGTGAGAGATTTTAATCTTTCGAACTCGGAAGAAGAAAGCTCGTCTGAAACTGAGACGAGTTCAGCGACAACTGAGCACGAGAATTTGGAGAGTAGATCTCCGAGTGAGGACTTCGTGCCAGAAGAAATGGCAGCAAATGGAGGAGTCAATGAGGAAGGAAACCCACGGATGCGTGACTTTGCTCGACCCATCATTGGGGTGATAACGTCATGCATAGTCCTCGGGGATCCGACCCGAAACTACGAGTTGAAGCCCATCCACTTCAATCTTCTACCTTCTTTCTATGGGATGCTAAGTGAGGATGCTTTGAACTTCATCTGGGAGTTCTATGCAGTGGTTCACACTTTTCCATTGAATGGGCTCCGAAAGATCTGGCGAGAATGAGGTGTTTTCCTTACACGCTTAAGGATAGAGCAAAACATGGTTGATGTCTCTGACTGGTTCACTAACGAGTTGGCAAGCTGTATATGATAAATTCATGGGAAAATACTACTCGAACCAGAAAACACAAGAGCTGAGGGCTAAGATAGCTACCTTCAAGCAGATGGCTGGAGAACCTCTTCATGAGGCATGAGATCGTTTCAAGTCGCTACGGTAGCAATGCCCGCATCACCATTACCCAGCTGAGCTCCTGAATCAGTTTTTCTATGATGGATTGACGATGGACTTCCAACACATGATAGACAATGCGGTGGAGGAGACATTGGTAACTATCTTTGCGATGATGTTAGTGAGATTTTGGAGCGCTAGCTATGAACTCGCAAAGGAGAAGTGCGGGGCGTGGGCCGGCTCTGACCGTCGGTGATGCCCAACTATGAAATGACCACGACAATTGGCGGATCTCACTCGCCAACCTCAATGTTGAGAGCAAAGCGAGCCTCGAGACACCACCTCGATTCCAACAACAACAAATGGCGTCGATGGAAACTTGTGTTATTTGTGGTAAAGCGAGAACCTGAGCCAACATGTGCGAAGAGCCTATGAGATGGCATCTGACAGTGCAAGTTAATATTATGCAAGGGTTCCAACAAGGGTTCCAAAGAAGCAATCGACAAGGCTATCGGTGGATGCTAGATATGACCCTTTTCGAATTCTTACAACCACAGTTGGAGATCATCAATTTCTCTTGGAGTCAAAATCGAGGGGATCAAGTCGGGGAGCCCAATTCGAGACGGTAACCTCGGCAAACTCGGTGACTGATGCACCTAAAACCAACGCGAGGATTCTCTAAATGCTTTTATCGAGCAAGTAACTTGAGATTTGAATCTTTGGGCGTCATGAAAAGAGTAGAAACTCAAGTGGGATAGATGGTTGGGACTGTTGAACAACTAGTGCGACGAGACCAAAAAGAAAAATTTCCTAGCCAATCAGACATGCGAAGCTATTCTTGCTTATCAAGTGACAATGAGAAGTGTGAGGTTGATCAAGGTGGAAGATGTTAAGCCTCATGAGTTTGAAAACCACACTGTTCCATTCCAGTCGTTTAGTCGACAAGCATAAGCGGGGACATGAAGAAAGCAGAGGTTAAGCTAGAGAAGAAAATTCAGCACCAACCAAAACAAATGCAACATGATCCAGGTAGTTTTACTCTAAATGTTGCTTTTGGTAATGGAAAATCTGCATCGAGGATGTTTGATTTGGGTGCTGGGGTCAATTTAATGTCTTTCTCTTTGTTTAACTCGTTAAACCTGGGAGACTTAAAACAAACCCGCATGCGGTTATGTAATACCAGAATTTTCTTAAAAGAAATATGAGATATATATATATATATATATATATATAAATATATATATATATATTTATATGTGAATTATTTTTCTTTAAATTGTGAACAAATAAAAATTTGAGTTTTGAAAGTTTTTACAGGTTGTTCGGCTAAGAGCGAGGATGCGCCCTAGTGAAAAATGTAAAGTTTGATGTTATAAGTTTTAAAATTTTAGTAAATTATAATTATGATTTTAGAATAAGAGTTTCAAATTTTTTATGCATTGGTTATTAATTGATGATATTAAGTAATTTGGATATAAGAATTGATTAGAACGTTTATTCGTTATGCATTAGAATAAAAAATTGTGAAGAAAATGATAAATGGATATATATTTATATATGTAAGTTATGTGGTAATGTGTAGAGAATGGTAGATTTCTCTAGAACTGTAAGAGCCCTCTACTACTAATGACGGATTAGTAGGGACTATCACTTGAAACAGTAATTAAGAGACATGAAAGACAATTTACTACAGACACTGCAGCACCCGCGACGTCCGTAGTGCCCGCTCACCCCGCAATGCCCGTTGCTATCCGACACTCGACCCCAACCGGTGTTTGGCCACCAACCCCCGCGCACGTTCCCAGCCAGCCCACGTCGCCCGCGCGCGTTCCGCCGAGCGCCCGCTTGAACCCGCACGCCTGCTGCCACTCGTCCTAAGCCAACGCTCAACTCGAGCGCCCCTCCAGCACTCATCCGGCGCTGCCTCCGAGCGCCCGCTCGCCAATTTCGCTCAGCGTTCACGCTGAGCGCCCCTTCGCCTCGCTGCGCGCCGAGCCAGCGCGCTCGGTTATGAGATAGCGGCTCATCCATCGGCGCTTCGTTCCCAATGAGCGTTCACTTTGAGAACAGATGCTCATTGCCGTGCTCGCTCACCTCAAACCAGCGCTCATGTTCAATACGAGCGTTTCCTGAACGATGCTCCTCGAGCCGGTGCTCGCCCGTGTCATAACTCTTGCTCGACTGCGCTCACATTGTAACCGGCGCTCACTCAAATTTAATATATATATATATGTGCTAGGTCATTTTTATCGGGGGTTCGAATTTTGACGTAGCCGCTGTTCTGTTCTTCGACGATGAAGCTTTTCAAGCGACGACGAGAGAGAGATTGATCATCATAATAAGAGTATTTGATTTCTGTTTTCATCATTTCGATTGTTGCACTTAGCTTTACTTTGGATTTACGAATTCTAGTGTTGATTTCTGTTGGATTGAATTTATAGTGTTATTTGATTTACGATTCCTGTTAACTTTCAATCGATCAATTTACGTGTTTGCTTCTAGATTATTGTTGGATTGAATTACATAATTGACATCGGATTATTGGTTGCTTGATTTAATCTATTTTATTCTATGCATTTGATATTGGATGTTAGTTATATGTTGAATCATTCTTCGTCAAATTTTATTGTTTTATGTTTGATGATCTAGTTAGTTTGTTCTTCGCTTTAGCTTCTTGCATTCGTGATTACTTCGGTTCTCCACTTGGGATTGACAACCCCTAGTTAGATTGTTTGCTTTCATTTATATTTTCTTTCAGCTTTTCAATTCCGTTTGTTCAAAACCCATGTTGGTATTAGAGTGTTAGGATTTACCGCTTTATGTATTTGACACAAACAATAGGCCCTATTAAGTTTTCCTTGGGAGACGACTAGGGTTAACTTTCCCTATTACAACACCTCATTCGATTATGAGTCAATTAAGAGAACACTTTTGATTGAAACAAATTTTGGCGCCATTGCCGGGGAAAACTTTAGGCATATTGTTTGTGTTGATTATTTTCTGTGTTTCTTTTCGTTTTTATTTTGTTATTCTCCAGTTGCGTGTGATCTTTTCTTGTTTAAGTGTTGTGTATGCTAGGTCGCCGCTGTCTAAATAGACCGCTTGCTACCCCGTTGGATCGCACTCAAAGATCTAAAAGATCGCTTCTTCCAAAGACCTTTGGAGGTTTGGTGCCACTTACGTGAGTGGTGAGCAGTCGATCCGATAATCGAGATCAACCTGTTGTTGAGAATACTCCCCCGTTAAGAGAGATGAGTGAAAATGCACGTGCATTGCGTGATTTCTATATGCCGGTGATTGGGGCAGCTACTTCTCCAATAGTTCTTGGACCGGTGCTTGCGTGACTATGGTGGCTTGAACCATTTCTCGCTCATGCCTACTTTTCATGGGCTTGCTAGTGAGGATGCCTTGGGGTTCATAAGAGAGTTTTTCTCAGTATTTTAGTCCTTCCCGTTGGAAGGACTAAATGAAGACCAGTTGAAGATGCGTTGTTTCCCGTACACCCTAAAGGATAGGGCAAAGTCGTGGTTCCTGGCACTTCCCGCCAACTCTCTGCAGAGTTGGAATGCCGTGGTGGATAAATTCATGACGAAATATTATCCAATAAAAAGAGTCAGAAGTTGAGGTCACGGATCATGACCTTTAATCAGACGTCAGACGAGCCATTCCATGAAGCTTGGGAACGGTTCAGGGACTTATTACAGAAGTTCCCTCACCATGCCTTGCCAGATGAAATTCTCTATCAATTCTTTTACGACGGATTGACTCAGAGTTTTTCAGTATATGGTGGACAATGCTGCAGGTGGAGATATTGGTTCTCGAACGGCAGTAGATTTCGTAGAAATTTTTGAAGCTATGGCTGCTACTTCACAGCAGAAATCCAGTAGAGGTGGAAGAGCCAAGGCACATGCCATCACCCCTTCCCTCGAGTTGAGCTTATGAGGGAGGTGTAAGAACTTAAGTTGAAGAAGCCTGATCCACCAGCACGGCACAAGAAATTCATGGAACTTTGTGGAATCTGCAATGAACTTGGGCACAATGTTGATACGTGCCTCAAAATGGGAGAGCATAACTCCGAAGGTGAAGCCGAAGCATATGCTATGCAAGGATTTCAACCTAGACAACAGTTCGAACCCAATCAGCAATAATTTAACGGGGGATGGAGGAATCAAAATCAAGGGCAGAGTTCGAACCAGAATGCGCCATACCAAAGACCTCCACAACCAGCGAGTAGTTCGGTGACGAGGCACTATCATGACAACAACCCCCACAAAGGCGGTTCCCCGACAACAAGATGATGTCGGCGGGCACCTCCACCACCACCTCAGAGATCAGCTTGGGAGGATATGATCACCTAAAGAATAGATGATTTCGCCCAAAGATTGGATGCTCAAGACTCCACAAACAAGCGTTTAGAGGCCTTGAAATGGGACGACTTGCTAACCTGCCGAAGCGAGCTATTGCAACAAGGAGCGATGGGAAACTTCGAGACCGACCTCGTCGGGCCCATGAAATCAACATTATAAGGAGTGACCGAATTGTTGTGAATGAAGTGGGAGAGTCATCAAACAAGCCGCTGCAGTCACGGGAGGTGAAAAAGAAGAAAGAGACCGATGTCAGACTGCATAAGGCTACAAATCCTTACATTCCACCGACACCCTTCCCACATCGGTTGAAGAACGAGAAGTAGGACCGACGATTCAATGAGTTCTATAAACTCCTGTCCAAGGTGAATGTCAATTTGCCCCTGTTGGACGTGATCAGAAATGTGCCGGCTTATGTCAAGTTTTTCAAGGAGCTCATCTCAAAGAAGAGAAGGTTTGGGGAGCACGAGAAGGTCATGGTCTCGGGGCGACTAATTTCATCCTCTGACACCAGATTGCCTCCCAAGCTTCGGGATCCAGGTAGTTTTATTATTAAGATTGCTTTGGGTAATGGGAAAGAAGTTTCTGGCATGCTTGATTTGGGGGCCGGGATTAATCTTATGCCTTATTCTATGTTCAGACGATTAGGATTAGGTGAACTAAAACCCACTAGGATGTGTCTACAATTAGCTGATAGGTCCGTGAGATACCCCAAGGGTATTGTTGAGGATGTATTAGTAAATATGGGTGGGTTTATTGTTCCCGTTGATTTCATTGTTTTGGATATAGGAGATGTTAGGGAAGATGGGGAGGAACACACACTGTTGTTGGGGAGGCCATTCATGGCCACAACCAACACACTAATTGATGTTAAGAATGACACATTAAAAATTACTGTACTTGGTGAATCTGTGTCTTTCTCTGCACATGATAGTGTGATATCTCCCTCTGTTAAATTCATTGATAATCATGTTTCCATATATGTTGTTGATCCCTTGGTCGAGAATGTTTTGTTGCAGGGTGAGAATGCAAATATCGCCAAGGATAAAATGAAACGAATTCATAATCGGCGGGTAGTTCGCAAGGATTTAAAGCCACGAATGAAAGTTTCACTTCTACATTCTCGTGTTGATCTTTTCCCCGGAAAGCTCAACTCCAGGTGGAGTGGTCCTTACATCATGGAAAAGGTGTTTCCTTACGGAGCAATCTTACTTCGCGACCCCAACACCAACAGATCATTTACTGTGAATGGACAGCGGGTGAGACCTTACTTTGATCAAGGGGATGGTCCGAAAGGAGTTGAGAACTCCATGCTCATCGATCATATCTTTCTTTGACTGGATTACGTCGTGCTCACGACGTTACCTACGGATTTTTCTGTTATTTTCGTTCTTTCTCTTTTGTTTGTTTCGTTGTTCTCTTTGATCTTTCTGTTGTCTCTGTGTTAGTTTTGCTCAGATTTGGGACGTGGTAAGCAGTGAGGTGAAATCTTGATATTCCAGCTCTATCGTGCACGCTCACACTCCAGCCATGTTTCCGCCCATCTTTCATCAGGGAAATCTCATCTCCTTTTGTTATTAATGTATTGAGCTCTGTGGAAGTGCTCGAATTTAGTGTGGGGGGATGATTATTTTGTTTTGTGTGCGTGTCTTATATTTTTGCATGCTTGGTGATATGCTTTTGTGCTTATTTTGATTGTTTGGACTTAAGTTTTGTCTATGCGAATAAGTTAGGATTGTGATTTGTGCACACGAACTACGTGGTATTGGTCGAACCTTGATGTATTTCGTTTATCTTGATGTTGTGTTATTGAAGTGCTATGTGAATTGGCGAGATTGTGTGAATTGATTTTAAATAAGGGGTTATTGACGTGATTTGTCCGGCTAATGCTAGGGGGAGTTTTAACATTGTGGTTACCTATATACTTGTTTCATTTTATATAAAAAAAATGAAGAAAATGAGGAGAATGAAAAACTCCAGTTATTTGTTGAGATTGTTGAAATGGAGGATGGGATTCTGTCCCTCTTTCTCGTAAATCGAGAAATGGACATGAGAAACCATGATAGGAGACTCGAGTTCATCGAGAATTCACCTTTCGAACATTGTTCCAAAATCTGTTAATACTTTCTATGTTATCAAAGGAAACTTGTTGCTAAAGGTGACCACTTTAGTTAATTCATCCCTAGCGAAGAGTTGGGTCTGAGCAAAAATAACTTACTTGTTTATTTGACATTCTCACAATCTTAGATTTGTTTCACATTAACTCTGATTGTGTATTCATCATGTATGGGGGAATTGCAAAATGAGGTTTGATTGATTAGATTAAGAGTTAAGTTGCACGAGTTATTTTTCTACTCTTATTAGTATAGACTTTGCTTGAGGACAAGCAAATGGATAAGTGTGGGGGAGTTGTTTGGTATTAATTTTTGCTTATTCTTGGTACTGTTTTACATGTTAGTTTCAGTAGTTTATCCTATTTATGCCGTTGGTTTGATTATTAATTATCGATTCGGACTTACTTGGTTTATTTCAATATTTTGTAGAAAAATGGCATTAAATAGGATTAAATGGATGTGCCAAGGATCAAGTATATTGAATAGCATCTCGACATGAGTTCATAGGCACAAACGGATCATAATTCGGAGCTCACACGAGTGAGAACGGAGCGAATCATCAAAGTCGCGCACGGGCACCCTATCGCCGGCCGGCGCCGTCGCCCATCCTCGCGAGCCTCGCCCAGCTCACCGCATCACCGGTGCGTAGTCCTCCTTGCAGCTCATCTTGTGATACCCGTCCTTTCTAAGCTTCATTTTGCATGGCACGTTTTTCGAGAAAGGTCGAAAGGTTGACTTTTGTTTCGGTGATCGACCGTCACGAAACCTCGAGGCGTTGTGAAGAGTGTCTTATGGCGAATTCATAGACACTAAGTATCACGAGTTTTCGACCACCCATGAAGGTTTGGCATTCAGGAAGTTATCGAAAAATCGGACTTTTCATTGGTCTTTTAAAGCATATCTTGTTTATAGTCGTTGTGTCGGTATTTTATTTAGTGTCCATGGGTACTAAGTTTGCTAAATTTGAGTCCGTTTGCAAAAGTTGTGTCGCTTTTTGCGTTTTCGAAAAAGGGCGCTTGCATGTGCATTGCTGTGACCCTCTTTCCTATAAATAGGAGGCTAGGGCCTTGGTTTCAACGTTCATTTTCCTTCGTCTCTACGTGTTTACGGAAGAGCCGAGCAGCTCAGAATGCTGCTGCGGCCAGCTGGAGGAGTGGGGATCGGCCGGGAGGCTCGGCGGCGGCGCCATTCTTGTTCTTTGCCGAGCCACCACCGCCGATCAACCTCACGGCAGCCCGTTTTCTGTTTTTGTCCTTTTCTTGTTTTGATTCCGCCTTTTAGTAGATCGTATAGCATAGAACTCGGGAATCTAAAGGGACGGGGCGGGAAAAGCAGCGGGGCCGACAATTTGGCTGCCGAACCTCCATGAATCGCCGCGCCGCCGTGGTTGTTGGCCGTCGATTTGGTGGTCAGCCGGCAGACCCCTTTTGCTCTGGTCCTTTAGGTTTTGAGTTCGGGCTATGCATTCTACTAAAGTACCGATTCCGTTTTACATTTTTCGCGTTTACGCATGTCGGGATGTTTTCCGTTGCTTGAGTTTTCTAAAGGAAGTACATGCCGGGTTATCCATTTTCAACATAGTTTGTCATTCCATGTTAGATCGTTATGCATATTGCTTATGTTTCCATTTCATGCATCGATTTTGGATGGTTTATCTAGATCGAGGATAGGCATCGATTTTGAAACTTCTTGTTTGCTAAGATTTGAGTCGACTTGCATGCATGCATATTTTGAAAGTACCCTATTATAGGTCTTGATGCCACGAATATATTTCCTACGCATCGAGTTGATTTGAAAACCGGAGAGTGCGAATGTGGGTTGAGAAAGTCGAAAACCTAGTTTTGCTACGATCTTCGTTTGGATCACGTTGTTGCTTTGCTTTGTGGGATGTAACCCCAAAAGTTGTTCCGTCTTGTTACCAGGTACCTACCAGTGTGATCGGTGAAGTCATCGGATCCGTAGATACCTCCCGGTTAACGTTTTAAATGTTCGGGTTGGGTTATATATGCTTATTTTGAGTTATTTACTACGATATTTCAAAATAAAACATGTGCGCCGTAAAATGTTTTGGTGAAGTTATTCTTGTTCTACGATCCGAGATGTGGTTCTATTGTGATTGTGCGGATCTCTATTCGGTGGGTTGATCACCATCTTGAGTATTGATCGTAAGGGGATAGACCCAGAACACGTGGTTATGGTTACGAAGGGATAGACCCGGAAGTCCACGAAATGGTAATGAGGTGGTTATGGTTACGATGAGATTTGACCCACAAGTCCACACGAGTTAGCCATTTGGATCGTTCGGGCATGGGCTGTTGGATATGTTCGGGCCGAGATATTGTGGGCCGGTGGATATGTTCGGGCGAATGATGAGATGTGATGGGCTGGCGGGATACGTTCCGAGCCGTGGTTCTTGGTTCTATGATGGGAATAACTGATAATAACGGATCGGTATCGAAAAATGAAAAATCTATTTTGCTTACTTAGAAGTGGACTTACGTTTTAAAACCTTCTAAGGTAAGTGCTACGAACACGGCATCATGATTCTTTTTATTTATGATAAAACCCGGTGAGTGCGCTAGTACTCACCCAAACTCTTTTCAAATGTTTTCCTGAGATGGAGGAAGAATTTGGACGGCGAGGCGGCGGGGGTTGAGGGTTGAGCTGCGTTTCCTTTCAAGCTACCTCTTCCATGATGTTGTTATCTTATATATATATGTGTACTACGATGTTGGCGTATTCTTGTCCCTTATTTTGCTTTACGATTGGGAACAAGATTCATTATGTTATTATCTTTGTGAGTCTCGGCGTGAGCATGCTACGTGGTTGACGGTCTAGTCGGCGGGGATGTAATGCCATTTTGCTTTCTTGCATTACTTATAATAAATCAAGATCACGTCTATCGAAGTTATGGTATCGATATTATTACATTGGTGGATTGTTTGTGCACCTCCCATGAGGATATGTCCTAGTTATAGAGGAGATCTTTGCCGATTTCATGGTCACATCTTCTTATCATGTATGTTATGTGTATCCCCTTCTTCCACTTCTTAACCCCACCCTAATCACACCCGGCATCCGTGCCTTCCCTCGGGAATTGGGGCGTGACAGCATGGTATCAGAGCAGTGTTCTTGGCCCTGACATCTATCTTTGTTATCTGATACCAGCATGGTATCAGAGCAATGTTCTTGGCATCTAGTTTTCATAATTGTTTGATATCAAAGCAGTTTATTTGCTTTATATCATGCATGTTCTTGAAATTGAGTGTTTAGAACTTGTCCTTCTAAGCTGTTTATCGAGTCTGACTACCCTCATTCACGTCGGGCCTACTCCTTTAAAAGGGGATGAGGTATGTGTTTAATTCTTGATGCTTTATGTGGTTATGTGAGCTTGATGTGATTTTGGTTTCATGTGCTTTGGCCTGGTAAGAGTTTACGTGAAGTAAACGTGATGTGGATGAGATGTGGTTGGATGGTGATGTGGATGTGGAAGTGATTGTTGATGGAACAAAAGGCACGTGTGGGCGTGATATGAAAACCATTGGTGTGGTATGAATTGATGTGATTGATATGATCACAAATGGATGATGTGAATCTATGTGTTTACATAGAAATGTATTGTTGATTGAAAATCTTGTTTATTTTGATAAGCGAGTGTACGTAAGTGAATCTGTGTTGCTTACGTGATTATTATGATGAATATCGATATTGATATTGATATGTGTTGAAATGAACATGTGTTTGAGACATGATTACCCGGATATTTGAGGCGAGAAAAAGGAGCGTGAATATTTGTTGTTATTTTGATAAACTAACATGTAGGTTTATGGATATTGATGGCCCGACAACGTTGGTTAAGATCTCACGGGATGGATGAGCATATCCGTAAATTCGAGAATGTACCGGGGAATGTCCATGAGCCGTTGGGAGTATTTACAGGGAGATTTGTTGGATTGTGGAGAAAGATCCGAGATAGTGGGAAAGTATCTGATGTGCGAGGCTTACTATCGGATGGCGGAGAAATTGCCGACGGGTTGGCAACCGTGGGCGAGAAAAGCGAGTGCGTGATGTTCGTCGGGATCTATCACGGACACCTTACCTTGGATTTCACGAGTTATTTGCTCGAGTGTGGAGGCGGTGGACCGATCATCGAGCATACCATCGAGGCGGATGTGATAGCGAGGCATGTTCGAGGCGATCAGTTGATGGCGAGAGATGATGTTCTGAAGAGCCTTTGGGAGAGCGACCATCGCGTATCGATCGCTTGATTCATCGAGGATCGCCGGTCACTACACCTCCATCGGCGATCCTTACCTTCCGAAGGACCGGAGCGATTTTGAGGCGAGGAACCTCCGGCGAGAGAGATTGTCCATCCGGCGATGGCGGGGAAGAGGCCGGGATCGAAATTTTCATGCCACCGGCTGTATCGGGTTGGCATCCGGGGAAGGAGACTACGAGGAGGAGGACGACCCGAAGGAGGATGAGGAGGGCGGTGAGGACTCGGAGGACCCGGTGATCGGATAGCCGATGACTACGATGAGGTCGGGCATGTTGAGGAAGGGCAGCGCGAGCGAGGGACTCGAGCCGGCTTTCACGATACTCGAGCAATCGAGGCCTGACTTGGATGGGATCATACCCACGAGGCTTGCTTCCATGCGGGATCGCTTTTACGAGGCGGCCAATTGACCACGATAGGAAGGAAAGAGAGGATGAGGAGGCGAGAATGGAACCGGCGAGACGAGCGGAGTAGTGGGCGGATATGGAGGGCGAGATCTAGGTAGTCGGTGTGTATAGTGGCGATCGCGATCTGCTAGAAGCATGGACGAGCGGCATCTTTTGGCGATGTTAGAGTCGATTCTTTTGCTCATATCGACCTTTTGGTGACATACCTTGATCTTGTATTTTGTGATCCTTCATGGACCTTTGAAAATTCTTGATACTAACGTTGTCTATGACGGGATGTTATGTTTAATGCTTATATGTGATATGAGCTATGCCGTGATGATATATGATCTATGTGATGTGTGATGATGATGTTATGTGAAATGCATAACGATGATGTGTTGACGAGTTGCATGTTTATATGTGATCGTGATATGTGATATATGTGATGATATATGGTTATGAATGATGATGTATGTTGTGCGATGATACTCGGTTATCTATGCGAGCGTGTTTCTAATGTTTCAAGCGTCGATGCGAGAATGCGAGAACAAGGAACGGAGGAACAATAACGTGGAAGAAGCCTAGAACCACCTTTGGTTCAAAGGAATGCGATCGAGAGTTTTCGTGGCGAGAATCCCCTACGTTCGACGGTCTCGGCGAACCGATCGGCGAGGCGGATACGATCCACGAAAGGATCTTGAATACATCGGTGTGAAGAAGCGAAAAAGCTGAATGCGCGATCTTTGACTAGCAGGAAGGCGATTTACGGTGGGAATCGTGAGAAGGACTCTAACACCGGGGCGATGGGGAAGGTATCGTGGGAAGATTTCAGGAAGAACTCATGGAAAATGCGTGCACAGCGTTTCTGAGTGAGAGAAAAGAAAACGAGTTACGGAATCTTCGTCGAGGAGAAGGGCGGTCACCGAAATCGATCGCTCGTTCAATAAATGCATCGCGTTATACTACGTGCACTGGTTGTTGCGAAGGCTGCCGGCGAGCGAGTTCGAGAGAGGACTCGACCGAGATCGAATTTCGCTCGTCGATCGGGGAGATCGGCGTATGCACGATCCTTGAACCGGGCTTTAAACATTGAGTCAATGTTGCCCGGGAAAACGATGCCACCGGACAGCCCGGCGGAGGAAGAGCGAGAGGAAATGGGAAGATCGAGGAGAAGCGATCGGTGTTCGAGGGAACGGGCGGTCGATGATTCCAGGAATCCGGGCGTTCAAGAGAGAAAGCGACCTTGGGAAGAATTTCCAACCCGTGCGGCGATGGGGCGGTGTGGAAAAACCTTGGTGCCGAAATGCGGAGGAATCATTTCGGAAGTGCGAGCAAGGTAGCATCGAGTGTTATCGTTGTAAGAAATGCGGACATTACGCTCGAGATTGTCCGTTAGGAGGGCGGCGGTGCGGCCTTGATGAAGGCGACATCCGGCTCATGAGAGCGAATCGAGCTCCTCAGGGACAAACAACGGGCGGGAGGTCACCTAGGCCAGCAAACCAAAGGCCACCGCGACAAGCAAGGGTGTCGCCTTGAATCGGCGACGAGCGACAAGCTCCGAAAATCTTGCGGTATAATCCATATGAGTGATATACCCGTTTTCGCTTTGTTTGATCTGAGGCCTCACATTCTTTCGTTTCGAGAATCGCGTGTGAGAGGTTGGGTTTGGTACCCAGGAATCACAGTACCACAAATTAGCATCCCGTCGAGAAGTGCTAAAGCGAAAGAGATATGCCGAACCGGGAGGTAGAAATACGTGACGCGAAGGTCTTTGTCAATTTGCATGTCATCGGAATGGAAGATTTCGATGTCATCTTTGGCATGGATTGGTTGGAAAAGCACAGGGCAACTATCGTTGTCTCGAGAGAAGTTGCTTTTCGAGCGATCGAAGGAGTGGAAGTTTGTTTCCACGGCATAAGGATGGGTGTTTGCGTGCGATGATCTCGACCTTGAAGGCGGTGAGGATGATCGGGAAGGAAGGCTGTCGAGACTTTCTTGGTAAGTTTGACGAGCGCGATGAGCAGCATAGCGATTGCAAGAGGAGCGATGGTGTGTGAATATCGGACGTGTTTCCGGGGACTTGCGGGTTTGCCGCTGATAGACAAGTGGAATTCACTATTGATGCGGAACCGGGGCGAGCGATGTCGAAGGCACCATATAGAATGGCACCTAAGGAATTGCAAGGCTGAATCTTGCGATTCACGGAGGCTGTTGGATCTAGGTTTTATCGACCTAGCGTGTCGCCGTGGGGAGGCCGATTACGTTCGTCGAAGAAGAAGGATGGGTCGATGCGGATGTGCATTGACTACGGAAAGCTGAATAAGGCGACGATCGAAACGGATATCCTCTTCCAGGATCGACGATCTGTTTGACCAACTCGAAGGGGCGAGTGTCTTCTCTAAGATCGATTTGAGGTCGGGCTACCATCGGTGAAGATCGGGAAGGAGGGCGTTGCGAAGACGCGTTCGGGGCGAGGTATGGGCACTACTGAGTTCATCGTGATGCCGTTTGGTTTGACCAATGCGCGGCGATCTTCATGGATCGATGAATCGAGTTTTCCATCGATGTCTGGATAGTTTAGTCTTGGTTTTTATCGATGATATTCTCATCTATTCGAGAATGCATAGTTGCATAGAGAACACCTCCGTCTTGTTTTGGAAGCGTTACGACGAGAGGTTGTATGCCAGTATAGTAAGTGCGAGTTTTGGCTAAGAAGTGATGTTCCTTGGACATATCGTGTCTGCGAAGGAATCAAAGTCGACCAGTGAAGGTTGAAGCGGTAAATAGCTGGAAGGTTCGACTAATGCCAATGAGGTTGAGCTTTCTAGGCTTGGCGGATATTATAGGCGTTTCATCGAAGGGTTTTCAAAATTGGCGAGGCCAATGGCGCAGCACTCGAGAAAGGAATCGAGTTTTCATGGTCGAAGCTTGTGAAGCAAGTTTTCGGGAGTTGAAGAAGAAGCTAACAACCGCTCGGTGTTAGCCGTGCGGAAGGAAGCGATGGGTTTGTGGTCTACACGATGCATCAAACTTGGTTTGGGTTGCGTTCTTATGCGAGCAGGAAGGTTATAGCTTCAGCGTCTCGTCGATTGAAGCGCGCGAGTTGAGCTACCCAGCGCTCGCGACACAGGTTAGCGGCGATCGTTCATGCGTTGAAGATTTGGAGCACTATCTCTATGGAGTTAAGTGTGAGATCTTCACGGATCACAAGAGCCTCAAGTATTTCTTTGAACAAAAGAGTGAACATGAGGCAAAGGAGATGGCTAGAGTTGGTGAAGGATTATGATTGCTCTATCGGTTATCACGGGGAAAGCGATGTTGTAGCGGATGCTCTTAGTCGCAAGTCGAGAGCGAAATTGGGATATCTTCTTCTGTGAGAGAAAGAGCTTACTCGAGATTTTGAGAAGCTCGGCTGGAAGTGATTCACCGCGGAATCGGTCAAGGATTCGTCGCGACTTTGACGACCGAACCGGACTGAGAGAAGCCATCGTGGCGCTGAGCGAGGAGATGAGTTCTTGGAAAAGATGCGTTTGAAAGCGGTGGAAGGCGACAAAGGGTTCACGGAAGCAAAAGACAACGTTATTATTCGAGGAAGGTTATGTGTGCCACTCAATAGGGAATTGAGAGATAAAATCATGAGTGAAGCTCATGAGGCACCGTATCTGACTCATCGGGAAGCACCAAAATGTCTGAGACCTTAAGAGGAACTTTTGGTGGGAAGGGATGAAAAAGGATGTAGCAGCGTTTGTGGAGCGTTGTTTGGCTTGTCGACAAGTGAAAGCTGTACATCAGCGTCCGTCGGGTTTGTTGCAACCGCTACCTATCCCAGTGGAAATGGGAGCATATCGGTATGGATTTTGTGGTGAGTTTTCCAAGGTCGTGAGAGGAAACACCGCTATATGGGTTGTCGTCGATGGTAGCGAAGTCGACTCATTTCTTACCGATTCGGATGGCGTGCGGGTTAGATAAGCTTGCTCGACTTTCGTTAGAGAAATAAATGCGGTTACATGGTGTGTGCGGTATCGATTCGTCGGATCGTGACCGAGTTCACGTCGAGGTTTTGGAGGAGTCTACGAGGAAGCCGTGGGACCAGGCGAATCTCGATCAACATTCCATCCTCAAGCGGACGGTCGATCGGAAAGAGCGATTCAGGTTTTGGAAGACATCTGCGGCGATCGTGGCCGACGAGAGGAGGAATTGGGAAGAGATACTACCTTTGGTGGAGTTTGCCTATAACAGCGATTATCGAGGCCACCATAGGAATGGCTCCTATGAGCGTTATGCGGAAGGAAGTGTCGATCGCCACTTTATTGGGACGAAGTGGGCGAGAGGAAGATGTTAGGACGAGATGGTTCAGCAGGGCGGTCGAGGTTATCGATCGAGATCAGCGAAGGATCAAGGAAGCTCGGGGCGGCGAAGTCCTATGCGGACAAGCGTCGTCTGGATCTTGATTCATGATCGGAGATCGCGTTTTCATAAGGTTTCCCGGCGAGAGGAGTCGTTCGTTTTGGGAAGCGAGGTAAGTTCGACCGAGGTTCGTTGGACCTTCGAAGTTCTTGAGAGAATAGGCCCGTTGCCTATAGGTTAGCTTTGCCGCCTAGCATCGGAGATGTGCACGGCGTGTTTCACGTTTCTCGGTTGAGAAAATGCGTGTTCGACCCAAACACGTGATCAAGCATGACCAAGTGGTTCTTGCTCGGGATCGAGTTACGAGGAGAGACCGGTGGCTATCTTGGAGCGAAGTGAAGGAGTTGAGGAACAAGCGGTTCCGTTGGTGAAGGTGTTGTGGAATCACCACGGAGAAGAGGAAGCTACGTGGGAGTTGGAAGACAAGTTCGGGGCTCGGTACCACGAATTGTTTCCGCCACATGTTTGAAATTCGAGGATGAAATTTTTCTAAGGAGGAGGATGTGATACCCGTCCTTTCTAAGCTTCATTTTGCATGGCGTTTTTTCGAGAAAAGGTCAAAGGTTGACTTTTGTTTGGTGATCGACCGTCACGAAACCTCGGGCGTTGTGAAGAGTGTCTTATGGCGAATTCATAGACACTAAGTATCAGAGTTTTCGACCACCCATGAAGGTTTGGCACTCAGGAAGTTATCAAAAGGACTTTTCATTGGTCTTTTAAAGCATATCTTGTTTATAGTCGTTGTGTCCGTATTTTATTTCGTGTCCATGGGTACTAAGTTTGCTAAATTTGGAGTCCGTTTGCAAAAGTTGTGTCGCTTTTGCGTTTTCGAAAAAGGCTTTCTTGTGAAGCATTTCTGTGACCCTGCTTTCCTATAAATAGGAGGCTAGGGCCTTGGTTTCAACGTTCATTTTCCTTCGTCTCTCTGTGTTTACGGAAGAGCCGAGCAGCTCAGTGCTGCTGCGGAGCTGGAGGAGTGGGGATCGGCCGGGAGGCTCGGCGGCGGCGCCATTCTTGTTGTGCCGAGCCACCACCGCCGATCAACCTCACCGACAGCCCGTTTTTCATTTTTGTCCTTTTCTTGTTTTGATTCCGCCTTTTAGTAGATCGTATAGCATAGAACTCGGGAATCTAAAGGGCGGGGATGGGAAAAGCGGTCGGGGGCGGCCATTTGACCGCGAACCTCCAGAATCACCATGCCGTCGTGGTGAGCTGTTGGCCGCGATTTGGTGGCCGGCAGACCACCTTTGACTCTGGTCCTTTAGGTTTTGAGTTTGGGCTATGCATTCTACTAAAGTACCGATTCCGTTTTACATTTTCGCGTTTACGCATGTCGGGATGTTTTCCGTTGCTTGAGTTTTCTAAAGGAAGTACATGCCGGGTTATCCATTTTCAACATAGTTTGTCATTCCATGTTAGATCGTTATGCATATTGCTTATGTTTCCATTTTCATGCATCGATTTTGGATGGTTTATCCTAGATCGAGGATAGGCATCGATTTTGAAGCTTCTTGTTGCTAAGATTTGAGTCGACTTGCATGCATGCATATTTTGAAAGTACCCTATTATAGGTCTTGATGCCACGAATATATTTCCATACGCATCGAGTTGATTTGAAAACCGGAGAGTGCCAAATGTGGGTTCAGAAAGTCGAAAACCTAGTTTTGCTACGATCTTCGTTTGGATCACGTTGTTGCTTTGCTTTGTGGGATGTAACCCCAAAAGTTGTTCCGTCTTGTTACGGTACCTACCGGTCTGATCGGTGAAGTCATCGGATCATAGATACATTTTAACGTTTTAAATCATTCGGGTTGGGTTATATATGCTTATTTTGAGTTATTTACTACGATATTTCAAAATAAAACATGTGCGCCGTAAAATGTTTTGGTGAAGTTATTCTTGTTCTCGATCCGAGATGTGGTTCTATTGTGATTGTGCGGATCTCTATTCGGTGGGTTGATCACCATCTTGAGTATTGATCGTAAGGGGATAGACCCAGAACACGTGGTTATGGTTACGAGCAGGATAGAACCGGAAGTCCACGGAAATGGTAATGAGGTGGTTATGGTTACGGGAGTTTGACCCACGAAGTCCACACCGAGTTAGCCGGTTTGGATACGTTCGGGCATGGGCTGTTGGATATGTTCGGGCGAGATATTGTGGGATGGTGGATATGTTCGGGCGAATGGATGAGATGTGATGGGCTGGCGGGATACGTTCGAGCCGTGGTTCTTGGTTCTATGATGGGAATGTGATAATAACGGATCGGTGTCAAAAATGAAAATCTATTTTGCTTACTTAGAAGTGGACTTACGTTTTAAAACCTTCTAAGGTAAGTGCTCTGAACACGACATCATGATTCTTTTTTATTTATGATAAAACCCCAGCTGAGTGCGCTAGTACTCACCCTAAACTCTTTTCAAAATGTTTTCATAGATTGAGGAAGGCTGGACGGGCGACGCTGAGGGGTTGAGTTGGTTGAGCTGCGTTTCCTTTCAAGCTACCTTCTTCCGCGATGTTGTTATCTTATATATATATGTGTACTCTGATGTTGGCGTATTCTTGTCCCTTATTTTGCTTTCTGATTGGGAACAAGATTCATTATGTTATTATCTGTGAGTCTCGACGTGAGCATGCTACGTGGTTGACGGTCTAGTCGGCGGGATGTAATGCCATTTGCTTTCTTGCATTACTTATAATAAATCAAGATCACGTCTATCGAAGTTATGGTATCGATATTATTCTGCTGGTGGATTGTTTGTGCACCCTTCCCCTTCAGGATATGTCCTAGTTATAGAGGAGATGCTGCCCGATTTTATGGTCACATCTTCTTATCATGTATGTTATGTGTATCCACTTCTTCTTTTTAACCCCACCCATAATCACACCCGGCATCCGTGCCTTCCCTCGGGAATTTGGGCGTGACAGTTCTTGGACATCAATTTCTGGAGCTTCAGGCAACGACACAGAGTTAAATCTTAGTTTAATTCTTGCTTTTATTTCTTCAATTAAAACATTTTTTCATCGATTCATGCTGTAGACTTATGCTATTGGATTTACAAATTTATGCTATTTGATTTACCGATTATTACTATGGGATTTCTTGCTTTATGATTTATGTGGATTCAATTATCTAGTAGACATTGAATTATTTAGATTGTTCTTGATTTAATTTGATAAATGATTTCCTGCTTTCGATTAATTCATGTTCTTGTTGGTTGATTGATAATTATGGTTCATTTGTAATTAGATTTAGATTAGGGCTTGACGAACCCTAAGAATATGATTGCTATTGCTTTGTTTATTGGTTTCGTTTCTTGCTTTCAAAGTTCACTAGAGATTGACAACCACGATTTAGATTTAATGCTTTATTAGTTTAGCTCGGGATTGACAACCCCCCTAGCTTAGGATTGCTGTTTATTTATAAAATGAAACAAATTCATAATCGGCGGGTAGTTCGCAAGGATTTAAAGCGGGGAATGAAAGTTTCACTTCTACATTCTCGTGTTGATCTTTTCCCCGGAAAGCTCAACTCCAGGTGGAGTGGTCCTTACATCATGGAAAAGGTGTTTCCTTATGGAGCAGTCTTACTTCGCGACCCCAACACCAACAGATCATTTACTATGAATGGATAGCGGGTGAGACCTTACTTTGATCAAGGGGATGGTCCGAAAGGAGTTGAGAACTCCATGCTCATCGATCATAACTGTCTTTGACTGGATTACGTCGTGCTCACGACGTTAAACTGATTACTACGTGGGAGTTTTCCCACGGATTTTTCTGCTCTTTTTCTTTCTTTCTCTTTTGTTTGTTTCGTTGTTCTCTTTAATCTATCTGTTGTCGTTGTGCTAGTTTTGCTCAGAATTGGGACATTGTAAACAGTTTGGTGAAGCCGTGATACTCCTACTCTGTCGTTCACGCTCATACTCCAACCTTGTTCCTGCCATCTATTATCAGGGAAGTCTCATCCTCTATTGACCATTTTTGTGTTATTGATGTTTGAAACCTTTGGGGACGATTGCTCGATTTAAAATAATGGGAGATTATTTGGTTTTGTATGCGTGTCTTATGTTTTTGCATGATTGGTGATGTGAGTTGGTGATGATTTTGAACGTTTGGACTTAAGTTTTTGTCTATGCGAGTAAGTTAGGATTTTGATTTGTGCAACTAAACTCTGTGGTATTGATCGGACCTTGATGTAATTCTATTTCTCTTGTTGATATGTTATTAAAATGCAATGTGAATTGACGAGATTGTGGTGATTGATTTTAAATCGGAGGTTATTGATGTGATTTGTCCGACTAATGCTAGGGGTAGTGTTAACAATGTGGTTACCTATATACATGTTTCCTTTTAAAAAAAAATGGGTATGAAAATGAGGAGAATAAAAACTCTAGTAAGTTGTTGAGATTGTTGAAATTGAGGATGTGATTATGTCCCTCTTTCTCGTAAATCGAGAAATGGACATGGAAAACCATGATAGGAGACTCGAGTTCATCGAGAGTTCACCTTTCGAATTTTGTCCCAAAATTTGTTATTACTTTCTATGTTATCAAATAAACTTGTTGCTAAAGGTAACCATTTTAGTTAATTCACCCCTAGCGGAGAGTTGGGTCTGAGCAAAAATCACCTACTTGTTTATTTGACATTCTCACAATTTTAGATTTTTTTCACATTAACTTTGATTATTTATTCATCATGTTTTGGGGGAATTGCAAAACAGGGTTTGATTGATTGGATTAAGGGTTAAGTTGTATGAGTTATTTTTCTACTCTTATAAGTATAGACTTTGCTTGAGGACAAGCAAATGGATAAGTGTGGGGGAGTTGTTTAGCATGAATTTTTGCTTATTACTCATATCTTTGTGCATGTTGTTTCTCATGGTTTGTTCTATTTATGCCGTCGTTTTGATTAGTATTTATCGAATCGGACTTACTTGGTTTTTTTTATATTTTATAGGAAAACGGTATTAAACAGGATGAAATGGATCTGCCAAGGATCAAGTATATTGAAGAGCATCTTGATAGGAGTTCGTAGGCGTTAACGGATCCTAATTCGGAGTTCAGACGAAGGAGAACGGGGCAAATACTCAAAGTCGAGCCCGACGCTCGACCAATCGCACCCCTTGGCGCTTCAACCACAATGCCCGGCCACCCGGCAGCGTTTCGTCCTCCGGCGTTACGGCGATGCCTCGTCCACGCGTTTTCTTTCCAGCAAGCGCTCGGCGGCACCAGCGCTCGTGCCCCGGCGTCACGACGCCTCATTCGGCGCTCAGCATGCGTGCCTGCTCGCTCGTCGCCCGCGAGCGTTGCCGCCCAGCGCCCGCTCATCCTACCTAGTCGACGTTCCACCCGCAACGCCCGTGGCCACAGCACCACGACGTCCGCGGCGCCCGCTCACCCCGCATGCGCCTTGCCCATCGGTGTTTGGCCACCAACCTGCGCGCGTTCCAGCCAGCCCGCGTCGCCCGCAGCGTTCCGTCGAGCACCAGCTCGAACACATCGCCAGCGCCACTCGTCCTCGACCAGCGCTCAGCTCGGCGCCCTCCGGTCTCGTTCGGTAGCGCCTTGACACCCACTCGCCAATTTCCTCCGCGTTGTAATACCCAGTTCTTATAGCTCTGCTTAAGCGCTAAGTCGTAATTAATTAGAAATTAATTACGTGGTGATAAGGACAATGCGTCCTCGGTTAAATTTTATAAGATTTCGATAAGATTTCTCGTTAGATCTCGATAAAGTATTTCCGGATAGGATTTTGAGTTTTAACTCAAAGATTTAAATTAAATTTTTAGTTGATTGAGTTAACAATAAATCTTTATTTATTGTTTTATTTCCATATTTATTTTGGAAAGGAATGATTCTGATTTCAACTCATTAGAAATTTCTATATTTCTATTTGATTTATTATTTACAAGAGAGATAAATTATATTCTTATTTCGTTGAGCCCTATTTTCGAAAATCGTTTATGTTCGTTAAAGACCTAACGTTTTTAATACTTTGGGCCTAGTATTAAATATGTTTGTGAGTGTTTAGTATGAATTTGTGCGTATTCTTGGTATTGTTTTGCATGTCATTTTCTATGGTTTGTCCTATTTATGCCGTTGGTTCGATTAATATTTATCGATTCGAACTTACCTCGTTCGTTTCAATGTTTTGCAGAAAATCGGCATTAAATAGGAGAAATTAGATCTTCAAGAATCAAGTTTATTGAAGAGCATCTCAACAGGAGTTCGTGATACAAAGCGGTTCACAAATCGGAGCTCGAGCGAAGGAGAGCGAGGCTAAAACAGCAATCGCGCCGCGCGTGCGTGCCGGCCCGACGCCGCGCCGCGCCCGCGCGCTCGCGCCCGCTGCCTCGCGTCCGCGACACGCCCGCCCTTCGCCAGCGCCGAGCATCCGCCTCGGCCGCCCGCGCGCCACGCCTGTCGCCCGCCTCGGCCACGCCCAGGTAAGACGACCACCGTGGCCCGGATCACGGTAGCGTTCTCGCCATCTCCCTCGCTTCGGCGGATCACGGTAGCGTTCTCCGTCTCCCTCGCTCGTGGCGGTCATCCGAGCTCGAGCGCCCGGCGCCAGCTCGCCATGCAGGCGCTTCGCGCTTCCCTTTCCATGCGTCCGTGGCGGGTACCCAGCGCTAGCCAGGCGCCCGTTGGTACCCAGCGCCATCTTCCCAGGTAGCGCTTCACTCCCGCGTCGTTCCCAGCGTCTTGCCGCTCCGCATGCGCGCCAACTCCACCGGCGCTGTAACTCCGGTGATCGCCCGCCACCAGCGTCCGGCGACAGCGTCCGGCCGGCTCTGGGCGTGTCTCGAGCTTAGCGGTCGGTGACTTGCTCCGTCCGGTGCTGGGTTCTTGAGACTTTTCTCTCGGTAACTCCTCGCGTCCGGTGCTGCGTCGCGTCCGTATTGCGTCGCGTCCGTATTTGGGGTGAAATTTGGAACTATATATATTGATTTAACGCTGAAAGCGAGGGTTCATATTTTATTCCTCGGGCGTCGGTTTTCTCGTATTTTGTTTTCCTCACGAACTCTTCTCATCATTATTTTCCAAGCAATTCTTTGCATTTGGGATTGATTCAAGACATTTGATTGGAGAAATCCATCAGCGACATTCTGATTGTAAGACTTGTTATTCGATTTTTCTTCATTTGATTGTTGGATAATGATTTCTATCGATTTTAATTGTTTGAATCGTGAGGCGAGCATGAACTAATTCCTTTCTAGGGTTGGGTGATTCAAATTGATTGATTGATGATTTGTTTGATTGAGAATACCAATTGAAACCTAGGTTTTATTGTTGAGTGATTGATCTCTATTGAATAATTTATGTTTAGTGTATTATCGAGAGATAGATCGTGTATGATATGAATTTGGTAATTGATTAATCACTATTTTAATTGTTTATGTTTAGTGTATTATCGAGAGATAGATCGTTGCATCATAGGAATAGATTGGATTAGAGGTTCTGGAAGCGGGACTCTAATAGTTTATGTATTTGTGAAATTTGATAACCTAGGTTTAATCCGGAGCGAAAGTCAGTGTTTGGATTGAGGTTTGAATATTGCATGAATAGGTAAATTTCTTGATCAAGCAATAAATCGATTAATCAAGGCGAAGAACCTAATGCCTAGTTTATCTCACATTCTTGAAGAATTCCTGTTGCGATTGAACTGCTTGAACGCTTGGTTTGAGTCGTTTGCGTGTTTAATTTCATGTTAATCTTAGTTAAGTTCAACCCCAAATCAAGTTTAGGATTTAGATTTATTGCTTTTATCGTAACACATCATAAGCCACATTAAGTCTTCCTCGAGAGATTCGACTTGGGTCGACCTTACCACGCTATAGGGACCTCGTGCTATTACGGCGACTAAGTAGAACAATTTGGTGGAACAAATTTTAGCGCCGTTCTTGGGGACGGCTTTAGGCATTTTGATTGTGTTATTTTCCCACCTATCTTCTATTTTGGTTTATTTCATTTTGTTTGGTTAATTCTTCCCACAGTGCTTGTAATCCGTTTTCTTGTCTTGTGTTTGTGTATGCTAGGTCGTGAAGTCTCAAAGGAAGTTGGCACGGTGTTGACAATATTCATAGGGCGGGAGAATTGATAATTGAACTCGGAAGAAGAAAGCTCGTGAGAGTGAGGCGAGTTCGTGACGATGAAGTCACGAGAGTTTGGGAGTAGATCTCCAGAGAAGAGCATGCCGAAAGCAATGGCGGCAAATGGAGGAGCCCATGAAGAAGGAAACCGAGGATGCGTGATTTTGCTCGACCCGTCATTGGGGTGACAACGTCATGCATAGTCCTCGAGGATTCGACCCGTAACTATGAGTTGAAGCCCATTCACTTCAACCTTCTTCCGTTATTCTACGGGTTGCCTAGCGAGGATGCCTTGAACTTCATCAGGAGTTCTATGCAATGGTTCACACTTTTCCATTGAGCAGGCTTCGGAAGATCTGGCGAGAATGAGGTGTTTTCCTACACCACGAAAGATAGAGCCAAGACATGGTTGATGTCTCTGACCAGTTCAGCGGCGAGTTGTGGCCGTGTATGATAAGTTCATGGGAAAGTACTACTCGAACCGAGAAGACACAAGAGGCGAGGGCTCGGATAGCCACATTCAAACGGATGGTGGAGAACCTATGCATGAGGCATGGGATCGGTTCAAGTCGTTCTGACGGCGATGTCCGCATCACCATTACCGGTGAGCTTCTCAATCAGTTTTCTATGATGGATTGACGATGGATTATCAATACATGATTGATAATGCAGTGGAGGAGACATTGGAAACTATCTTCTTGGTGATGTTAGCGAGATTTTGGAGGCGCTAGCTGCGAACTCACAAAGGAGAAGTGCGGGGCGAAGACACTGCTGACAAAGAGATTCGCCCAACTATGAAGTGACACGACAGCTGGCGGATCTCACTCGCCAAGTGCAGCTATTGAGAACAAGCGAACCTCGAAATCACCTCAATTCCATGACAACAAGCGATGCTTGATGGAAACTTGTGGAATATGTGGAGAAGCGGGGCATGGAGCTAACATGTGCCAAGAACAAGTGAGATGGCATATGAAGAAGTACAAGTTAATGCAATGCAAGGGTTTCACAAGGGTACCAAGAGAAATCGGCGGGGCTATCCGTCGAGGCCGGACATGACCCTACTCAAACTCTTATAATCCCGGTGGAGAGATCACCCTAATTTCTCCTGGAGTCAGAATCAAGGGGGACCAAGTCAGGGTACCCAGTTCAGACAGCAAAATCAGCAACAACTTGATGCTCCCAATAAACCATCGCTTGAGGATTCTCTAAATACCTTCGTCCAGGCAAGCACTTTGAGATTTGAATCCTTGGAGGCATCTGTCAAAAGAGTGGAGACTCAAGTGGGACGATTGGCTACTCAAGTGGGACGGATGGTTGGAGCTGTGAGCATTTGTACAGCGAGATCAAAAGGGGAAGTTTCCTAGCCAATCTGAACATGCTAAGGCTGTTACTGCTTATGGAAGTGATAATGAGAAGTGCAAGGCTGATGAAGAGATCGGAGTAGAAGAAGAACAACCTCGCAGGGTTTATGAGCCACCTGTTCCATTTCCGAGCCGTCTGATAGTCGAAAAGAAGGAGACGGGGAATATGAAGAAGGTGGTAGCTGAGAAGAAGAAGAAGCCCATTCTGCACCAACCTAAACCAAGGCAAAGTGATCCAGGTAGCTTTACTCTTAACATTGCTTTTGGTAATGGAAAAACTGCATCGGGGATGCTTGATTTGAGTCTTAGGGTTAATTTAATGTCATTTCTGTTTAATTCATTAAAACTTGGTGAGTTAAAACCAACCAGCATGCAATTAGAATTAGCTGAGGGAACTATTCGGTACCCGAAGGGTGTGATCGAAGATGTTTTAATAAGAATGGGTAACCTGTTAGTTTTAGTTGATTTTGTTGTCATTGATATGGGAGAGGAATGGAAAACATGAGTGGACATCCGTTGTTGTTAGGTAGGCCATTCATGGCTACAACAAATACCAAATTGATTTCACTAAAGGATTGATAAGCTTGTTTGTTTTGGAGTGCAGCGGAGACATTCCGTGCTAGTAGTAAGAGTGATAATTCTCGACTCTACTCTTTGCATCATGTTTTCTATCCGCACTTGATATTTTGGACGAGAATAAGGTCTTGCGAGGAGCAGGATGCCTAAGGAAGAAGTTGAGAGTAAGGTGACCCCACACTCGGCTAAGTGTAAGAAAGATCGGGGTGAAGTACAAGTCGAGGATAAGTGGAAAGAGCCGCCACCTTACTCTCCGGAATATGGTTATCACCTAGCGAGTGCGTTGGATAATGAGTCGGAGCGAAGCTTCTCGCTCGACAAAATTCAACAAAATGAGTAATCAATGGTCGGGCTGGCGACGTTAAACCTAGCGCTTCGTGGGAGGCAACCCACGTTTGTTTCCGTTTTGTTCTTGTTTTATTTTGGTTTTCTTTTGTTTGTGTTTCGTTTTGTTTTGGTTTTACGTGGTGTAGGTTTGGCATTTATCATTTTTTTGGTTCTGGGACTTTGTAATCCGTGTGGTGAAGTCGTGATGCTCCAAATCTACAGCGACACTCGTCTATTATCAGGGAAGTATCATCCTCTATGGCCTTTTTGTATTATTAATGTTTGGAGCACTGGGGACAGTGCTCAGTTTAAGTGTGGGGGATGATTATTCATTTTTGTGTGCGTACCTTATCTATTTATATGCTTGGTGATGTGCATCTATGCTTATTTTGATTTCTTGGAATCAAGTATCGTATATGCGAGTAAGTTGGGATTCTGATTTGTGCAACTAAGCTTTGTGGTATTGGTCAAACTGTTTTTAATTTTCGAAACTTTTGGTGATATATGATTCGATGCTAATGTGAATTGACTAGATTGTGATTGATAGAAAATGAATAGAGGAGAATTGATGTGATTTGTCCGGCTAATGTTAGGGGGAGTGTTAACATTGTGGTCACCTATATACTTGTTTCATCTATTGATGTAAAAAAAAAAAAAAAAAAAGAAGGAAATGTTTGAAAAAGAGTAGAATATGAGATTGTTGAAATGGAGGATGGGATTATGTCCCTCTTTCTCGTAATTTGAGAAATGGACATGGGAAACCACGATAGGAAACTCGAGTTCATCGAGGGTTCGCCTTTCGAATATTGTTCCAAAATCATTAAAACATTCTATGTGCTTAAAAAGAAACTTGTGGCTAAAGGTGACCACGTTAGTTAGTTCACCCTAACGGAGAGTTGGAGTGCGGCGAGAGATTACCCTTTTATTTATTGGAAATCATTTGCCGTCCTAGATTTATTTCATATTATCTTTGAATGCGTAAACACCAAGTGTGGGGGAAAGCAATAAGGTTTGATTGATTAGAATAAGAGTGAAGTTGCATGAATTATCCTTCCTATTCTTACTAGTATATACTTTGCTTGAGGACAAGCAAATGGATAAGTGTGGGGGAGTTGTTTAGTATGAATTTGTGCGTATTCTTGGTATTGTTTTGCATGTCATTTTCTATGGTTTGTCCTATTTATGCCGTTGGTTCGATTAATATTTATCGATTCGAACTTACCTCGTTCGTTTCAATGTTTTGCAGAAAATCGGCATTAAATAGGAGAAATTAGATCTTCAAGAATCAAGTTTATTGAAGAGCATCTCGACAGGAGTTCGTGATCGCAAGCGGTTCACAAATCGGAGCTCGAGCGAAGGAGAGCGAGCAGCAGCAAGTCGCGCCGCGCGCGTGCGCCAGCCCGACGCCCGCGCGCCTCGCGCCCGCGCCTCGCGTCCGCGAAACACGCCCGCGCTTCGCCAGCGCCAGCGCATCCGCCTCGGCCGCCCGCGCGCCATACTGTCGCCCGCCTCGGCCACACCCAGCGTGCACGACCACCGGCTGGATCACGGCGCGTTCGCCATCTCCCTCGCTTCGGCGGATCACGGTAGCGCGTTCTCGCCATCTCCCTCGCTCGCTGGCAGTCATCCGGCGCTCGAACGCCCCAGCGCCAGCTCGCCATGCAGCGCTCAGCCAGCGCTCGCGCTTCCCTTTCCATGCACGTCCGGCGCTGGGTACCCGGCGCTGGCAACGCCACTGGTACCCGATGCCCATCTTCGCCTTAGCGCTTCACTCCGCGTCGTTCCCAGCGTCTTGCCCGCTCCGCATGCCGCGCCAACTCCACCCGGCGCTGTAACTCCAGCGCTCGCTTCGCCAGCCGCGTCCGGCGCTTGACGTCCAGCCGGCGCTGGACGTGTCTCCAGAAGCTTGGCGAGTCCGGCGCTTGGCTCCGTCCGGCGCTGGGTTGCTGAGACTTTTCTCTCCAGTAACTCCTCGCGTCCGGCGCTGCGTCGCGTCCGGCGCTGGGAGTGAAATTTCGGAACTATATATATTGATTTAACGCTGAAAACGAGGGTTCATATTTTATTCCTCAGACGTCAGTTTTCTCTCGCATTTTGTTTTCCTCGCGAACTCTTCTCATCATTATTTTCCAAGCAATTCTTTGCATTTGGGATTGATTCAAGACATTTGATTGGAGAAATCCATCAACGACATTCTGATTGTAAGACTTGTTATTCGATTTTCTTCATTTGATTGTTGGATAATGATTTCTATCGATTTTAATTGTTTGAATCGTGAGGCGAGCATGAACTAATTCCTTTCTAGGGTTGGGTGATTCAAATTGATTGATTGATGATTTGTTTGATTGAGAATACCAATTGAAACCTAGGGTTTATTGTTGAGTGATTGATCTCTATTGAATAATTTATGTTTCGTGTATTATCGAGAGATAGATCGTGCATGATATGAATTTGGTAATTGATTAATCACTATTTTAATTGTTTATGTTTAGTGTATTATCGAGGGATAGATCGTTGCATCATAGGAATAGATTGGATTAGAGGTTCCGGAAGCGGGACTCTAATAGTTTATGTATTTGTGAAATTTGATAACCTAGGTTTAATCCACGGACGAAAGTCAGTGTTTGGATTGAGGTTTGAATATTGCATGAATAGGTAAATTTCTTGATCAAGCAATAAATCGATTAATCAAAGAAGAACCCTAATGCCTAGTTTATCTCACATTCTTGAAGAATTCTGTTGCGATTGAGCTGGCAGGCGCTTGGTTTGAGTCGTTTGCGTGTTTAATTTCATGTTAATCTTAGTTAAGTTCAACCCCAAATCAAGTTTAGGATTTAGATTTATTGCTTTTATCGTAACACATCATAAGCCCCGTTAAGTCTTCCTCGAGAGATTCGACTTGGGTTAGACCTTACCACGCTTATAGGGACCTCGTGCTATGCGAGCGACTAAGTAGAACAATTTGGTCGAACAGTGAGCCCAATTGTTTTATTAAGCCCATTAAAGACCAAAGAATTCTCTAGAAATTCAAGCTTCGTCTAGAAGCCATTTGAATAACTTGTGAAGGAATATTTCAATAGTAACCTCAAGACTTATATATATATGTTTCAAGCTTATTCAACAATCCATTTTGCTCCCATTTCTCTCAAAATATTCAAGAACACACACACATAACCATCGAAAATTTTCCTCTTTCAATTCAATTTGGACTTTCAATCTTCTTCAACTCAGTGAATCTACGTCTTAAGGAGGTAAATCTCTAATCCTACTCAAGATTTGAAGTGAAAATCAAAGTGAAAACCCAACCCCAAACCCGTATGCTTGACCATTTGGCCATGATCTTTATGGGTTTTGTTCTTCGATTCCTTGTTTATATATCGTAGATCTATCCCTTAAGAAGTGATTTATGCTTGATCTATGATTTAATTTGATATTTACATGAAAAACCCGATTCTAGTCAAGAACCTAATTATTATGTTGTAAATTAGTGGATGATTTCTTAAATTGAGTTTGTATTCATGTAATTAAAGGCGTTGAGCATGATTAGAGTTGTTTGTAAAAATAAAAATCGAGCCCTATGAATTTTACATGAGGATCGAAAACTAGGGCCCATATATTAAGATGATTTGGCTTTGATTTGTTTAAATTTCGTTAGTATTTATGCTATTATATATGCATGCTAGTCTTTGATGAAAGAAATTGAGTTTAATCGATGTATATGAAAAGCCCTAAAGTAAAGTGCTTATGTAATGTAGAGAACTTTTCATGTTGATTTTATTTGAGAAGTTTGATTTCAAAAGTATGATCTAGTATATTAAAATAGTCTATTTTGAATTATTGAGATTTTCTATGCTTATCGAGAAATTTAGATTTCGTTAGTTTGCGTTTACAAAGGATTTTGTGAGATTGATTTGATATTTAGAAATTTATTCCAAAATATAGATTCTTATGATTATATTTCTTGATTAAAACTTACTTGATCAAAGTTCTCAAAGAAATCGATTAGAAAGATTTAATATTTTGTTATAGTAATATGATATTCCTTATGAATATAAGGAATTGAAAAGACTAATGTTCTTATAAATATTTTTTTAAGTTAAATAGTCTAGTTAAGGGATGCATTGACCTAGCAACTTAGCTTAATCATAGAATATAGAGAGAGTTTTGTAGAGGCTCGAGGTTTGAAACTCTTGGTTCCTCTTTCCCATATTTATTCTTTTTATCTCTTTGTTAAGGAGAAGGAGCAAGTAGAAGCAGAATAGAGATCAAGAAAGAAAAAACAGAAAGTCTCGAGTAAGCCAGATTTCCAGGTGGGCTTTCTAAACTAAAATATATATATATGTGTACACAAGTTTATGATAATGAGCATGTGAATTTTTATAAAGTTGATTGACTTGCATGTTTTTGAGCATGATGCATGATGTAGTTGCCTATCTACGAGAGATTGACGATATCGGCCCTATCTTTGGACGAGTGCCGATGAGGTTTTGTGTACACAGAGTGATCGTGAGCTACAATTGGCGATCACGGTGTTTGAGAAGAGCTACTTCTCAACACAAGAGTGCGTAGATATGGTGTTTATTTAAGATTTGTCTGCGAGACATGTTATGATGAGAATGTTTAGCATATGCATTGATCATGAAGTAAGTTATTTCTTAAAGCATGATTCATAGGTTATTTCTTAAAACCCTATGAATCTAAGAAAGTGGCAAGTCGATTATATAGCTCTAAGAGCATGTTTTAATTGTTTTCGACAATTGCCCAGAGTGCATCAAGTACTCATGCCCTGCATGTATTTCTAAATGTGCAGGTAGTGCAAGAGATGACAACGGAGATTGAATGCTGAGCGAAGACCTTTTTGTCATGTTTTTATGTTTGCCCCGGGTTTATGTCTTCACACATAAACTCAACTACTCTTTTGCTGCCAACTCTTGTTATGATTTCGATGTATTATGATACAGAGTTCTGATGGGTTAGACATTTAATAGACATGTTTGAATTTACGTCAAAAATTATGGCATCAGTTGCTGAATTGATTTGTATCCAACTTTGGTCATTTGGTTAATCACATGTCTAATGACTCGTCTTTCTTTAAAATGACAACTGTTTATATTTGCGAGTCTCTTGAAATAGTTAGTCATTTCATTTCCTTCCGCCCGTCATACTTCGATTAGTCAATTAATACAAGTTTAGATAGGTCGGGGTGTGACAGAATGGTATCAGAGCAGTTGTTCGCCCTGGTCCTGTGAGTCTTTCTTGAGTCTAACCCAGTTGTCTTAAATCATGTAAGCTCAGCATCTCAAGTCCGTCATCTCCAGCACAATCAGGTACAAGTAATTGATTCTTGTATTATGAGTTCAAAATTCTTTCTACATTGCTTATAGCTTTGTGCGATCTTTATATGCTTAGTATTGTATGCTGCATGAGTTGATTATGCATGCGATGTGATTAGTATCCTAAGATGGGAAATGGGACATATCAATATGATTGTCCTGATGTTTAAGTTACGATTAATTAGGATGCGGACTACGCCGCTTAATAGTACTAGAGTTAGATCGTTGCTGATTGGACGTACTGATGCATTCTATGAGCTTAGGTCGGAACAGTAGGCGAACTTCTCAGAGTTTCTCGGCGGTGGAACCGGTTTGGTTAGGCGGCATGGGGTTAACGATTTCGATGCGATACTTGATGATTTAAGTCTTGCCGAGACTGCTTGCAAGGATAGTTTTCGGTGCTCTTGATTATATTGATTTTCTAGAAATCACGAAAAGTCGGGAATTTCTTTGGATTCCATGCTTTCATTCGAGCACGAATCGGGATCATTAAGGTCCATCCCGGTGACTATTCCTCTCGATCATTTTCATTCTTATGTTAAATCGACTCTTTGCGGAGCATTATGTGAGTAGGATGATCTTTCTTCCCAGACCGCTATTGGTGTACTACCTCTTTAAATTCTTGCTCGAGATTTGATGAGTCAATGTTGATTGATCGTACTCCTTTAGCTCCGACATTATTAAGCCGTTGATTCTCCTCTATTGATGGACTCGAGATATCCATCGTGGTCACGATGATCGATGTTACCACGCATTAGATCCGTGGTTTGTTGATATGCATTCAGTGAAAATATTTCTTTTTCTTATCCGGGTCCAAAGATACCGGAAATTGTTGCGGATCTATTAGAAAGCCGTTAGTTTTGGCTCGCCTTCTTATTTGATTTATTTTGATAATCGATGTCTTCTCAGATTGACCTAGTAATTACATTTACGAAGTAGTTCACGGCTTTTACCCAATTCACGTAGTTCTCGACACTCTCGTCATAACTCGAGTCGGCCAATTTCACCGATATTCCTAGTTGTTTACAAGAGATTCATACACTTCAAGAGTCACCTTCTCCTGTAGATGAGGGGACCAGTTCTTTTAGACCATCAGGTCTTTCCAGATCTTATCGGTATGAACCTGAACATATTGAGTCCGTTAGTAAGTACAAGCTTGAGTACCTCCCAGTCAATGAAATGTCTATTGTTATTAACCCATACATTCTACATCCCGAGTTTAAAGTAATTTCGCATGACAATAACCCCAATGCTCCTAAACCACGGTGCGGACTACTGATAAGAAGCGATTGAGCCTTTGCAATTGCAGCACCCAGACACAACAGCCCCATTAGGAAGATGAGATCGAGCGATTCTTTGAAGAAGAAGCGACAATCGGTGAAGCTGCGATAGAGATGAACATTACCAGGAGTGAAGAGCCCGATCAAGCGATGAGTCATTAGTAGTAGATCCTGTGTGATAGTAAGGTATAACAGATGTGGAGAAATGAGGCATTTAATCATAGCATATCGGGACTAGATGGAATACTCCGATTGATTTGTTTATTGCTTAAGAAGTGCCAAGATTTGCCTTTGATGTTGCCATTAATTACATGAGCCTGGTTTTATAGCTTCAGAGAAAGCTAATCTTCCCAGACTCCTAGCTACCATCAGTTCTCAGCATTAAGTATACTTGAGTTTTCCTACTGGTTCAAATTTCCCTATTGCTGATTTTATCTCAGTTGTTCATCAGTTCCAGTTGGCTGGTGTTCTTCTTTTCCTTTTAAAGATGATGATAATGAGGATCTTGAATCCATTAATGTTGATTCTTCTATTCACGAGTATGGCGTTCTCGTCATACTCTAGAGATAAGTCGTCTCTACCATATACTCGATTGTTTATACCCTAGTGTTACCCCTTAAAGCTTGGCGAGATATGCCGAGGCGGTATATCTCGACACGATGGGGTCGAGTCATACAGGTCCAAAGTGATTCGGCGTATTCGAGGCGGACACGAGACTTGGTCGATGAAATGGAGCATTGGGCGAGATGTGCGGGATGCATCGGATGAGCCGAGCAAGCACATCAATAAGCAAGGCATGCGGGCGTGCCGAACAATGCAGTGTTGGTTCGTCGGCGGCGTGCGGGTGATTCGGCGGCTGGCGCCGAGTGCCTACGTCGAGCACAGTGTTGGCTCGTCGAGGCGGCGTGCGGGTGATCTGCCGGGCGTTGGCGCCGAGTGCCACCGTCGGGCCAAGACAGGCGCCCGGCGAGATGGCGAGGCAGCGTGCGGGCGTCGAATGCGAGCAGCGCCGAAGGGTGATTCCGGCGTGCGAGCAATATTGTGCGAGTTGGCGCCCGCACAAAGTGTCCGGCGATGTGCGCAGGGCGTGCGGCGAAATCGAGGCACGAGCAATGCCAGCGGCGCCGTGCGATGCCGAGGCCGGTGATGCCGGCCGTGTGCGGCGAATGCGAGACCAAGTGTCGGCGGGCGTGCGGCAGCGACGAGGTGGCCGAGCGGGCGGTTGACCTTCGAGCGGTTCGTCAGAGAACCGCGGGACGTGGGCGGTGGTGTCGCACACTTAGGGAGTTATTCGGTTCCAAAAAATCGCCGAGGCATTGGCGGTTATGGGCGATAACCGCCCATGATCTTAATCGTGGATGAGGGCCACGTAGGCCATGTGGGCGAATCTGTTAGATTTTCCTAAGTGTTGGGGATGTCGACACCTTTAGATGAGCATTTTAGCTGAGCGAAATTTGGGTTGAGTGAGTGCATTATAAAAGCGTGAGTGTTTTGTACTTAGCCTATGTGAGGCATCCTTTGTATAAACTTGTGAATAATATAAAGGTTGGGAGTGAGTTGTCCCGTAATATTGTGCGTGCTTTACATTCATTCAAACCCCGCCATCAATATACACGAGTGAAGTGAGATTGTGGGCGAAGAGAAGGCTGGTCGACTTGAGAGCTGGTCGACGCCGCACAAGGCGAAAATTTCTGGCCGTAGAAAACCTTGTGACACCTAGTCTGATGTAGTTCTTATATAGTTCGATTTCTCTTAGCTCAGTACCGATATGTTTCCTATTTACCTAGATTGGTATGGTCAGTCTTTCGCATCCTCCGAGATCCCTACATTGATTAAGTCTATTCCTTCCTCTCACGTTCCTGAGACTTATTCTTTAGAAGTCCCAGAAGAGACTTAAGTTAGTTCATCGAGGCCTTCAGGTGTTTCAAGATTTTCATGTATGAACCTGAGTTTTACCAGTTGTTGGCACAGCACATCTACAGCCCTAGATATCAGTCAAATGTCTTTTGTGATTGATCTTGATATCCTTTATCCTGGAGTAATTCCTCTATACTCATTTCCGGCGTGCTCTTGATCCGCCATCTCACGAGATTGAGAAAGATGTAGAGATACCAGACTCCAATGAAGCCGTAATGGCAGTGAGAATGGAGTAGTAGAGATAGAAGAAGGAAATGATGTCATCAACGACAGCCTTCGTGAGCAGAATGAAGCTAGTAGCAGCAAGAGTGGAAGCTGGCAGTTTGTAGATAGTATGGAGGTACATATATATATATATATATATGTATATACAAGTGGTGCCTATAAATATCTTATGATGCGGTAGTATGCTTGAGAAGCCGTACCGAATATGTTTTGCCGAGATACCAAAGCATCTATATGCTTGAGAATCTTCAAATTGCAAAAGTTTTCCCAGCTTTTGTAAATATCCTGAAGAGGAAGAACAAGAGAGTGCAAATTCTCCTCAAGATTCGCCTGTGCCTTCTCCTCCTCAAACAGATCGTAGAATTTGTAGAACTTTTTCCGCATCGGAATCCTATCGTAGAATTTGTAGAACTTTCTCGAATCCTCCACCTCTCAATGAAGTTGATAGTTCAGGTGATCTTTGAAGAATGGGTTAATACTCGTGGCGAATTTTCAAGTTTCGGAGTGCTCTGATCGAGTGACTCCTATGCATACCCTTCCAGTTAGAAAGTGTCTGCAGATTCCTGACGGGAATCACGTCAGAAAGTTCTTTCTCCTGAGCAATTGGAGAATTTTATGTGGCAACAATTCAAGAGTGAATTGTATGAAAAGCATATATATACCTCAAAGTTACAGCAACAGAAAGAGATTTAAAATTTGCGAACCTGAAGCAAGGCAGGAAGACTAAGGCAGAACATGATAGTGAATTCTGCAGTCTAGCCCGTTATGCTCTTTTTAGAATTGAGACAGATGAGGAAATGGCAGAATTGTTTTGTGCTAGATTACGCCAAGAGATCATAATCATTTTGGCAAGCCAGCCTCCAATGTCTTATGCAGAAACGTGAGATCATGCATTGGACATGAAGATGAAATGCTACCAGACAAAGTGATGCTACATCCAAATCTAGTACCTTTATAGATTCAAGCTATCAAGATTTCTTCTTATAGATCAGAAGTAAAGAAATTGGGAGAATAAGACTTTCCCAAATAAGAAACGATGGTAGAAGCCGAGTCAGTTCACGTAAAGACAATTTTTCCCCAAGTCAGTCAAGAATGCAAACGAGTCCCAAATGTAATAGTACATTCGGAGTTTGCGACGGGAAATAACGATTGTTATGCATGTGGGCGAGTGGGCCACTATGCAAATAACTCCCGAACCGTCGAAAACAACTAGTGGCGGAGGAAAGCGTAACCATCCGAGATAGACACAACCATGAAAGTCGTAAGTGGATATCCAAAGTCGCGTTTAAATCGGATCGAGATGCCGCTACATCAACCGCAACTATCGTCATCGCTGCCGCCACAACCGTCTTCGTCGCCAGAATCGCAATCACCGACGCCGACCGCACCAACCTCTATATCAAAGAGCATACCTCTCTCTTAAAAGCAACTCGAGAAGAATGCGAAGCAACTTGGCGGATGTTCTTAAGTTCAACAACGAATGTGTGCACAAGATTTAAACGCTTATCCCGTTGAATAGAGCTATCGTTATCATGCACATATATTCTAACCTAGATTTGAACTAGAATCCCTTAAGCTTGAGAGAGATCGTTGCAGTTGTTGCACGAAGGACGTGGATCTTATATAGGAAGGTGCTCGTTGACACATTATGCAATGATATGATGCGAGCGAAGAGAAATAGTGTTTCAGCCACCAGAAAGAGAACCTACATGTTATATGGTATGAGAAGAGAAAAAGCCATGTCCTATGATCTCAGCCTTACAAATCGAAGGGCTGATGAACAACGAGGAAGATTGTGCTTACCTTATATATCTGAATGTCGATGTCAAGTCCGAGAAGAAGGTAGGAGATGTACCCGTGGTTAGAGAGTTTCGGGATGTTCTTCCTGAAACATTACCGGGGCTACCTTCGGACAGACAATTAGAGTTTCTCCATTGAGTTTGAACCAGGATCAGCACCTGTTTCAAAAGCACCTCATAGAATGGCCCCAAAAGAATTTCAGGAGTTAAAGATCCAATTGCAAGAGCTTTTGGACCTAGGTTTTCTCGACCTAGTGTATCTCCTTGGGGAATACTAGTTCTATTTGGCAAAAAGAAGGATGAAACTCTAAGGATATTTATAGAGAGTTGATCAAGTTAACCTAGAAGAATAGGTATCCTTTACCCAGGATCGATGATTTGTTCAATCAGCTGAAAGGTGCCAATGTTTTCTCAAAGATTGACCTGAAGTCAGGATATCATCAATCAAAGATTCGTCAGAAGAATATAGCCAAGACTGCTTTTCGAACGCGGTATGGCCACTACGAGTCCGTAGTAATGCCATTTGGCTTGACGAATGCACCAATTGTGTTAAGGAATTGATGAATTGTGTATTCCACAATTATCTCGATAAATTTGTTTGGTATTTATCGATGATATTCTCGTGCACTCGAAGAATGAGTAAGAATACGAAAAACAGTTAAGAACCGTTCTATAGACGTTGAGAATAGAACGATTGTTTGCTAAGTATAGAAAATGTGAGCTTTGGCCAAGGGAAGTGAATTTTCTTGGACATATCATTACAACAGATGGAATCAGAGTCGACCCCGCTAGAGTTCAAGCGGGATGCGATTGGAAATCGCGGACGACACGAATAGAGACTTCGGAGTTTCTTGGGTTTAGCGGGACATTACCAAGGTTCATAGAAGGATTCTCCAAGATTGCGAGAACTATGACTCAATACCTTCAAAAAGGAATTATGTCCCAATGAACTCAAGAATATGAAGAAAGTAGTCAAGAGTTAAAGAACAAATTGACTACCACGCGGAATTTGGCAATACCAGAATCAGAAAAAGGGTATACTTTGTATACCAATGCATCAGAGAGTGGACTAAGAATGGTCCCAATGCAAGAAAGAAGAGTGATAGCTTATGCTTCACGATTGTCGAGACCTTAAGAGCCCGTATATCTTATATACGATCTAGAATTGACAGCTATTGTTCATGCTCTGAAGAATTGGAGACATCTATTGCATGGATCCAAGTGTGAGATCTTTATTGATCACAAGAGTTTGAAGTATTTCTTCGAGCAGAAATATTTGAGCATGCGTCAAAGAAAATGACTAGAGCGAGTAAACGATCACGATAGCGAGATCAAGTATCTCCCTAGAAAAGCAAATGTTGTCGCTGATGCTTAGGATTCGTCCTTACTCAGAAAAAGGAGTTGATCAAAGAGTTTGAAGAGATGAGTTTGCAAGTGATGTTACCACCCGAATTACGAAAAGAGATTATAGCCGCTCTTGTCGTTACCCCGATATAAGAGCAAGAATTGCGAAGAATCAAAGATAAAATCAACAGATAGAGAAACTATGAGTTAAGATTAAATCAGAAGGGCCAGAAGAATACCATGAAGCTGGGGATAACACAATCATATTTAGAAACATGATGTGCGTGCATCAATGAGGATGATTTAAAGAACGAGATTATGAGTTAAACTCATAACATGCCCTACACCGCACACCCGAGAGCACAAAGAAGTATCAAGATCTAAAACAAAAGGTTGTGTGAGTAGGAATAAAGCGAGAGATAGCCTCGTTTGTTGATCATGTTAACGTATCAACAAATTAAAGCTTTGCACCAGCAGCGTATGGTAAATTGCAACCATTGGAGATTTCCTCAGTGGAAATGAGATCACATAGCTATGGATTTCGTGACTAGTTTACCCAAAATGAAGCTTGATAATACAGCTATTTGGGTGAAATCTCAATAAGAGATGAGTACAAGAGTGAATTGCAATACAGCGTTTCATCCACAAACAGATGGTCAATCCGAAAGGACCATATAGACGCCAAAATATACGATCAGAATCTTGATATAAGAGCAAGGAAATCAACGGTAGCGAGTCCTACCATTGATTGATTTTCGCATACTATAACAGCTACCAAGCAACGATTTATATGACGCTTTATGAAACCTTTTACGACAGAAAGTGTAGATCACCGCTTTTTGGGACAAGGTTGAAGAAAGACAAGTGCTTGGACCTCAAGCGATTCAAGAAATGGTCGTACTCGTGCGACAAATAAAGAAAAGAATCCAAGAAGCTCAAAATCGTCAAAAGTCCTGCGCAGATAAAAGACGTACGGAGCTAAGCTTCAAGAATGAAGACATTGTATTCTTGAAAGTATCTCATTACAAAGGAATACATCGCTTTTGAATTAAAAGGAAGCTCGTACCAAGATTCATTAAACCGTACGATTCTAGAGAAGATTTGGGTCAGTTGCCTACAGATTAGCTTTGCCTTCAAGTTTCGGCAATATCCATATGTGTTTCATATGTTGCAGTTACGAAGATATGTGTTTAATCCAAAACACATCAGATATCAAAAGAATATTGTTCCTGAACAATATCTAAGCTATAAAGAGAAGCCAGAATGTATCATTAGATCGAAAGAATCAACAACTAGGAATAAGTCGATTCCTTTAGTTAAGATTCTATAGAGGCATCATGGCCTAGAAGAAGCGACTTGAGAATTAGAAGAAAAGATGAAAGAGAAGTACCCTGAGCTATTTTCAGATGTACTAAATTTCGAGGACGAAATTTCTTTAAGGGGTGAGAATGTAATACCCAGATTCTTATAGCTCGCTTAAATATAAGCACGTAATTAATTAGAAATTAATTACGTGGTGACTAAGGACAATGCATCCTCAGTTAAATTTTATAAGATTTCGATAAGATTTCTCAGATTAGATCTCAATAAAGTATTTCCAGATAAGATTTTCAGAGTTTTAACTCAAAGATTTAAATTAGAATTTTTCAGTTGATTGAGTTAACAATAAATCTTTATTTATTGTTTTATTTCCATATTTATTTTGGAAAAGAATGATTTACGAGATTTCAACTCATTAGAAATTTCTATATTTCTATTTAATTTATTATTTACAAGAGAGATAAATTATATTCTCATTTCGTTGAGCCCTATTTTCGAAAATCGTTTATGTTCGTTAAAGACCTAACATTTTTAATACTTTGGGCCTAGTATTAAATATGTTTGTGAGCCCAATTGTTTAATTAAGCCCATTAAAGACCAAAGAATTCTCTAGAAATTCAAGCTTCTTCTAGAAGCCATTTGAATAGCTTGTGAATGAAGATTTCAATAGTAACCTCAAGACTTATATATATATGTTTCAAGCTTATTCAACAATCCATTTTGCTCCCATTTCTCTCAAAATATTAGAAGAACACACACACATAACCATCGAAAATTTTCCTCTTTCAACTCAAATTTCGGACTTTCAATCTTCTTCAACTCCGTGAATCTACGTCTTAAGGAGGTAAATCTCTAATCCTACTCAAGATTTGAAGTGAAAATCAAAGTGAAAACCCAACCCCCAAACCCCATATGCTTCGGCCATTTGGCCATGATCTTTACGGGTTTTTCTTCTTCGATTCCTTGTTTATATATGCGTAGATCTATCCCTTAAGAAGTGATTTATGCTTGATCTATGATTTAATTTGATATTTACATGAAAAACCCAATTCTAGTCAAGAACCCTAATTATTATGTTGTAAATTAGTGGATGATTTATTAAATTGAGTTTGTATTCATGTAATTAAAGACGTTGAGCATGATTAGAGTTGTTTGTAAAATAAAAATCGAGCCCTATGAATTTTACATGAGGACCAAAACTAGGGCCCATATATTAAGATGATTTGGCTTTGATTTGTTTAAATTTCATTAGTATTTATGCTATTATATATGCATGCTAGTCTTTGATGAAAGAAATTGGAGTTTAATCCAATGTATATGAAAAGCCCTAAAGTAAAATGCTTATGTAATGTCGAGAACTTTTCATGTTGATTTTATTTAAGAAGTTTGATTTCAAAAGTATGATCTAGTATATTAAAATAGTCTATTTTGAATTATTGAGATTTTTCTATGCTTATACGAGAAATTTAGATTTCGTTAGTTTGCGTTTTAAAAATGATTTTGTGAGATTGATTTGATAATTAGAAATTTATTCCAAAATATAGATTCTTATGATTATATTACTTGATTAAAGCTTACTTGATCAAAGTTCTCAAAGAAATCGATTAGAAAGATTTAATATTTTGTTATAGTAATATGATATTCCTTATGAATATAAGGAATTGAAAAGACTAATGTTCTTATAAATTTTTTTTTTAAGTTAAATAGTCTAGTTCTGGGATGCATTGACCTAGCAACTTAGCTTAATCATAGAATATAGAGAGAGTTTTAGTAGAGGCTCAAGAGTTTGAAACTCTTAGTTCCTCTTTCCCATATTTATTCTTTTTATCTCTTTGTTAAGGAGAAGGAGCAAGTAGAAGCAGAATAGAGATCAAGAAAGAAAAGACAGAAAGTCTCGAGTAAGCCAGATTTTCAGGTGGGCTTTCTAAACTAAAAAATATATATATATATATGTGTACACAAGTTTATGATAATGACCATGTGAATTTTTATAAAGTTGATTGACCTGCCTGTTTTTGAGCATGATGCATGATGTAGTTGCCTATCTACAAGAGATTGACGATATCGGCCCTATCTTTGGACGAGCCGATGAGGTTTGTGTACACAGAGTGATCGTGAGCTACAATTGGCCGATCACGGTGTTTGAGAAGGAGGCCTACTTCTCAACACAAGAGTGCGTAGATATGGTGTTTATTTAAGATTTGTCTGCAGACATGTTATGATGAGAATGTTTAGCATATGCATTGATCATGAAGTAAGTTATTTCTTAAACATGATTCATAGGTTATTTCTTAAAACCCCTATGAATCTAAGAAAGTGGCAAGTCGATTATATAGCTCTAAGAGCATGTTTTAATTGTTTTCGGCAATTGCCCACTGAGTGCATCAAGTACTCATGCCCTGCATGTATTTCTAAATGTGCAGGTAGTGCAGGAGATGACAACGGAGATTGAATGCTGAGCGAAGACCTTTTTGTCATGTTTTTATGTTTGCCCCGGGTTTATGTCTTCACACATAAACTCAACTACTATTTTGCTGCCAACTCTTGTTATGATTTCGATGTATTATGATACAGAGTTCTGATGGGTTAGACATTTAATAGACATGTTTGAATTTACGCCAAAATCATGGCATCGCTTCTTTGAATCGATTTGTATCCAACTTTGGTCATTTGGTTAATCACATGTCTAATGACTCGCCTTTCTTTAAAATGACAATTGCTTATATTTGTGAGTCTCTTGAAATAGTTAGTCATTTCGTTTCCTTCCGCCCGTCATACTTCGATTAGTCAATTAATACAAGTTTAGATAGGTCGGGGTGTGACACGCGTTCACGCCTGAACCCCCGCTCGCCTCCTTTACGCGCCCGCTCACTTCGAGCCAGCGCTCAGTTATGAGATAGCGGCTCATCCACGAGCGCTCGTTCCCAGTGAGCATTCACTTTGGGAACAGAAGCTCATCGCCGCGCTCGCTCACCTCGAACCAGCGCTCATGTTCAATACAGAACGTTTCTACAACCGGCGCTCCCTCCAAACCCACACTCACCTTCATGTCATAACTCTTCGCTCAACCTGCGGTCACATTTCAATCGGCACTCACTCTCATTTAATATATATATATACGTGCTAGATCATTTTTATCGGGGGTTCGGATTTTGACGCAGCCGCTGTTCTGTTCTTTGACGAGGAAGCTTTTCAAGCGACGACGAAAGAGAGATTGATCATCATATTAAGAGTATTTGATTTCTGTTTTCAACATTTCGATTGTTGCACTTAGTTTTACTTTGGATTTACGAATTCTAGTGTTGATTTCTATTAGATTGAATTTATAGTGTTATTTGATTTACGATTCCTGTTAACCTTCAATCGATCAATTTACGTGTTTACTTCTAGATTATTGTTGGATTGAATTACATAATTGACATCGGATTATTGGTTGCTTGATTTAATCTATTTTATACTACGATTTGATATCGATGTTAGTTATATGTTGAATCGTTCTTCGTCGAATTTTATTGTTTTATGTTTGATGATCTAGTTAGTTTGTTCTTCGCTTTGGCTTCCTGCATTCGTGATTACTTAGGTTCTCCACTAGGGATTGACAACCCCTAGTTAGATTGTTTACTTTCATTTATATTTTCTTTCGACTTTTCAATACCCGCTTGTTCAAAACCCATGTCGGTATTAGAGTGTTAGGATTTACCGCTTTATGTGTTTGACACGAACAATAAGCCCTATTAAGTTTTCCTTGAGAGACGACTAGCTAGGGTTAACTTTCCTATTACAACACCTCATTCGATTATGAGTCAATTAAGAGAACACTTTTGATTGAAACACTAAGCTTCGATGAAAATCGGTTCATCAGATCCATGAAAACTATCAGCACATTGGTCAACCCAAATGGCATCACGATGAACTGATAGTGCCCATACCTTGTCCTGAATGTTGTCTTTGCAACATCCTCCATCCTGATCTTCAGCTGGTGGTAACCTGATCTTAAATCTATCTTGGAAAAGATGCTCGCTCCCTTGAGCTGGTCTTTCCTGATCATCTTCACTGCCTTTAGCGCTGAGATCATCGGCACTAAAACACCTTGTTGGATTTGTATACTGAAAGTAGAATGGTTGAGCTTGTATACAATGTTACCTGTTACCACTATTATAATCTCCTATCTAAATTGTTTACTTGATTGCATATGCTGTCTCATTATCTCATAAAAAGTTAGATCATATAGTGTGTGGAAGATCTCAGAATGTAATAACAAGAAAAATTTAAAACTTTTATTAGTGATGCTTAAACCAATTTCTTAGAGTGCGAAGACCTTAATTATGTCTAAGGTGACCAACGAAACGAATTAGAATCGATTCGGAGATCGAAAACTAGAGAAATCAAAAACTAGTGACTAGTCAACCGGATTAGGTTTTCCTGAATAGCCTGAATATAGAATGAAATATCTAGAATGAATCTCAACAAAAGGATTGCACTTCTAGAATCTTCTCACGAAAATATGTGAGAAGCCAAAGAATCAGAATTTTCGGGCAGACTTGCCCGGTCAGTCTCAAAAGTACTATTCACAAGCCGGATCAAATTCTAGTTCGTGCTAATCATTGAAATTAATAAGAACAATAAAAATCTAGAATTAATATATTATTATGAATTTATAATTCATAACAATCAATTTCTGAACGAAATTCATGAAAAACTTAACCGAACGCTGGGAATATATACCGAAAAAACCCTAAACTGATCCGAACGAACCGAAACTCAAACCAATGGAATAAATCAATAAGAAATGATTTATAAGACTCAAATTAATTATGAAAGCTCAAGAACTCGATAGAAATTCGAGTGAGCATAATTTAATCGTCAAACGCTGTTTTTCTGCGATAATTCAGAATTGACTTACCGGATGCAATCCGAACTTCATGAAATTATTATAAACTATGAAATAAGTATTTTTAAGGCTATTTAAGAAAATAAAACCTTAAGGTTCCGATCAAATCAATCGAAAGCACGATAAAACTTACAGAACCGAGATAACATGCCAAATCGGGTAATTTGACTAGTCTTTCTCCCAACTACCACAATGGGCACCCCACATGATCTTAAAACAGCTCACTTGCTGCAAAATACAGTAGCAAACCGAACCCTCTCAATCTCTCTCTTTGGAATAAACTTTCTTCTTTGTTTTTCAAATTTCTTCACCAATCTCCAAGCTTCAAACATCCATTCCAACTCATTACAACTCTCAAATTAAGTTTCTAAGACCATAGAAAGGTAGTATTCATCATCCCCTTTCATCCTAATGGAGTGGAATTTTTTTCATTTAAAACCCTAGTTTTGGCCTCCCCAATTTTTGTGGTTTTTGAGCCACCAAATGCTCTCAAGCTATGAATGAAATATGCTTATAAATATATTCTAAGGTTGTGTTTAAAGTTTGGGAATTTTGGAGCATGTTCGTATTTTTTATTTTTGTTAGAATTCTTTTATAGAAGATAAACCATGCTTTTGTAAATGTTATTTCATATTGTTGTTTGTTGATGTGTTAGGAGCATGTAGAATAATTTCGAGAAATTTTGGCATTTTTCTTGTATTTATTTTGAAAGGGTCGAAAGCTATATGACATTTTAAGCGATTGTTTTGATTTTATTTATTGAAAAATAGTTGAGATATAGTGTTTAATATATGATATAATGTCACGACCCCAATCCTAAGAACGGATTGGAGAGGACTAATACTAGGAACAGTATTTAGGGTTCATGAAAGACTATTATGAGGTTGCATATCATATGTAAAAGAACATAATTCGAACATTACAAACATTAATAACGTAATATACCAGGTGGGCTAGACCAACAGATCCAAAGGAATTATAATGATCTGAAGGACTTCAACAGTTAATATCATCTTATCGTAAAAACATTGTTCAAACTGCAGCGGAAAACGTGTGAATACACATATGACGATGTGTATTCAAGGTTTCTAACTTGTCATACTTAACATCAAAAACACTCCGACTTCTCAACACTCCTCCATCATCATCATCAGCTCAACCTGCACATTTAAAAACAAACATGCAGGGCTGAGTACAAGAATGCACTAAGTGGACTCATGCCAAAAACATTTTATCGTATTCAAATTACACTGCCACATTATGGTAAGACACAAGGGTTTTATTTGAAATGCATTGTGCTTACTAAATATTTTCATCATTTTTCAAATCATCGCCTGGCCATGCATTTTCCTTGTATGTATGATCCATATCCCCTTTCATTTCATCATAACATTATCATTAACGCCGTAGAAGGAGGCCTCCCTCTACGTCGCTGTGACCGGCCGTGAATTGTCCTTACAGCACACAGTCACCATTAGGTGTACACGTTAATCCTAGCCAGGTATAAGCCTTCCCAATAGGATCCGATATCGATTTCGGTCATAGTTGGAAGCTATCCAACACATTCATACCATTCATTCGTGATAGGATACATAAATAAAACATAAACATTTTGGCGGTAATCTCGTAAACATTTTATCAACATTTCGATATAAACATCGTAAATAAAATCATTTGAAAATATAGCAAAGTCACGCTTTTGTTCGTATAAGAAAGCCCACCGGACTATTTGATCGCCTTTAATTTGATTACTCTTCAACTTCCGACCGTCGTCGTCGTCCACACCTTTACGTAAAAGCGATGTTTAGTACATCGCTCACGTTTTCGAGACTTTCAAAGTATAGAATAAACTTCGATATTCTATATCGATATAATCAATTCTTAACGAATTCAATACTGCTCAATTACGTATTTTAACTAAACAGCTCGCTCTTCGAGATATGTTCAACTATTTTGTTTTAATCTTCGTGTTTAAACGCTCAACGATTTATATCGCTTTTCGATACAAGGATTTCAATTATGAAATCTTTTCTCATTAATGAGATTTCCATATAATATTTAATACGTTTTACACGTATTAGAGTATTAATCGAACGTATTTCATACGTTAACTCCAAAACTCAACAATTTTGACCTTTCCTTATAAAACCCTTAATAGTTCATATTCTTAATAACCAATCAACCTAAATCGATTTTCAATCGATTCTTTTTCGTAAAGTCCTAATTCTCGATTTTTCACGCAAATTGATAACTCTATAAATATCTTTCTTAAATATTAATCAACTTATTCATTTAGCATTATATTTCATTTCTAACGTTATTTAACATAACGTTTAAATCATTAAAACATAGTATTCTATGTTTATAAAATTTTATAAAATTAAATTATGTCTAAAATAATTTTTAGACATATAATATATTATTATACTTGATTAAAAAGATTTAAAATCCCTATCCTCAACACTATAGCTCACTATTATATGACAAAATTTTCCCAAATTAGTTCCAAAATTTCTCTAATATCATATAGTGTATTATTTATACTATGATCATTAATATGTATTAATATTAACTATAGAAAATTTGAGCTTCCACTAATAAACTTTTATAGGTCACGGTATTTTTTTTTTTTTAAATGTCCAATAATTCTCAAAAATTCTATATAATTAGTACAAGGTCCCATCATCAATTTATACCATAAATATAACATATAGTACAACATATTCCATTTCATCATCAAGAATTAAATGTTCAAGGTCACGGTTCCATCCTCAACTTATACCAAACATTTTATAAAAATTCCAACAAAAATACACCATGCTTATATACTATAGTATAACAACATAACATCATAATTTTCATCAAAAAAAATTTAATCATCATCATATTAAGCTTGGAAGCTCACGCTTATTTTGAAAAAAATTGAGCAAATAATTTCCAAAAATTATAGTAAATTCATGTAATACATAATCAAGGTCCTAGATCACTAATATGCCATTGTATGTCTCAAGATAAAATTATACACCAAGATAGGAATTTCTTTGGTTTCGGTAATTTTCAAAAATATAGCATAGGATTTTCAAAAATTCCCATAGATTGCTATGAACTCTTATAACACTATATATCAATAATCTATGCCCAAATAAATTCTAAGAATTTTCGATCATCATCACAATTCTCATAAACATGTTCGAATTAATTTCTAAACATGATCAATGCTTCTATTTCATCATGCTACACATTTTTAATGCATGACTTACCATAAGTTAGCAAAATTTTGAGATCAAACACACATGCATAACATTTTGAAATCAAGAACACCTACTTATCCATAGGTCAAACTTAACATGCATTAGCTAAATTTTACAATCAACACACATGCATTAGTAAAATCTTACAATCAAGAACACATGCATTAACATAGAACCAAACCCTTCGAAATTTTTGTAAAACATATGGTATAATCGAAGCCTTGTTCGATTTTCTCACCTTTGTAGTGGTAATGATCCATGGAAGAAAGTTTATAGGCTAAGCTTGGTGAAGGAAGAAGAGAATGAACACTCAAATTTTTCAAAGGAAGGGGAAGAAGCTCTCGGTTTTTTTTTTGGAGAGGAAGGAGTGTTTGAGTGTTTGTTCAAGGTGTTGAGTGAGTGAAATGAGAGAAGAAAAGAATTTCCCAACTCTAATACCTCTCTCTCACTCTCGGTCCTCACAAATGAATAATAGAAAAAATAGAAGCCTTCTCAAATAATGGGTTATGACTCACTTAGTGATCATGACATGGAGTTAATATCCTTACATCATGTTGGACCTTGAACAACTCAAGGCCATGCAACATGGGTGCAAGAGCCGACGGCTCTATGTGATTCCAAGGGGATGATTTTATTTTATTTTATTACTCTTAATACTATGTATTAATCAAGATACAATTTCTAAATGTAAGAACACATCACTTGACTTATACAAGGTTAATGTGTAACATAGATACCACTTGTATAATCAAAACATAACATAGCATAGTGTAAACCAAAAGTGACGTGAATTATGTTGTTTATAACATAAGGTCACGGCATTTATTATTCACAAGTGATACACATTTTATTTTCATGTTATTATAGATATATATCATGATATATGTCTTAGATGATAATTTATATCATAGGAAAAATTAATGGTATCGTTTCATGTGAGAAAACCCTAATTTTCGAATTAGGGTTTTCAAAATTATAAATTGATCACTATTGAATCCTTAATGATCTAGCATTGTTTTAATGCTAAATAATATTCTAATTATATAAAATAATCATAGGAATTTAAATACTATAATTCCTTGATCATTAAATGTAATATCCCGATGAATTAAAAGCCAGATTACGATATTTAGGACTCGTAAATTAGAATCTTGCCGAGATATTAAATTAGAAACACATCGAATAATGATTTCGATTGATTATGAAGAAATGAATTCCTATTATATATTCACTGAGAATTGTGAATTAAGGAATAGAAGGTTATAAAGTATTTCGGCAGTATTATTTCAAGCTCCCACGTGGCCTCCTCTTGTCCATGATGTCTCCACAGCACTTTGACTAACGGAATTGACTTGTTCCGTAATTGCTGGACTTTACGGTCTAGAATCGCTGTAGGTTTTTCTTCATAACTCATATCTGGCTTGAGAATTACGTCGTCTTGATGGATCACGTGTTTTGGATCGTGTACGTATTTTCTTAGTTGTGACACGTGAAAAACGTTGTGTACATTCCCCAGACTTGGCGGAAGAGCCAACCTATAGGCTACTGGACCTATCCTCTCTAGGATTTCATAGGGTCCTATAAAACGGGGTCTTAGTTTTCCTTTCAATCCAAACCTGATAATCCCTTTCGATGGAGAGACCATGAGAAGCACTTTATCTCCACTTTCAAAATGCAGCTCAAATCTACACATATCAGCGTAAGACTTTTGTCTATCTTGAGCTTCCTTTATTCTTTGCCTAATTTGTCTGACGATTTCAATCATTTCATTTACTGCTTCAGGCCCTATAATTCTCCTCTCACCCACTTCATCCCAATAAAGCGGTGATCTACATTTCCTGCCATACAAGGCTTCGTATGGGGCCATATTAATCGTCACTTGATAGCTATTGTTGTAGGCAAACTCAATAAGGGGTAAAACATCTTCCCACTTTGCACCTTGATCCAACACTACTGTTCTCAACATATCTTCCAGTGTCTGAATCGTTCTTTCCGATTGCCCATCAGTCTGTGGGTGAAATGCTGTGCTGAAGTTCAATTTCGTGCACAATTCTTTTTGTAAACTAACCCAGAATCTTGATGTGAATTTGGAGTCTCTATCAGATGTAATAGATTTTAGTACTCCATGCGGTCATATAATCTCTTTTACGTATAGCTGAGCTAACTTGTCAGATCCATAAGTAATCTGAATTGGTAGAAAGTGTGCACTCTTTTTGAGTCTATCAATAACTACCCATATAGCAGTGTTCCCTCTTTTCGATTTGGGTAAATCCGTAACGAAGTCCATTGTTATCTCATCCCATTTCCACTCGGGTATTCCCAACGGTTGTAACTTCCCGTAGGGACGTTGATGTAATGCTTTCACCTGTTGGCAAACAAGACAGCGTTCTACGAAAGAAGCTATGTCTCGTTTCATGCCTCCCCACCAGAACTTTTCTTTTAGATCTTGGTACATCTTAGTACTGCCTGGGTGGGAGGTATAGGGTGTATCGTGAGCCTCACTCATTATTTCTTTTCGATGCTCAGCGTTGTCTGGAACACATATCCTTCCTTCAAACATTAAGGCATTGTCTGATGCTTCCTGGAAATTCTTTAGTCCTTCAGTCCTTACCTTTTCTCTTATCTTTTCTAACTTTTCCTCCATCCTTTGTTTCTCTACGATTCTTTTTCTTAAATCAGACGTCAAGGTTAGTGTAGTGATACAATTCATGATCGTCTCTGGTTGTTCAACCAATTCAATTCTCATTCTCTTAAACTCCTCAACGAGTTTTTCTTCCTTTGTAAGGATACATCCTAATTTGGTTTGATTCTTACGACTCAAGGCATCGGCTACTACATTCGCCTTTCCCGGGTGATAGTTAATACCGCAGTCGTAATCCTTTACCAGTTCGAGCCATCTTCGTTGCCTCATGTTTAGATCTCTTTGCTCGAAAAAGTATTTCAAACTCTTATGATCGGTAAAGATCTCACATCTCACTCCATAGAGATGGGGTCTCCAGATTTTCAGTGCATGAACCACTGCTGCTAATTCCAAGTCGTGAGTTGGATAGTTTAGTTCATGTGGTCTAAGTTGTCGGGATGCATATGCTATCACTTTTCCTTCTTGCATTAAAACACAACCCAGTCCATTCTTAGAAGCATCTGTATAAACTACATATTCCTTGCCAGCTTCCGGAACTGCTAGCACTGGCGCACTTATTAACTTCTCCTTGAGTTTTTGAAAACTCGCCTCACATTCTTCATTCCAATTGAACTTAATTCCCTTTCGGAGTAGCTGGGTTATTGGCCTTGCTATTTTGGAGAATCCCTCGATGAATCTCCGGTAATAACCAGCTAGTCCCAGAAAACTTCTGATTTCATTCTGAGTTCTTGGTGATTTCCATCCTTGTACTGCTTCCACCTTGGCTGGATCCACTTTAATTCCTTCTGCAGACACGATGTGTCCTAGGAACATTACTTCCTTCAGCCAAAATTCGCATTTGCTAAACTTAGCGAAAAGCTTTTCAACTCTCAAGGATTGCAACACTGTTCTTAGATGTTCCTTATGATCCTCTTCATTCTTTGAATAGATAAGAATATCATCTATGAAGACCAAAACAAACTTGTCCAAGTATGGATGAAACACTCGGTTCATGAGGTCCATAAACACGGCTGGTGCATTGGTTAATCCGAACGGCATAACTATGAATTCATAGTGGCCATATCTGGTTCGGAATGCAGTTTTAAATACGTCTTCCGGTCGTACTTCGAGTTGGTGATAACCTGACTTGAGATCAATCTTCGAAAATACACTTGCTCCTCGTAATTGATCAAACAGATCGTCAATCCTTGGCAAATGGTATTTGTTCTTGAGCGTCATCTTGTTCAGTTCTCGATAATCTATGCACATTCTCAAAGAACCATCCTTTTTCTTGACAAAGAAAACAGCGCTCCCAAGGCGAAACACTAGGTCTAATAAAACCTAGGTCCAACAATTCTTGAATTTGGATCTTGATTCTTCCAATTCTTTTGGAGCCATTCTATAGGGTGCCTTCGACCTTTGGAGCCAATTCGGGTTCCAAGTCAATGGTGAATTCAATTGTCTATCGGAGGTAATCTGGTAAATTTTTAGAAACACGTCCGAAAATTCTCGAACAACCTCTATGTCTTCAACCTTCATCTCGGTTTATCTTCTCCGTTCGTAAACGAAAATGCATGGCATCCTTTCATGTTTATCATTCTTCTCGCCTTCAATGTCGATATAATTGGGACTCTCTTCCCATGCCGATTCCGTGAAAGTCGTAGCTTCTTGTCCGAGAAATTGAAATGAAATTTTCCTTTCTTTGCAAAGAATCGTGGAATGATTTTTAGCTAACCACCCATTCCTAGGATTATATCTACGCCACCCATTGGTATTATGTTCGAGTATTCGTCGAACCTTAAGTGATCCTAAATTCAACTCTGGGTTCGAAAGGACATGTGTAATGATCATAATCCCTCCTATAGGTGAAGAGATTCTCATATCGACTTGCCTTTTCGACCTAAGTTCCAACATATCTACACATGATCTTGCTATAAAGGAATGTGAAGCACCAGTGTCGAACAATATTATAACAGTGCGTTGAGAAGAATTCCCATACCGCCAGGTTTCCACAGTTCATTCGTTTGCCTCGGTGTAAGGCATATGCTCTAGCTTTGGGCCGGCCGAGGTCGACGGGTGCTTGTCCTTGTTGATTCTCGCCGTTGTCTTGGTTATTCTTTTGGCGTTGTCATTTGTGATTGCCGCATTTGTTGTTGAGGTGCTGCCACCGTTGTTCTTTGTAAATGTTCTTTGAGGTTTGAAAAATTGAATAGCCCTGAGCGGATGGGCATTGCCAAGTTGGTTCGGTCTTACAATTGTTTCTGGGCGTACCCCTGGACAATTGTTGGCATAGTGCCCTTTCATCCCGCACTTGAAACAGTTTCCACTGCCCGCTATGCACATTCCTTTGTGCAGTTTCTGGCATTTCGGGCACGGAAGAGCCCTCATCTGCTCTTGTGGGCCTCTTGTCGGAGGAACAAAAGCCGCCCTTTTCCATCCCTGTCCTGGATGTGCCATGTTTCCTTGCCACTGTCGTTTGTTACTCACATTCTCAGAATTTCCCCTGTTACTATTACCATAATTTGCTTCCCATTTCCTTTTACCCTTATCCACTATATTCTGCGTCTGAACTGATACCGACTTATCTTCTGGCATCGCTGCCTCAATATCCAGAGCTCGTCCAAGAACCTCGGTATAAGTCAAGTCTCCATGACTGGCGAGAGACATCCTTATCTCTGGCCTTAGACCCGACCTAAACTTTTCTGACATTTTCAAATCTGTGTTAACTTGATCAAGAGCATATCTTGACATGTCGCAGGCGCGATCATATTCGATTCTGCATATCTTTTCTGTTTCAACACGAAGAATTCGTGCTCCTTCCTTTTCCTATAACTTTTTGGAATATACTTGTCATACATCTCCCTCTTGAAATCCTCCCAAGTAAATTCTTCCATTTGTTCTGCTGTAAAAATCTTCATTCTGGCCTCCAACCAGAAGTCAGCAGGTCCATTAAGCTGAAAGGTAATACATGACAGTCGCTCTTGCGTTGTGCACCGTAAAAAGTCAAAGTTTCGTCCATTGTTCTTATCCATTGTTCTGCTTCCTCAGGATTTCCTTTTCCATTAAAGATAGGAGGGTTCTGTCTAAGAAAAAGTTCCTCTATCCTACGATCAGGTGGAGGTGGGGGTGTATCTTCTGGTTCCTGTACTTGGATTCTACCTCTTCCCCTACCTCTTCCTCTTCCTCTGCCTCTAATTCCTTGCTCAGGATCTTGTCTAGGTGGCATTCTGCTATATAAAACATATAATTAGCATCACACATTATTTTCATTATTTAACATGCATAATATCATCATAGCCTCATTGTAAAACGACTTTAATAAAACATTTCATCTTTGTCATACACAATTTACCGCAAAAGCCCGTTCAGGGTCATATATTTATATCAGAAAAATTTTGCCTTAGGCAGGGCTGTTTTAGACCAACAGTCATTACAAACGATATTACATACACACCGGCTTACATAGCCTTACAAAATATTAAGTTTTTCCTTCCATCATTTTACAAAACACATCAAAACTACATACATACTAACTATATATCTACTTAAGTCTTCACCCATTATTTTTATCTGGAGTCTTCCTCGTCCTCATCCTCTTCAGGATCTTCTTCCTCCTCAGAATCATCCTCACGGGTACGTACTCTGGATGATCATGTTCCGTCATCTCCTATCATAGGTATATCGCGCATCGGGCCGTAATCCTCGCGTACTGGACTGTAATCAGCACGTATCGGACTGTAACTGACACGTACTGGACTGTAACCATCACATGGCTCCGACACTCGCATCCTCGCCGTCTGACGGTAGGGCTCTACTGGAGGTGGTGGAGCTGTCATCGGTGGTAGAGGCGATAGTGGTGGATGTAAAGGGTGTCCAAAAGTCAACGGAGGAAAGACAGGCGCTCCTAGTGCTCTCGGTCGCGCTGCTCTATCCACACGAGCAAACCTGCCCTCATCAAACAGATACTGGGGTACTACCGGATCAACCTGTCGTGGAACCTCGGTATACAACCATTCTGGCGAGTCATCATGCCAGGTATACTCTCGCGGAGGGAGATACGGTCCCCTCGGTGCAACTCCATAAATGTTGTACACGTACGTCAGATGACTAATAAACCTGGGCAAGTCTCCGATCAGATCATAACCGCCGAGCACACGGTATATGTAGTCTCCTGATACCTCTCGGGCGTAGTCCTCCCAATCACAGGAAAGTATGGTCAAGAGACGTCTGATACCGTCGTAATCTATCACGCCATAAGCTCGAGCATTCCTCCAGAGTCGAAGGTAGTACATGAGAAATTTCCCTAAGTCTTCGCCACTGCACATCCAACACTCTCGGTATATGCGCACCACTTCCTCGGGCGTAGCGTGTGGTCCTATCCTCCTCCTAGCTGTATAACGCATCTCCTCCATCTGTTAGATCAAAACTAACATAAGTCAGACTAATATCATCTGATAAGCAGACAAGATAACTTAAGTACCTCTGTTAAGCAACTAGGATAAACTGAACAATCTATAAGGTAGATAAGTGTTATTAGGTACAACACATGTCGTAACTTTCTTATTCTACTTGGAAACTTATTACCTAGTAGCGTCCTAAGGTCCATATTGTACTATAAAGTCTTTGTTCTAAATAAAACTCAAACAAATTTCCAACAGATTCCCGCGCATTCTGGAGAAAGAAACAGGGTTTCAGTTCTTCATAACAAATGAAGTTCAGTCTGTTAGGAGTACGCAGGCGAAAACCACGCATGATTCGGAGTCCTAACGAAAGAGAACGAGCTAGAACAAAATTACTGTGCAGTGCAGAAAAATTGCACGCTCGTGCCAAGATCCGAGGCAATGCCGACGCCGAGGTCGTGCACGCTATTGCTGCTGCCTAAGTAGTACGACTACCAAGGTCTACGTATCCAAGTCGACCTCGAAAATTTCCGAAGTCAAAGTCAACAGTCATACATGCCGAAGTCACGATTGATGTTGGCCATGTCGAGGTCATGATGACAAGGCCGATGTCGTTCATTTCCAAAGTCGAAGTCGTTCTCGTTTATCTTTACACTCGTCCTTTGCCGTTCGAGTTCGAGGCTATCGTTACTTTAAATCGCTCGGTCATTCTTTTGTTCTTGTAAAGGAAAGAAGTTCATACTTCTAAGTTCTTTTGTAATACGTGATCATGCTTCTTACTCGTCTATGTTCTTCTTGTGATGACATATCATTCGTCATAATCCAACGTGAAATTTAAAACTAAAATTTCAAAGAATGAAAATACAGTTCATTCATACATACATATTTCTTTGAATTCATCCTTTCAACATTGACCGTTTACGTTCATTTCAAACATATACATTCATTTCCAATTCGATCACTTTGCATAACTCTTGTTGATTTCAAAATCGAATTTTGAAATTTTCTTACTCATAACTTTCATTTCAATTGAACATCATAACATTTCTTTTCCTTTTTCTTCAAAATATAATTTCAATCTTGTTTATCATTAAATCTTTTCATTTCAAGAGTTTGAGAAAGAAATCATTTACCTCTTTCCGGTTGAGCTTGATGTGATTGAGTGTTGAGCATAGTCAGCAGATTTCTAGAAGTCTAGTGACTCAATCTAGACTCAATTCTGAAAGGAAATTTTGGATTCAAAGAGCAAACCGCTCTGATACCACTCTGTCACGACCCCAATCCTAAGAACAGATTGGAGAGGACTAATACTAGAAACAGTATTTAGGGTTCATGAAAGACTATTATGAGGTTGCATATCATATGTAAAAGAACATAATTCGAACATTACAAACATTAATAACGTAATATACCAGGTGGGCTAGACCAACAAATCCAAAATAATTATAATGATCTAAAGGACTTCAACAGTTAATATCATCTTATCGTAAAAACATTGTTCAAACTGTAGCGGAAAACGTGTGAATACACATATGACGATGTGTATTCAAGGTTTCTAACTTGTCATACTTAACATCAAAAACACTCCGACTTCTCAACACTCCTCCATCATCATCATCAGCTCAACCTGCACATTTAAAAACAAACAAGCAGGGCTGAGTACAAGAATGCACTCAGTGGACTCATGCCAAAAAAAATTTATCGTATTCAAATTACACTGCCACATTATGGTAAGACACAAGGGTTTTATTTGAAATGCATTGTGCTTACTAAATATTTTCATCATTTTTCAAATCATCGTCTGGCTAGGCATTTTCCTTATATGTATGATCCATATCCCCATTCATTTCATCATAACATTATCATTAACGCCGTAGAAGGAGGCCTCCTCTCACGTCATTTGTGACCGCCGTGAATTGTCCTTACAGCACACAGTCACCATTAGGTGTACACGTTAATCCTAGCCAGGTATAAGTCTTCCGGCATAGGATCCGATATCGATTTCATTCATAGTTGGAAGCTATCCAACACATTCATACCATTCATTCAGGATAGGATACATACATAAAACATAAACATTTTTGGCAGGTAATCTCGTAAACATTTTATCAACATTTCTTGATATAAACATCGTAAATAAAATCATTTGAAAATATAGCAAAGTCACGTTTTGTTCAGATAAGAAAGCCCACCTGGACTATTTGATCGTCTTTAATTTGATTACTCTTCAACGTCCAGTCGTCGCGTCAGCGTCCACACCTTTACGTAAAAGCGATGTTTAGTACGTTGTTCACGTTTTTCTAGACTTTCAAAGTCTAGAATAAACTTCGATATTCTATATCGATATAATCTGAATTCTTAACGTATTCAATACGTTGTTCAATTGCGTATTTTAACTAAACAGTTCTCGTTCTTCGAGATATGTTCAACTATTTTGTTTTAACCTTTCAAGTTTAAACGTTCAACGTATTTATACGTTTTTCGATACAAGGATTTCAATTATGAAATCTTTTCTCATTAATGAGATTTCCATATAATATTTAATAAGTTTTACACGTATTAGAGTATTAATCAAACGTATTTCATACGTTAACTCCAAAAGTCAACAATTTTGACCTTTCCTTATAAAACCCTTAATAGCTCATATTCTTAATAACCAATCAACCTAAATCGATTTTCAATCAATTTCTTTTCGTAGAGTCCTAATTCTCGATTTTTACGCAAATCGATAACTCTATAAATATCTTTCTTAAATATTAATCAACTTATTCATTTAGCATTATATTTCATTTCTAACGTTATTTAACATAACGTTTCGTCATAAACATAGTATTCTATGTATATAAAATTTTATAAAATTCAATTATGTCTAAAATAATTTTTAGACATATAATATATTATTATTCTTGATTAAAAAAGATTTAAAAATCCCTATCCTCAACACTATAGCTCACGGCTATATGATAAAAATTTTCCAAATTTGTTCCAAAATTTCTCTAAATTCATATAGTGTATTATATACACTATGATCATTAATATGTATTAATATTAACTATAGAAAATTTGAGCATCCACTAATAAATTTTTATAGGTCACGGTATTTTTTTTTTAAAATGTCCAATAATTCTCAAAAATTATATATAATTAGTACAAGGTCCCATCATCAATTTATACCATAAATATAACATATAGTCCAACATATTCCATTTCTTCATCAAGAATTAAATGTTCAAGGTCACGGTTCCATCCTCAACTTATACCAAATATTTTATAAAAATTCCAACAAAAATACACCATGCTTATATATTATAGTATAACAACATTACATCATTATTTTCATCAAAAAAAATTTAATCATCATCATATTAAGCTTGGAAGCTCACGGTTATTTTGAAAAATTTTGAGCAAATAATTTCAAAAAATTTTAGTAAATTCATGTAATACATAATCAAGGTCCTAGATCACTAATATGCCATTGTATGTCTCAAAATAAAATTATACACCAAGATAGGAATTTCTTTGGTTTTGGTAATTTTCAAAAATATAGCATAGGATTTTCAAAAATTCCCAATAGATTGCTATGAACTCTTATAACACTATATATCAATAATCCATGCCCAAATAAATTCTAAGAATTTTCGATCATCATCACAATTCTCATAACATGTTCGAATTAATTTCTAAACATGATCTATGCTTCTATTTCATAATGCTACACATTTTTAATGCATGACATACCATAAGTTAGCAAAATTTTGAGATCAAACACACATGCATAACATTTTGAAATCAAGAACACCTACTTATCCATAGGTCAAACTTAACATGCATTAGCTAAATTTTACAATCAACACACATGCATTAGTGAAATCTTACAATCAAGAACACATGCATTAACATAGAACCAAACCGTTCGAAATTTTTGTAAAACTTATGGTATAATCGAAGCCTTGTTCGATTTTCTCACCTTTGTAGTGGTAATGATCTATGGAAGAAAGTTTATAGGCTAAGCTTGGTGAAGGAAGAAGAGAATGAACACTCAAATTTTTAAAGGAGGGGAAGAAGCTCTAGGTTTTTTTTCAGATTTTGGGAGAGGAAGGAGTGTTTGAGTGTTTGTTCAAGGTGTTGAGTGAGTGAAATGAGAGAAGAAAAGAATTTCCCAACTCTAATACCTCTCTCTCACTCTCGGTCCTCACAAATGAATAATAGAAAAAATAGAAGCCTTCTCAAATAATGGGTTATGACTCACTTAGTGATCATGACATGGAGTTAATATCTTTACATCATGTTGGACCTTGAACAACTTAAGGCCATGCAACATGGGTGCAAGAGCCGACGGCTCTATGTGATTCCAAGGGGATGATTTTTATTTTATTTTATTACTCTTAATACTATGTATTAATCAAGATACAATTTCTAAATGTAAGAACACATCACTTGACTTATACAAGGTTAATGTGTAACAACGATACCACTTGTATAATCAAAACATAACATAGCATAGTGTATACCAAAAGTGACGTGAATTATGTTGTTTATAACAAAAGGTCACGGCATTTATTATTCACAAGTGATACACATTTTATTTTCATGTTATTATAGATATATATCATAATATATGTCTTAGATGATAATTTATATCATAGGAAAAATTAATGATATCGTTTCATGTGAGAAAACTCTAATTTTCGAATTAGGGTTTTCGAAAATTAGCAAATTGATCACAATTGAATCCTTAATGATCTAGCATAGTTTTAATGCTAAATAATACTCTAATTAAATAAAATAATCATAGGAATTTAAATACTAAAATTCCTTGATCATTAAATGTAATATCCCGAAGAATTAAAAGCCAGATTACGATATTTAGGACTCGTAATTTAGAATCTCGCCGAGATATTAAATTAGAAACACATCGAATAATGATTTCGGTTGATTATGAAGAAATGAATTCCTATTATATATTCACTGAGAATTGTGAATTAAGGAATAGAAGGTTATAAAGTATTTCGGCAGTATTATTTTAACGTCGATTGCGTATCGATAGTTAAAATATCATGAAATTTTCTAAGTATCTAAGCTTAGAATTAAATTCCATTATCAATGGAATATTTTAATAAAGTAATTATGAATTTATTACGACCATTTTGAGATGAGTCGATAACTAACGTTTTGAGACGTTTCAAACGTTAACGTCTAGAGACGAATTGAAAAATAGGTTTAATGATCAAGGAATTATAGTATTTAAATTCCTATGATTATTTTATGTAATTAGAGTATTATTAAGCATTAAAACAATGCTAGAACACTAAGGATTTATTATTGAACAATTTGCTAATTTTCGAAAACCCTAATTCGAAAATTAGGGTTTTCTCACATGAAATGATACCATTAATTTTTCCTATGATATAAATTATCATCTAAGACATATAGTATGATATATATCTATAATTAAAATGAAAATAAAATATGTATCACTTGTGAACAATAGATCTGGTGACCTTATGTTATAAACAACATAATTCACGCCACTTTCGATACACTATGCTATGTTATGTTTTAATTATACAAGTGGTATCAATGTTACACATTAACCTAGTATAAATCAAGTGATGAGATCTTACATTTAGGAATTGTATCTTGATTAATACATAGTATCAAGATTAACAAAATTAAAATAAAAATCATCACCCCCTTGAATCCACTAGAGCCGTCGGCTCTTAGATAAAAATTGCATGGCCTTGAGTTGTTCAAGGTCCAACATGGTGTAAGGATATTAATTCCATGTCATGATCACTAAGTGAGTCATAACCCATGATTGAGAAGGCTTCCATTTTTTTTCTATTATTCATTTGTGAGGACCGAGATGAGAGAGATATTAGAGTCGATTCTTCTTTCTTCTCTCATTCAACTCACTCAACACCTTGAACAAAACTCTCAAACACTCTCCCCTCCAAAATTCTTGAAATAACCGAGAGCTCTCCTCCCTTTGAAAAATTTTAGTGTTCATTCTCTCTCCTTCACCAAAGCTTAGCTATAGACATTCTTCCATAAATCCATACTATTAGAAGGTGAGAAATCGAACAAGGCTTCGATTGTTCTTTAGATTTTACAAAAAAAATTCCAAGGTGGGGTCTTGTGCTAATGCATGTGTTCATAGTGTTCTTGTTTGTAAAAGTTTACTAGTGCATGTGTTCTTGATGATTCTTGATGGTAAGATTTCACTAATGCATGTGTGTTGATTGTAAAATCTATCTAATGCATGTTAAGTTGACCTATGGATAAGTAGGTGTTCTTGACTCCAAAATGTTATGCATGTGTGTTTGATCTCAAAAATTTGCTAACTTATGGTAAGTCATGCATTAAAAATGTGTAGTATGATGAAATGGAAGCATGGATCATGTTTAGAAATTAATTCGATCATGTTATGAGAATTGTGATGTTGATCGAAAATTCTTAGAATTTATTTGGGCATGGATTATTGATATATAGTGTTATAAGAGTTCATATCAATTTATTGGGAATTTTTGAAAATCATATACTATATTTTTGAAAATTACCGAAACCAAAGAAATTCCTATCTTGGTGTATAATTTTATTTTGAGACATGCAATGGCATTTAGTGATCTAGGACCTTGATTATGTATTACATGAATTTAGTAGAATTTTTGGAAATTATTTGCTCAAAATTTTTCAAAATAACCTTGAGCTTCCAAGCTTAATATGATGATGATTAAATTGTTTTTGATGAAAATTATGATGTAATGTTGTTATACTATAGTATATAAGCATGGTGTATTTTTGTTGGAATTTTTATAAAATGTTTGGTATAAGTTGAGGATGGAACCGTGACCTTGAACATTTAATCCTTGATGAAGAAATGGAATATGTTGGACTATATGTTATAAATATGGTATAAATTGATGTTGGGACCTTGTACTAATTATATAGAAATTTTGAGAATTTTTGGACAATTTTTTTAAAAAATAGCGTGACCTATAAAAGTTTAATTGTGGATGCTCAAAATTTTCTATAGTTGATATTAATACATATTAATGATCATAGTGTAAAATAATACACTATATGAATTTAGAGAAATTTTGGAACAAGTTTGGGAAAAACATTGTCATATAGCCGTGAGCTATAATGTTGAGCATAGAGATTTTTAAATCCTTTTTAATCAAGAATAATAATATATTATATGTCTAAAATTATTTTAGACATAATTGAATTTATAAAATTTTATAAACATAGAATACTATGTTTATGACGACGCTATGATAAATAACGTTAGAAATGATATATAATGCTTAATGAATAAGTTGGTTAATATTTAAGAAAGATATTAATAGACTTTATCGATTTGCGTGAAAAATCAAGAATTAGGACTTTACGAAAAGAAATCGATTGAAAATCGATTTATGTTGATTGATTATTAAGAATATGAATTAGTAAAGAATTTACTAATGAAAGTCAAAATTGTTGACTTTTGAAATCAACGTACTGAATACGTTCGATAAATACGCTACTATGCGTAAAACGTACTAACTAGGTAAAGAAACCTCGTTGGTAAGAAAAGATTTCATAATTGAAATCGTTAAATCGAAAGACGTGAGAACACGTTGAACCGTTTGCCTAAAAGGTTAAAATGGTAATTGTTGAACATATCTCGTTTCTATCGAAGAACGAGAAATGTTAGTTAAGATACGCGGTTGAACGGCGTACTGAATTCGTGAAGGAATTCAATTTATATCGATATAGAATATCGATGTTTATTCTAGACTTAGAAAGTCTCGAAAAACGTCAACGACGTATTAAACATCGCTTTTACGTAAAGGTGTGGACGCTGACGCGACGACTGGACATTGAAGAGTAATCGAATTAAAGACGATCAAGTAGTCCATGTGGGCTTTCTTATCTAAACAGAACGTGACTTTGCTATATTTTCAAATGATTTTATTTACGATGCTTACACCAAGGAATGTTGATAAAAATGTTTACGAGATTACCTGCCAAAATTTTTATGTTTTATGTATGTATCCTATCCTGAATGAATGATATGAATGTGTTGGATAGCTTCCAACTTATGAATGAAATCGATATCGGATCCTATGCCGGAAGGCTTATACTGCTAGATTAACGTACACCTAATGGTGATCGTGTCTTTGTAAGGACAATTCACGGCGGTCGCGTGACGTGAGGAGGCCTCCTTCTACGGCGTTAAATGATAATGTTATGATGATAAGGATATGGATCATACATGCAAGTAAAATGCTTGGCCAAGCAAATGTTTATGAACTGATGAAAATGATTTAGTAAGCATAAGGCATTTCAAATAAAACCCTTATGTCTTACCATGATGTGGCAGTGTAATTTAAATATGTTAAAATGTTTTGGCATGAGTCCACTGAGTGCATTCTTGTACTCAGCCCTCCATGTTTGTGTTTAAATGTGCAGGTTGAGCTGTTGATGATGATGATGGAGGGTGTTGAGGAGTCGAGAATGCTTTTTGATGTTTACATGTTAAGAACCTTGAATACACATCGTCATATGTGTATTTACACGTTTTCATTGCTGCGCTTGAGCGATGTTTTATGATAATAGGATATTAACAGTTGAAGTCCTGCAGATCATTTGTATTCTTTTGGATCTGTTGGTCTAGCCCTTCTGGTACATTATGTTAGTAATGTATATAATGTTTGAATCATGCTATCTTACGTATTATATATCCTCGTAATAGCCTTTCATGAACCCTAAGCATCGTTCTTCAATCGGTCCTCTAATCCGTCCTTAGGATTAGGGTGGTCAGGTCGAGTGGTATCGAGTCGTCGCTCTTTGAACCCAAAATCTTCTTTCAAGATTAAGTCTAGATTGAGTCATTAGACTTCTAGAAATCAGTTGACTATACTCAACATTCCATCACATCCAGCTCAACCGGGATGATGTAAATGATTTCTTTCTCAAACTCTTGAAATGAAAAGTTTGTTTATGAACAAGATTGAAATCATATTTTGAAGGGAAAAGGAAAGAGATGTTATGATGTTTGAAATGAAAGTTATGATTAAGAAAATTTCAAAACTCGATTTTGAAATCAACAAGAAGTTATGCCAAGTGATCAAAATTTGAGATGAATGTTTATGTTGAACTGAATCTAAATGATCAATGTTGAAAGGATGAATTCAAATTGATATACATGTATGAATTGATTATGTTGTCATTTTGAAACTTTAATTTCAAATCTCAAGATCTGTTATGACGAATGGATATGTTACTTTAAGAAGAACATAGACTATATAAGGAGCATGATCACGTATTGCAAAAGAACACAGAAGTACGAACTTTCTTTCCCTTACAAAAACCAAAAGAACGACAGGAAGAACGAAAGTAACGATAGCCTCGAACTTGAACAGCAAAAGACGAGTGTAAAGGTAAACGAGAACGACTTCGACTTTGGAAATGAACGACATCGGCATTGTCATCATGACCCCAACATGGCCGACATCAATTGTGACTTCAGCATGTATGACCGTTGATTTTGACTTCGGAATTTATTTTTTTCCTCGACTTGGATACGGAGACCTTGATAGTCATACTACTTAGGCAGCAGCAATAGCGTGCACGACCTCGGTGTCGGCATTGCCTCGGATCTTGGCATGAGCGTGCAATTTTTCTGCACTGCGCAGTAATTGTGTTCTAGCTCGTTCTCTTTCGTTAGGACTCCGATTTGCGCATGATTTTCGCCTGCGTACTCCTAACACACTGAACTTCATTTGTTATGAAGGACTGAAACCCTGTTTCTTTCTCCAGAATGCACGAGAGTCTGTTGAAAACTTGTTCGAGTTTTATTTAGAACAAAGACTTTATAGTACAATATGGACCTTAGAACGCTACTAGGTAATAAATTTCCAAGTAGAATAAAAAAGATATGACATGTGTTGTACCTAATAACGCTTATCTACCTTATAGATTGTCCAGTTTATCCTAGTTACTCAACAGATGTACTTAAGTTATCTTATCTGCTTATCGGATAATATTAGTTGACTTATGCTAGTTTTGATCGTGACAGATCGAGGAGATGCGTTATATAGCTAGGAGGAGGATAGGACCACACGCTACGCCCGAGGAAGTGGTGCGCACATACCGAGAGTGTTGGATGTGCTGTGGCGAAGACTTAGGGAAATTTCTGATGTACTACCTTCGACTCTGGAGGGATGCCCGAGCCTATGGCGTGACGGATTACGACGGTATCAGGCGTCTCTTGACCATACTTCCCTGTGTTTGGGAGGACTACGCCCGAGAGGTATCAGGAGACTATATATACCGTGTGCTCGGCAGTTATGATCGATCGAGACTTGCCTGTGTTTATTAGTCATCCGACGACGTGTACAAAGATCTATGGAGTTGCACCGGGGACCTTATCTCTCCGTGAGAGTATACCTGGCGTGATGACTCGCCAGAATGGTTGTATACCGAGGTTCCACGACAGGTTGATCCGGTAGTGCCTCAGTATCTGTTTGATGAGGGCAGGCTTGCTCGTGTGGACAGAGCAACGCGACCGAGAGCATTAGGAGCGCCTGTCTTTCCTCCGTTGACTTTTGGACATCCTATACATCCACCACTACCGCCTCTACCACCGATGACAGCTCCACCACCTCCAGTAGAGCCATACCGCCAGACAGCGCGGATGAGAGTGTCGGATACTCTTGATGGTTACAGTCCGATTCGCGACAATTATGGTCCGATGCGCGACATACATATGATAGGAGATGACGGAGCAGGATCATCTAGATTACGTACCCGTGAGGATGATTCTGAAGAGGAAGAAGATCCTGAAGAGGATGAAGACGAGGAAGATTCCAGATGAAGATGATGGGTGAAGACTTAAGTTGATATATAGTTAGCGTGTATGTAGTTTTGATGCGTATGTAAAATGATGGAAGGAAAAACTTAATGTTTTGTAAGGCTATGTGAGCCGGTATGTATGTAATTTTCGTTTGTAATGATTGTTGATCTAAAACAGCCCTGCCTAAGGCAAAATTTTCTTATATATATATATGACCCTGAATGGGCTTTTGCGGCAAATTGTGTATGACAAAGACGAAATGTTTTATTAAAGTCGTTTTACAATGAGGCTATGATGATATTATATATGTTAAATTATGAAAATAATGTGTGATGCTAATTATATGTTTTATATAGCAGAATGCCACCTAGACAAGATCCTGAACAAGGAATCAGAGGTAGAGGAAGAGGAAGAGGTAGGGGAAGAGGTAGAATCCCAGTACAGGAACCAGAAGATATACCACCCCCACCTCCACCTGATCGTAGGATAGAGGAACTTTTCTACGTAACCCCCGCCTTTAATGGAAAAGGAAATCACGAGGCGAGAACAATGGATAAGAGCAATGGAACGAATCTTTGACTTTTTACGGCACGCCAGTAAGAAGCGATCGTCATGTATTACCTTTCGACAATAGACTGCCGACTTGGTGGGAAGCCGAAGGAAGATTTTACACACGAGCATGATGGAAGAATTTACTTGGGAGGATTTCAAGAAGGAGATGTATGACAAGTATATTCCAAAAAGTTATAGGAAAAGGAAGGAGCACGAATTCTTCGTGTTGAAGCGGAAAATATGTGCATGGAATCGACTATGATCGCACCTTCTGCGACATGTCAAGATATGCTCTTGATCAAGTTAACACAGATTTGAAAATGTCAGAAAAGTTTAGGTCGGGTTTAAGGCCAGAGATAAGGATAAGGGTAAAAGGAAATGGGAAGCAAATTATGGTAATAGTAACAGGGGAAATTCTGAGAATGTGAGTAACAAACGACAGTGGCAAGGAAACATGGCACATCCAGGACAGGGATGGAAAAGGGCGGCTTTTGTTCCTCCGACAAGAGGCCCACAAGAGCAGATGAGGGCTCTTCCATGCCCGAAATGCCAGAAACTGCACAAAGGAATGTGCATGGCGGGCAGTGGAAATTGTTTCAAGTGCGGGATGAAAGGGCACTATGCCAACAATTGTCCAGGGGTACGCCCGGAAACAATTGTAAGACCGAACCAAACCGGCAATGCCCAACCGCTCAGGGTTATTCAATTTCAGCCCCACCTCGGCGAGAATTACAAAGAACAACGAAGGGCGCAATCTCAACAACAAAGGCGGCAACCACGGCGACAACGCCAAAGAAGAACGGCCAAGACAACGAGCGAGAATCAACAAGGGCAAGCACCCGTCGGCCTCGGTAGGCCCGTGCTAGAGCATATGCCTTACACGGAGGCAAAGCGAATGTAACCGTGGAAACTGGCGGTATGGGAGTTCTTCTCAACGCACTGTTATAATATTGTTCGACACGGTGCTTCACATTCCTTTATAGCAAGATCATGTGTAGATATGTTGGAACTTAGGTCCGAAAAGGCAAGTCGATATGAGAATCTCTTCACCTATAGGAGGGATTATGACTATTACACATGTCCGCTCGAACCTAGAGTTAATTTAGGATCACTTAAGGTTACGCGAATAATCAACATAATACCCATGGGTGACGAGATATAATCCTAGGAATGGATCGCTAGCTAAAATCATTCCACGATTCTTTGCAAAGAAAGGAAAATTTCATTTCATTTTCTCGACAAGAAGCTACGACTTTCACTTTAATCGGCATGGAAAGAGAATCCCATGTATATCGGCGTTGAAGGCGAGAAGAATGATAAACAAGAAAGGATGCCACGATATCTTATTTACCCGAACGGAGAAGATAAACCGAAATGAAAATTGAAGACATAGAGGTTGTTCGAGAATTTCAGATGTTTTCCTAAAAATCTACCAGATTACCTCCGATGACAATTGAATTCACCATCGACTTGGAACCCGGATCGGCTCCAAAGGTCGGCGCCCTATAGAATGGCTCCAAAGGAATTGGAAGAATCAAGATCCAAATTCAAGAATTGTTGGACCTAGGTTTTATTAGACCTAGTGTTTCGCCTTGGAGCGCCTGCTTTATTTGTCAAGAAAAGGATGGTTCTTTGAGAATGTGCATAGATTATCGAACCGAACAAGATGACGCCAAGAACAAATACCCTTTGCCAAGGATTGACGATCCGCTTGATCAATTACGAGGAGCAAGTGTATTTTCAAGATTGATCTCAAGTCGTTATCACCAACTCAAAGTACGGCGGAAGATGTATCTAAACTCGCATTCAACCGATATGGCCACTATGAATTCATAGTTATGCCGTTCTCGATTAACCAATGCACCAGCCGTGTTTATGGACCTCATGAACATAGTGTTTCATCCATACTTGGACAAATTTGTTTTGGTCTTCATAGATGATATTCTTATCTATTCGAAGAATGAAGAGGATCATAAGGAACATCTAAGAACGGTGTTGCAATCCTTGAGAGTTGAAAAGCTTTTCGCTAAGTTTAGCAAATGCGAATTTTGGCTGAAGGAAGTAATGTTCCTTGGACACATCGTGTCTGCAGAAGGAATTAAAGTGGATCCAGCCAAGGTAGAAGCAGTACAAGGATGGAAATCACCAAGAACTCAGAATGAAATCAGAAGTTTTCTAGGACTATCTAGTTATTACCGGAGATTCATCGTGGGATTCTCCAAAATAGAAGGCCAATAACCCAGCTACTCCGAAAGGGAATCAAATTCAATTGGACTGAGGAATGTGAGGCGAGTTTTCAAAAACTCAAGCAAAAGTTAACAAGTGCGCCAGTGCTAGCAGTTCCGGAAGCGGACAAGGAGTATGTAGTTTATACAGATGCTTCTAAGAATGGACTAGGTTGTGTTTTGATGCAAGAAGGAAAAGTGATAGCATATGCATCCCGATAACTTAGACCACATGAACTAAACTATCCAACTCACGACTTGGAATTAGCAGCAGTGGTTCATGCGCTGAAAATCTGGAGACACCATCTCTATGGAGTAAGATGTGAGATCTTTACAGATCATAAGAGTTTGAAATACTTTTTCGAGCAAAGAGATCTAAACATGAGGTAAAGAAGATGGCTCGAACTGGTAAAGGATTACGACTGTGGTATTAATTATCACCCGGGAAAGGCGAATGTAGTAGTTGATGCCTTAAGTCGTAAGAATCAAACCAAATTAGGATGTCTCCTTACGAAGGAAGAAAAACTTGTTGAGGAATTTAAAAGAATGAGAATTGAATTGGTTGAACAACCAGAGACGATCACGAATTGTATCGCTGCACTAACTTTGACGTATGATTTAAGAAAAAGAATCATAGAGAAACAAAGGATGGAGGAAAAGTTAGAAAAGACAAGAGAAAAAGTAAGGACTGAAGGACTAAAGAATTTCCAGGAAGCAGCAGATAATGCCTTATTGTTTGAAGGAAGGATATGCGTTCCAGACAACGCTGAGCTTCGAAACGAAATAATGAGTGAGGCTCACGATACACCTTATACCACCCATCCAGGCAGTACTAAGATATACCAAGATCTAAAAGAAAAGTTCTGGTGGGAAGGCATGAAACGAGACGTGGCCTCTTTCGTAGAACGCTGTCTTGTTTGCCGGCAGTGAAAGTTACATCAACGTCCCTACGGAAGTTCTGCCGTTAGGGAATACCCGAGTGGAAATGGGATGAGATAACAATGGACTTCATTCGGATTTACCCAAATCGAAAAGAGGAAACACCGCTATATGGGTAATTGTTGATAGACTCACAAAGAGTGCACACTTTCTACCAATTCAGATTACTTATTGATCGACAAGTTAGCTCACCAGACGTAAAAAATTATCTGATCGCATGGAGTGCCAAAATCTATTACATCGATAGAGACTCCAAATTCACATCAAGATTCGGGTTAGTTTACAAAAAGAATTGGGCACGGTTGAATTTCAAAGACAATTTCCACCCACGCATCGATGGGCGATCGGAAAGAACGATTGGATAATCGGAAGATATGTTGAGAACGAGTGTTGGATCGAGGTGCAAAGTGGGAAGATGTCTTACCCTTATTGAGTTTGCCTACAACAATAGCTACTGGCGACGATTAATATGGCCCCATCTGAAGCCTTGTATGGCAAGAAATGTAGATCACGCTTTATTGGGATGAAGTGGGTGAGAGGAGAATTATAGGGCCTGAAGCAGTAAATGAAATAATTGAAATCGTCCAACAGATTAGGCAGAGAATAAAAGAAGCTCAAGATAGACAAAAGTCTTACGCTGATACGCGTAGATCTGAGCTGCATTTTGAAAGTGGAGATAAAGTGTTTCTCAAGGTCTCTCCATCAAAGGGGATTATAAGATTTGGAGTGAAAGAAAAACTAAGACCCCATTTTATAGGACCTTACGAGATCCTATAGAGGATAAGTCCAGTAGCCTATAGGTTGGCTCTTCCACCAAGTCTGGGGAATGTACATAATGTCTTTCATGTGTCACAACTAAGAAAATACGTATACGATCCAAAACACGTGATCCATCAAGACGACGTGATCCTCAATCCAGATATGAGTTATGAAGAAGAACCTACAACCATACTCGACCATAAAGTTCAGCAATTAAGGAACAAATCCATTTCGCTAGTCAAAGTGCTATGGAAACATCACGGACAAGAGGAGGCCACGTGGGAGCTTGAAGATGCCATGAAGGAATGATACCCCAGATTATTTTACTAAGGTATGCAAATTTCGGGACGAAATTTCTTTAAGGGGAGTAGGATGTAATATCCCGAAGAATTAAAAGCCAGATTACGATATTTAGGACTCGTAAATTAGAATCTCACCGAGATATTAAATTAGAAACACATCGAATAATGATTTCGATTGATTATGAAGAAATGAATTCCTATTATATATTCACTGAGAATTGTGAATTAAGGAATAGAAGGTTATAAAGTATTTTGGCAGTATTATTTTAACGTCGATTGCGTATCGATAGTTAAAATATCATGAAATTTTCTAAGTATCGAAGCTTACAATTAAATTCCATTATCAATGGAATATTTTAATAAAGTAATTACAACTTTATTACGACCATTTTGAGATGAGTCGATAACTAACATTTTGAGACGTGTCAAACGTTAACGTCTAGAGACGAATTGAAAATGGGTTTAATGATCAAGGAATTATAGTATTTAAATTCCTATGATTATTTTATGTAATTAGAGTATTATTAAGCATTAAAAAAATGCTAGAACACTAAGGATTTATTATTGAACAATTTGCTAATTTTCGAAAACCCTAATTCGAAAATTAGGGTTTTCTCACATGAAATGATACCATTAATTTTTCCTATGATATAAATTATCATCTAAGACATATAGTATGATATATATCTATAATTAACATGAAAATAAAATGTGTATCACTTGTGAACAATAGATGTCGTGACCTTATGTTATAAACAACATAATTCACGTCACTTTTGATACACTATGCTATGTTATGTTTTAATTATACAAGTGGTATCTATGTTACACGTTAACCTAGTATAAATCAAGTGATGAGATCATACATTTAGGAATTGTATCTTGATTAATACATAGTATCAAGATTAACAAAATTAAAATAAAAATCATCACCCCCTTGAATCCACTAAAGCCATCGGTTCTTAGATCAAAATTGCATGGCCTTGAGTTTTTCAAGGTCCAACATGGTGTAAGGATATTAACTCCATGTCATGATCACTAAGTGAGTCAAAACCCATGATTGAGAAGGCTTCCATTTTTTTTCTATTATTCATTTGTGAGGACCGAGAGTGAGAGAGAGATATTAGAGTTGGATTCTTCTTTCTTCTCTCATTCCACTCACTCAACACCTTGAACAAAACTCTCAAACACTCTCTCCCTCCAAAATTCGAAATAACCGAGCTCTCTCTCCACCCTAAGAAAAATTTGAGTGTTCATTCTCTTTCCTTCACCAAAGCTTAGCCTATAGACATTCTTCCATGAATCCATACTATTAGAAGGTGAGAAATCGAACAAGGCTTGATTGTTCTTTAGATTTTACAAAAAATTGAAGGTGGGGTCTTGTGCTAATGCATGTGTTCATAGTGTTCTTGTTTGTAAAAGTTTACTAGTGCATGTGTTCTTGATGATTCTTGATGGTAAGATTTCACTAATGCATGTGTGTTGATTGTAAAATCTAGCTAATGCATGTTAAGTTGACCTATGGATAAGTAGGTGTTCTTGATTCCAAAATGTTATGCATGTGTGTTTGATCTCAAAAATTTACTAACTTATGGTAAGTCATGCATTAAAAATGTGTAGTATGATGAAATGGAAGTATGGATCATGTTTAGAAATTAATTCGAACATGTTATGAGAATTGTGATGATGATCGAAAATTCTTAGAATTTATTTGGGCATGGATTATTGATATATAGTGTTATAAGAGTTCATAGCAATTTATTGGGAATTTTTGAAAATCCTATGCTATATTTTTGAAAATTATCGAAACCAAAGAAATTCCTATCTTGGTGTATAATTTTATTTTGAGACATGCAATGGCATATTAGTGATCTAGGACCTTGATTATGTATTACATGAATTTACTAGAATTTTTGGTAATTATTTGCTCAAAATTTTTCAAAATAACCGTGAGCTTCCAAGCTTAATATGATGATGATTAAATTCATTTTGATGAAAATTATGATGTAATGTTGTTATACTATAGTATATAAGCATGGTGTATTTTTGTTGGAATTTTTATAAAATGTTTGGTATAAGTTGAGGATGGAACCGTGACCTTGAACATTTAATCCTTGATGAAGAAATGGAATATGTTGGACTATATGTTATAATTATGGTATAAATTGATGTTGGGACCTTGTACTACTTATATAGAAATTTTGAGAATTTTTGGACAATTTTTTTAAAAAATACCGTGACCTATAAAAGTTTAATTGTGGATGCTCAAAATATTCTATAGTTGATATTAATACATATTAATGATCATAGTGTAAAATAATACACTATATGAATTTAGAGAAATTTTGGAACAAGTTTGGGAAAAACATTGTCATATAGTCGTGAGCTATAATGTTGAGCATAGAGATTTTTAAATCCTTTTTAATCAAGAATAATAATATATTATATGTCTAAAAATTATTTTATACATAATTGAATTTTATACAATTTTATAAACATAGAATACTATGTTTATGACGAAACATTATGATAAATAACGTTAGAAATGATATATAATGCTTAATGAATAAGTTGGTTAATATTTATGAAAGATATTAATAGAGTTTATCGATTTGCATGAAAATCGAGAATTAGGACTTTACGAAAAGAAATCGATTGAAAATCGATTTATGTTGATTGATTATTAAGAATATGAATTAGTAAAGAATTTACTAATGAAAGTCAAAATTGTTGACTTTTGAAATCAACGTACTGAATACGTTCGATAAATACGCTACTACGCGTAAAACGTACTAACTAGGTAAAGAAACCTCGTTGGTAAGAAAAGATTTCATAATTGAAATCGTTAAATCGAAAGACGTGAGAACACGTTGAACCGTTTGCCTAAAAGGTTAAAATGGTAATTGTTGAACATATCTCGTTTCTATCGAAGAACGAGAAATGTTAGTTAAGATAATCGGTTGAACGGCGTACTGAATTCGTGAAGGAATTCAATTTATATCGATATAGAATATCGATGTTTATTCTAGACTTTGAAAGTCTCGAAAAACGTGAACGACGTACTAAACATCGCTTTTACGTAAAGGTGTGGACGCTGACGCGACGACTGGACATTGAAGAGTAATCGAATTAAAGACGATCAAGTAGTCCAGCGGCTTTCTTATCTAAATGTAACGTGACTTTGCTATATTTTCAAATGATTTTATTTACGATGCTTACACCAAGGAATGTTGATAAAAATGTTTACGAGATTACCTGCCAAATTTTTTATGTTTTATGTATTTATCCTATCCTTAATGAATGGTATGAATGTGTTGGATAGCTTCCAACTTATGAATGAAATCGATATCGGATCCTATACCGAAGGCTTATACCGCTAGATTAACGTGTACACCTAATGGTGATCGTGTCTTTGTAAGGACAATTCACGGCGGTCACAACGACGAGAGAGGCCTCCTTCTACTACGCGTTAAATGATAATGTTATGATGATAAGGATATGGATCATACATGCAAGTAAAATGCTTGTGAAGCAAATGTTTATGAACTGATGAAAATGATTTAGTAAGCATAAGGCATTTAAAATAAAACCCTTATGTCTTACCATGATGTGGCAGTGTAATTTAAATATGTTAAAATGTTTTGGCATGAGTCCACTGAGTGCATTCTTGTACTCAGCCCTCCATGTTTGTGTTTAAATGTGCAGGTTGAGCTGTTGATGATGATGATGGAGGGTGTTGAGGAGTCGAGAATGCTTTTTGATGTTTACATGTTAAGAACCTTGAATACACATCGTCATATGTGTATTTACACGTTTTCCGCTGCAGTTTGAACGATGTTTTATGATAATAGGATATTAACAGTTGAAGTCCTGCAGATCATTTGTATTCTTTTGGATCTGTTGGTCTAGCCCTTCTGGTACATTATGTTAGTAATGTATATAATGTTTGAATCATGATATCTTACGTATTATATATCCTCGTAATAGCCTTTCATGAACCCTAAGTACTGTTCCTTCAATCAGTCCCCTCTAATCCGTCCTTAGGATTAGGGTGGGTTTTGTCGTCGAGTGGTATCGAGTCGTTAAGCTCTTTGAACCCAAAATCTTCTTTCAAGATTAAGTCTAGATTGAGTCATTAGACTTCTAGAAATCAGTTGACTATACTCAACATTCCATCACATCCAGCTCAACCAGGATGATGTAAATGATTTCTTTCTCAAACTCTTGAAATGAAAAGTTTGTTTATGAACAAGATTGAAATCATATTTTGAAGGGAAAAGGAAAGAGATGTTATGATGTTTGAAATGAAAGTTATGATTAAGAAAATTTCAAAACTCGATTTTGAAATCAACAAGAAGTTATGCCAAGTGATCAAAATTTGAGATGAATGTTTATGTTGAACTGAATCTAAATGATCAATGTTGAAAGGATGAATTCAAATTGATATACATGTATGAATTGATTATGTTGTCATTTTGAAACTTTAATTTCAAATCTCAAGATCTGTTATGACGAATGGATATGTTACTTTAAGAAGAACATAGACTATATAAGGAGCATGATCACGTGTTGCAAAGAACATGTATACGAACTTTCTTTCCTTACAAAACCAAAAGAACGACAGAAGAACGAAAGTAACGATAGCCTCGAACTTGAACAGCAAAAGACGAGTGTAAAGGTAAACGAACGACTTCGACTTTGGAAATGAACGACATCGGCATTGTCATCATGACCCCAACATGGCCGACATCAATTGTGACTTCAGCATGTATGACCGTTGATTTTGACTTCGGAATTTATTTATTTTTCCTCGACTTGGATACGGAGACCTTGATAGTCATACTACTTAGGCAGCAGCAATAGCGTGCACGACCTCGGTGTCGGCATTACCTCGGATCTTGGCATGAGCGTGCAATTTTCTGCACAGCGCGAAGAATTGTGTTCTAGCTCGTTCTCTTTCGTTAGGACTCCGATTTGCGCATGATTTTCGCCTGCGTACTCCTAACACACTGAACTTCATTTGTTATGAAGGACTGAAACCCTGTTTCTTTCTCCAGAATGCACGAGAGTCTGTTGAAAACTTGTTCGAGTTTTATTTAGAACAAAGACTTTATAGTACAATATGGACCTTAGAACGCTACTAGGTAATAAATTTCCAAGTAGAATAAAAAAGATATGACATGTGTTGTACCTAATAACGCTTATCTACCTTATAGATTGTCCAGTTTATCCTAGTTACTCAACAGATGTACTTAAGTTATCTTATCTGCTTATCGGATAATATTAGTTGACTTATGCTAGTTTTGATCGTGACGGATCGAGGAGATCGCTATATAGCTAGGAGGAGGATAGGACCACACGCCACGCCCGAGGAAGTGGTGCGCACATACCGAGAGTGTTGGATGTCTTTGTGGCGAAGACTTAGGAAATTTCGATGTACTACCTTCGACTACGGAGGATGCCCGAGCCTACGGCGTGACGGATTCTGACGGTATCAGGCGCCTCGACCATACTTCCCGTGTTTGGGAGGACTACGCCCGAGAGGTATCGAGAGACTATATATACCGTGTGCTCGCAGCTATGATCCGATCGAAGACTTGCCTGGGTTTATTAGTCATCCGACGACGTGTACAAGCATCTATGGAGTTGCACCGAGGGACCTTATCTCTCCGTGAGTAGTATACCCGCGTGACGACTGCTGTAATGGTTGTATACCGAGGTTCCACGACGAGTTGATCCTAGTAGTGCCTCAAGATGTCTGCTTGATGAGGCGAGCTTGCTCGTGTGGACAGAGCAACGCAACCGAGAGCATTAGGAGCGCCTGTCTTTCCTCCGTTGACTTTTGGACATCCTATACATCCACCACTACCGCCTCTACCACCGATGACAGCTCCACCACCTCCAGTAGAGCCATACCGCCAGACGGCGCGGATGAGAGTGTCGGATACTCTTGATGGTTACAGTCCGATTCGCGACAATTATGGTCCGATGCGCGACATACATATGATAGGAGATGACGGAGCAGGATCATCTAGATTACGTACCCGTGAGGATGATTCTGAAGAGGAAGAAGATCCTGAAGAGGATGAAGACGAGGAAGATTCCAGATGAAGATGATGGGTGAAGACTTAAGTTGATATATAGTTAGCGTGTATGTAGTTTTGATGCGTATGTAAAATGATGGAAGGAAAAACTTAATGTTTTGTAAGGCTATGTGAGCCGGTATGTATGTAATTTTCGTTTGTAATGACTGTTGATCTAAAACAAACCGCTAAGGTTGTCGAGACTTTTCTCTCCAAGAACTCCTCGCGTCCGACGCAAGGCCGAGTCCCAAGACCGGGTGAAATTTCAAACTATATATATTGATTTAACGCTTAAAACGAGGGTTCATATTTTATTCCTCGACGCCGCTTTTCTCGATTTTGTTTTCCTCACGCGAACTCTTCTCATCATTATTTTCCAAGCAATTCTTTGCATTTGGGATTGATTCAAGACATTTGATTGGAGAAATCCATCAACGACATTTACGATTGTAAGACTTGTTATTCGATTTTTCTTCATTTGATTGTTGGATAATGATTTCTATCGATTTTAATTGTTTGAATCATGAGACGAGCATGAACTAATTCCTTTCTAGGGTTGGGTGATTCAAATTGATTGATTGATGATTTGTTTGATTGAGAATACCAATTGAAACCTAGGGTTTATTGTTGAGTGATTGATCTCTATTGAATAATTTATGTTTCGTGTATTATCGAGAGATAGATACGTGCATGATATGAATTTGGTAATTGATTAATCACTATTTTAATTGTTTATGTTTCGTGTATTATCGAGAGATAGATACGTTGCATCATAGGAATAGATTGGATTAGAGGTTACCGGAAACGGGACTCTAATAGTTTATATATTTGTGAAATTTGATAACCTAGGTTTAATCCGTGGAACGAAAGTCGAGTGTTTGGATTGAGGTTTGAATATTGCATGAATAGGTAAATTTCTTGATCAAGCAATAAATCGATTAATCAAGGCGAAGAACCCTAATGCCCTAGTTTATCTCACATTCTTGAAGAATTCCTGTTGCAATTAAACTGCTTGAACGCTTGGTTTGAGTCGTTTGCGTGTTTAATTTCATGTTAATCTTAGTTAAGTTCAACCCCAAATCAAGTTTAGGATTTAGATTTATTGCTTTTATCGTAACACATCATAAGCCCTGTTAAGTCTTCCTCGAGAGATTCGACTTGGGTCGACCTTACCACGCTATAGGGACCTCGTGCTATTGACGACTAAGTAGAACAATTTGGTCGGAACAAATTTTGGCGCCGTTCTTTGGACGGCTTTAGGCATTTTGATTGTGTTATTTTCCCACCTATCTTCTATTTTGGTTTATTTCATTTTGTTTGGTTAATTCTTCCACAGTGCGCGTAATCCGCTTTTCTTGTCTTGTGTTTGTGTATGCTAGGTCGTCAAGTCTCAAAAGGAAGTTGGCACCAAGTGTTCGACAATATTCACAGGGCGAGAATTGATAATTCGAACTCGAAGAAGAAAGCTCGTCTGAGAGTGAGACGAGTTCAGCGACAGTAGAGTACGAGAGTTTGGGGAGTAGATCTCCAAGAGAAGAAGCTGTGCCAGAAGCAATGGCAGCAAATGGAGGAGCCCATGAAGAAGGAAACCCGAGGATGCATGATTTTGCTCGACCCGTCATTGGGGTGACAACGTTATGCATAGTCCTCGGGATTCGCCCAGAACTATGAGTTGAAGCCCATTCACTTCAACCTTCTTCCGTTATTCTACGGGATGCCTAGCGAGGATGCCTTGAACTTCATCCGGGAGTTCTATGCAGTGGTTCACACTTTTCCATTGAACGGGCTTACAGAAGATACGCTGAGAATGAGGTGTTTTCCCTACACCCTGAAAGATAGAGCCAAGACATGGTTGATGTCTCTGACCCAGTTCATCGACGAGTTGGCAAGCCGTGTATGATAAGTTCATGGGAAAGTACTACTCGAACCAGAAGACACAAGAGCTGAGGGCTCAGATAGCCACATTCAAACAGATGGCTGGAGAACCTATGCATGAGGCATGGGATCGGTTCAAGTCGTTACAGCAGCAGTGTCCGCATCACCATTACCCAGCTGAGCTTCTCAACCAGTTTTTCTATGATGGATTGACGATGGATTATCAATACATGATTGATAATGCAGCTGGAGGAGACATTGGAAACTATACTGCTGGTGATGTTAGCGAGATTTTGGAGACGCTAGCTGCGAACTCACAAAGGAGAAGTGCAGGACGAAGACCTGCTGCAGCAGCAAAAGAGATTACGCCCAACTATGAAGTGACACAGCAACTGGCGGATCTCACTCGCTAAGTGCAGCTATTGAGAACAACTGAACCTTAGAAATCACCTCAATTCCAACAGCAACAAGCGATGCCGATGGAAACTTGTGGAATATGTGGAGAAGCGGGGCATGGAGCTAACATGTGCCAAAGAACAAGTGAGATGGCATATGAAGAAGTACAAGTTAATGCAATGCAAGGGTTTCAACAAGGGTACCAAAGAGGAAATCAGCAGGGCTATCCGTCGAGGCCCAGACATGACCCCTACTCAAACTCTTATAATCCCGGCTGGAGAGATCACCCTAATTTCTCCTGGAGTCAGAATCAAGGGGGACCAAGTCAGGGTACCCAGTTCAGACAGCAAAATCAGCAACAACTTGATGCTCCCAATAAACCATCGCTTGAGGATTCTCTAAATACCTTCGTCCAGGTAAGCACTTTGAGATTTGAATCCTTGGAGGCATCTGTCAAAAGAGTGGAGACTCAAGTGAGACAGTTGGCTACTCAAGTGGGACAAATGGCTGGAACTGTTGAGCATTTGGCACGACGAGATCAAAAGGGGAAGTTTCCTAGCCAATCTGAACATGCTAAGGTCATATCGCTATGGAAGTGATAATGAGAAGTGCAAGGCTGATGAAGAGATCGGAGTAGAAGAAGAACAACCTCGCAGGGTTTATGAGCCACCTGTTCCATTTCCGAGCCGTCTGATAGTCGAAAAGAAGGAGACGGGGAATATGAAGAAGGTGGTAGCTGAGAAGAAGAAGAAGCCCATTCTGCACCAACCTAAACCAAGGCAAAGTGATCCAGGTAGCTTTACTCTTAACATTGCTTTTGGTAATGGAAAAACTTCATCGGGGATGCTTGATTTGGGTGCCGGGGTTAATTTAATGTCATTTTCTCTGTTTAATTCATTAAAACTTGGTGAGTTAAAACCAACCAGCATGCAATTAGAATTAGCTGAGGGAACTATTCGGTACCCGAAGGGTGTGATCGAAGATGTTTTAATAAGAATGGGTAACCTGTTAGTTTTAGTTGATTTTGTTGTCATTGATATGGGAGAAGGGAATGGAAAACATGAGAGTGGACATCCGTTGTTGTTAGGTAGGCCATTCATGGCTACAACAAATACCCAAATTGATTTCACTAAAGGATTGATAAGCTTGACTGTTTTGGGTACGACGGAGACATTCCGTGCTAGTAGTAAGAGTGATAATTCTACTGACTCTACTACTGCATCATGTTTTTCTATCACTGCACTTGATATTTTGGACGAGAATAAGGTCTTGCAGGAACAGATGCCTAAGGAAGAAGTTGAGAGTAAGACTGACCCCACACTCCAGGCTAAGTGTAAGAAAGATCGGGGTGAAGTACAAGTCGAGGATAAGTAGAAAGAGCCGCCACCTTACTCTCCTGGAATATGGTTATCGCCAGCGGTAGCGTTGGATAATGAGTCGAGCGAAGCTTCTCGCTCGACAAAATTCAACAAAATGAGTAATCAATGGTCGGGTGGCGACGTTAAACCTAGCGCTTAAGTGGGAGGCAACCCACGCTTGTTTCGCTTTGTTCTTGTTTTATTTTGGTTTTCTTTTGTTTGTGTTTTCGTTTTGTTTTGGTTTTCGTGGTGTAGGTTTCGCATTTATCATTTTTTAGTTACGGGACTTTGTAATCCGTGTGGTGAAGTCGTGATGCTCCAACTCTACAACAAGACACTGCTCTATTATCGTGGAAGTATCATCCTCTATGGCCTTTTGTATTATTAATGTTTGGAGCACCGGGACGATGCTCTGTTTAAAATGTGGGGATGATTATTCATTTTGTGTGCATCTTTATCTATTTGTATGCTTGGTGATGTGCATCTATGCTTATTTTGATTTCTTGGAATCAAGTATCGTATATGCGAGTAAGTTGGGATTCTGACTTGTGCAACTAAGCTCTGTGGTATTGGTCAAACTGTTTTCAATTTTCGAAACTTTTGGTGATATATGATTCGATGCTAATGTGAATTGACTAGATTGTGATTGATAGAAAATGAATAGAGGAGAATTGATGTGATTTGTCCGGCTAATGTTAGGGGGAGTGTTAACATTGTGGTCACCTATATACTTGTTTCATCTATTGATGTAAAAAAAAAAAAGGAAATGTTTGAAAAAGAGTAGAATATGAGATTGTTGAAATGGAGGATGGGATTCTGTCCCTCTTTCTCGTAATTTGATAAATAGACATGGGAAACCACGATAGGAAACTCGAGTTCATCGAGGGTTCGCCTTTCGAATATTGTTCCAAAATCTGTTAAAACATTCTATGTGCTTAAAAAGAAACTTGTGGCTAAAGGTGACCACATTAGTTAGTTCACCCCTAACGGAGAGTTGGGTCTGAGCAGAGATTACCCTTTTATTTATTGGAAATCATTTGCCGCCCTAGATTTATTTCATATTATCTTTGAATGCGTAAACACCAAGTGTGGGGGAAAGCAATAAGGTTTGATTGATTAGAATAAGAGTGAAGTTGCATGAATTATCCTTCCTATTCTTACTAGTATATACTTTGCTTGAGGACAAGCAAATGGATAAGTGGGGGAGTTGTTTAGTATAAATTTGTGCGTATTCTTGGTATTGTTTTGCATGTCATTTTCTATGGTTTTTCCTATTTATGCCGTTGGTTCGATTAATATTTATCGATTCGAACCTACCTCGTTCGTTTCAATGTTTTGCAGAAAATGGGCATTAAATAGGAGAAATTAGATCTTCCAAGAATCAAGTTTATTGAAGAGCATCTCGACAGAGTTCGTAGTCGGAAACGGTTCACAAATCGGGCTCGACGAAGGAGAACGAGCCAGCAACGGTCGCGCGCACGCGTGCGCCAGCCCGACGCCCGCGCCTCGCGCCCGCTGCCTCGCGTCCCGCGAAAGCACGCCCGCCTTCGCCCGATGCCATGCATCCGCCTCGCCGCCCGCCACGCCGCGCTATCGCCCGCCTCGGCCACACCGAAGCGCGATGACCACCCGGCCGGATCACGCTGCGTTCGCTCATCTCCTCGCTCGGCTGGATCACGGTAGCGTGTTCTCGCCGTCTCCCTCACTCATTGGCGGTCATCCGGCGCTCGAACGCCCCAGCGCCAGCTCGCCATGCAGCGCTCAGCCAGCCAGCGCTTCCTTTCCATACGTCCCGTGGCTGGTACCAGGCTTAGCAAGCCCACTGGTACCCAGCCAATCTTCACCCAAGGCTTCACTCCGCGTCGTTCCCGCGTCTTGCCGCTTGCATGCGCGCCAACTCCACCCGCGCTGTAACTCCAACGCTAAACCGCCAACCGCGTCGGCGCTGACGCCCACCGTATACTGGATGTGTCTCGAAGCTTGGCGAGTCCGGCTTGCCTCCGTCCGTATTGGGTTGCTGAGACTTTTCTCTCCAGTAACTCCTCGCGTCCGGCGCTGCGTCGCGTCCGGCACTGGGAGTGAAATTTCGGAACTATATATATTGATTTAACGCTGAAAACGAGGGTTCATATTTTATTCCTCAGACGTCTGTTTTCTCTCGCATTTTGTTTTCCTCACGCGAACTCTTCTCATCATTATTTTCCAAGCAATTCTTTGCATTTGGGATTGATTCAAGACATTTGATTGGAGAAATCCATCAACGACATTTACGATTGTAAGACTTGTTATTCGATTTTTCTTCATTTGATTATTGGATAATGATTTCTATCGATTTAATTGTTTGAATCGTGAGACGAGCATGAACTAATTCCTTTCTAGGGTTGGGTGATTCAAATTGATTGATTGATGATTTGTTTGATTGAGAATACCAATTGAAACCTAGGGTTTATTGTTGAGTGATTGATCTCTATTGAATAATTTATGTTTCGTGTATTATCGAGAGATAGATACGTGCATGATATGAATTTGGTAATTGATTAATCACTATTTTAATTGTTTATGTTTCGTGTATTATCGAGAGATAGATACGTTGCATCATAGGAATAGATTGGATTAGAGGTTACCGAAACGGGACTCTAATAGTTTATGTATTTGTGAAATTTGATAACCTAGGTTTAATCCACGGAACGAAAGTCGAGTGTTTGGATTGAGGTTTGAATATTGCATGAATAGGTAAATTTCTTGATCAAGCAATAAATCGATTAATCAAGGCGAAGAACCCTAATGCCCTAGTTTATCTCACATTCTTGAAGAATTCTCGCTTGCGATTGAACCGCTTGAGCGCTTGGTTTGAGTCGTTTATGTGTTTAATTTCATGTAAATCTTAGTTAAGTTCAACCCCAAATCAAGTTTAGGATTTAGATTTATTGCTTTTATCGTAACACATCATAAGCCCCGTTAAGTCTTCCTCGAGAGATTCGACTGGCCCAATTTACCACGCTATAGGGATCTCGTGCTATTATGCGGCGACTAAGTAGAACAATTTGGTCGAACAAAGGAGCCCAATTGTTTTATTAAGCCCATTAAAGACCAAAGAATTCTCTAGAAATTCAAGCTTCTTCTAGAAGCCATTTGAATAGCTTGTGAAGGAAGATTTCAATAGTAACCTCAAGACTTATATATATATATGTTTCAAGCTTATTCAACAATCCATTTTGCTCCCATTTCTCTCAAAATATTCGAAGAACACACACACATAACCATCGAAAATTTTCCTCTTTCAATTCAAATTTCGGACTTTCAATCTTCTTCAACTCCGTGAATCTACGTCTTAAGGAGGTAAATCTCTAATCCTACTCAAGATTTGAAGTGAAAATCAAAGTGAAAATCCAACCCCCAAACCCCATATGCTTCGGCCATTTGGCCATGATCTTTATGGGTTTTTGTTCTTCGATTCCTTGTTTATATATGCGTAGATCTATCCCTTAAGAAGTGATTTATGCTTGATCTATGATTTAATTTGATATTTACATGAAAAACCCAATTCTAGTCAAGAACCCTAATTATTATGTTGTAAATTAGTGGATGATTTCTTAAATTGAGTTTGTATTCATGTAATTAAAGACGTTTGAGCATGATTAGAGTTGTTTGTAAAAATAAAAATCGAGCCCTATGAATTTTACATGAGGACCGAAAACTAGGGCCCATATATTAAGATGATTTGGCTTTGATTTGTTTAAATTTCGTTAGTATTTATGCTATTATATATGCATGCTAGTCTTTGATGAAAGAAATTGGAGTTTAATCCAATGTATATGAAAAGCCCTAAAGTAAAGTGCTTATGTAATGTCGAGAACTTTTCATGTTGATTTTATTTGAGAAGTTTGATTTCAAAAGTATGATCTAGTATATTAAAATAGTCTATTTTGAATTATTGAGATTTTTCTATGCTTATACGAGAAATTTAGATTTCGTTAGTATGCGTTTTACAAAGGATTTTGTGAGATTGATTTGATATTTAGAAATTTATTCCAAAATATAGATTCTTATGATTATATTTCTTGATTAAAGCTTACTTGATCAAAGTTCTCAAAGAAATCGATTAGAAAGATTTAATATTTTGTTATAGTAATATGATATTCCTTATGAATATAAGGAATTGAAAAGACTAATGTTCTTATAAATATTTTTTTTTAAGTTAAATAGTCTAGTTCTGGGATGCATTGACCTAGCAACTTAGCTTAATCATAGAATATAGAGAGAGTTTTTGTAGAGGCTCAAGAGTTTGAAACTCTTAGTTCCTCTTTCCCATATTTATTCTTTTTATCTCTTTGTTAAGGAGAAGGAGCAAGTAGAAGCAGAATAGAGATCAAGAAAGAAAAGACAGAAAGTCTCGAGTAAACCAGATTTCCAGGTGGGCTTTCTAAACTAAAATATATATATATATGTGTACACAAGTTTATGATAATGAGCATGTGAATTTTTATAAAGTTGATTGACTTGCATGTTTTGAGCATGATGCATGATGTAGTTGCCTATCTACGAGATTGACGATATCGGCCCTATCTTTGGACGAGTGCCGATGAGGTTTGTTTACACGTAGTGATCGTGAGCTACAATTGGCGATCACGGTGTTTGAGAAGAGGCCTACTTCTCAACACAAGAGTCGTGAGATATGGTGTTTATTTAAGATTTGTCTGCAGACATGTTATGATGAGAATGTTTAGCATATGCATTGATCATGAAGTAAGTTATTTCTTAAAGCATGATTCATAGGTTATTTCTTAAAACCCCTATGAATCTAAGAAAGTGGCAAGTCGATTATATAGCTCTAAGAGCATGTTTTAATTGTTTTCAGCAATTGCCCACGGAGTGCATCAAGTACTCATGCCCTGCATGTATTTCTAAATGTGCAGGTAGTGCAAGAGATGACAACGGAGATTGAATGCTGAGCGAAGACCTTTTTGTCATGTTTTTATGTTTGCCCCGGGTTTATGCCTTCACACATAAACTCAACTACTCTTTTGCTGCCAACTCTTGTTATGATTTCGATGTATTATGATACAGAGTTCTGATGGGTTAGACATTTAATAGACATGTTTGAATTTACGTCAAAAATTATGGCCTCAGTTGCTGAATTGATTTGTATCCAACTTTGGTCATTTGGTTAATCACATGTCTAATGACTCGTCTTTCTTTAAAATGACAACTGTTTATATTTGCGAGTCTCTTGAAATAGTTAGTCATTTCATTTCCTTCCGTCCGTCATACTTCGATTAGTCAATTAATACAAGTTTAGATAGGTCGGGGTGTGACAGAATGGTATCGTGGTTGTTGCATACAGTCTGTGAGTCTTTCTTGAGTCTAACCCATTGTCTTAAATCATGTAAGCTCGATCTCAAGTCCGTCATCTCCAAAGACTGATCGGTCAAGTAATTGATTCTTGTATTATGAGTTCAAAATTCTTTCTACATTGCTTATAGCTTTGTGCGATCTTTATATGCTTAGTATTGTATGCTGCATGAGTTGATTATGCATGCGATGTGATTAGTATCCTAAGATGGGAAATGGGACATATCGATATGATTGTCCTGATGTTTAAGTTACGATTAATTAGGATGCGGACTACGCCGCTTAATAGTACTAGAGTTAGATCGTTGCTGATTGGACGTCTGAATGATTCTATGAGCTTAGGTCGAAGCAAGAGGCGAACTTCTCGAGTTTCTCGGCGGTGAACGGTTTACGGTTAGGCGGCATGGGGTTAACGATTTCGATCGATACTTGATGATTCAGTCTTGCCGGACACCTTGCAAGGATAGTTTTTTTTTCCAGTGCTCTTGATTATATTGATTTTTCTAGAAATCCTGAAATGTCGGGGAATTTCTTTGGATTCCATGCTTTCATTCGAGCACAGAATCGGGATCATTAAGGTCCATCCCGGTGACTATTCCTCTCGATCATTTTCATTCTTATGTTAAATCGACTCTTTGCGAGCATTATGTGAGTAGGATGATCTTTCTTCCCACCGCTATTGGTGTACTACATCTTTAAATTCTTGCTCGAGATTTGATGAGTCTATGTTGATTGATCGTACTCCTTTAGCTCCGACATTATTAAGCCGCTTGATTCTCCTCTATTGATGGACTCGGATATCCATCGTGGTCACGATGATCGATTTACCCCGCATTAGATCCGTGGTTTGTTGATATGCATTCCACGAAAATATTTCTTTTTCTTATCCGGGTCCAAAGGATACCGGAAATTGTTATGGATCTATTAGAAGCCGTTAGTTTTGGCTCGCCTTCTTATTTGATTTATTTTGATAATCCAATGTCTTCTTAGATTGACCCTAGTAATTCTGTTTCTGAAGTAGTTCCTGGCTTTTACCCAATTCACGTAGTTCTCCTGACACTCTCGTCATAACTCCCGAGTCCCAGCCAATTTCAGCTGATATTCCTAGTTGTTTACAAGAGATTCATACACTTCAAGAGTCACCTTCTCCTGTAGATGAGGGGACCAGTTCTTTTAGACCATCAAGTCTTTCCAGATCTTATCGGTATGAACCTGAACATATTGAGTCCGTTAGTAAGTACAAGCTTGAGTACCTCCCAGTCAATCAAATGTCTATTGTTATTAACCCATACATTCTACATCCTGAGTTTAAAGTAATTTCGCATGACAATAACCCCAATGCTCCTAAACCACCAGTGCCAGACTACAATAAGAAGCGATTGAGCCTTTGCAATTGCAGCACCCAGACACAGCAGCCCCATTAGGAAGATGAGATCGAGCGATTCTTTGAAGAAGAAGAAGCAATCAGTGAAGCTGCGATAGAGATGAACATCACCAGGAGTGAAGAGCCTGATCCAAGCAGTAGTCATTAGTAGTAGATCCTGTGTGATAGTAAGGTATAACAGATGTGGAGAAATGAGGCATTTAATCATAGCATATCGGGACTAGATGGAATACTCCGATTGATTTGTTTATTGCTTAAGAAGTGCCAAGATTTGCCTTTGATGTTGCCATTAATTACATGAGCCTGGTTTTATAGCTTGAGAAAGCTAATCTTCCTGCACTCTAGCTACCATCGATTCTCGAAGATTAAGTATACTTGAGTTTTCCTCTTGGTTCAAATTTCCTATTGCTGATTTTATCTCGCTTGTTCATCGCCCGGTTGGTGGTGTTCTTCTTTTCCTTTTAAAGATGATGATAATGAGGATCTTGAATCCATTAATGTTGATTCTTCTATTCACGAGTATGGCGTTCTCGTCATACTCTAGAGATAGAGTCATCTCTACCATATACTCAGTTGTTTATACCCTAGTCTGATGTAGTTCTTATATAGTTCGATTTCTCTTAGCTCAGTACCGAAATGTTTCCTATTTACCTAGATTGGTATGGTCAGTCTTTCGCATCCTCCGAGATCCCTACATTGATTAAGTTTATTCCTTCCTCTCACGTTCCTGAGACTTATTCTTTAGAAGTCCCAGAAGAGACTTAAGTTAGTTCATCGAGGCCTTCAGGTGTTTCAAGATTTTCATGTATGAACCTGAGTTTTACCATTGTTGTACACAAAGACATCTACGACCCTAGATATCAGTCAAATGTCTTTTGTGATTGATCTTGATATCCTTTATCCTGGAGTAATTCCTCTATACTCATTTCCCGAGCGTGCTCTTGATCCGCCATCTCCTGAGATTGAGAAAGATGTAGAGATACCAGACTCCAATGAAGCCGTAATGGCAGTGAGAATGGAGTAGTAGAGATAGAAGAAGGAAATGATGTCATCAACGACAGCCTTCGTGAGCAGAATGAAGCTAGTAGCAGCAAGAGTGGAAGTTGGCAGTTTGTAGATAGTATGGAGGTACATATATATATATATATATATATATATATTGTATATACAGACAAGTGGTGCCTATAAATATCTTATGATGCGGTAGTAAGCTTGAGAAGCCGTACCGGATATGTTTTGCCGAGATACCAAAGCATCTATATGCTTGAGAATCTTCAAATTGCAAAAGTTTTCCCAGCTTTTGTAAATATCCTGAAGAGGAAGAACAAGAGAGTGCAAATTCTCCTCAAGATTACTTTGTGCCTTCTCTCCTCAAGCGGATCGTAGAATTTGTAGAACTTTTTCCGCATCAGAATCCTCCACCTCTCAATGAAGTTGATAGTTCAGCTGATGCTGAAGAATGGGTTCGCCCTGTAGCGAATTTTCAAGTTTCGGAGTGCTCTGATCGAGAGTGACTCCTATGCATACCCTTCCAGTTAGAAAGTGTCTGCAGATTCCTGACGGGAATCACGTCAGAAAGTTCTTTCTCCTGAGCAATTGGAGAATTTTATGTGGCAACAATTCAAGAGTGAATTGTATGAAAAGCATATATATACCTCAAAGTTACTGAGAATGAAAGAGATTTAAAATTTGCGAACCTGAAGCAAGGCAGGAAGACTAAGGCAGAACATGATAGTGAATTCTGCAGTCTAGCCCGTTATGCTCTTTTTAGAATTGAGACAGATGAGGAAATGGCAGAATTGTTTTGTGCTAGATTACGCCAAGAGATCATAATCATTTTGGCAAGCCGACCTCCAATGTCTTATCGTGAACGTGAGATCATGCATTGGACATGAAGATGAAATGCTACGGACAAACTGATGCTACATCCAAATCTAGTACCTTTATAGATTCAAGCTATCAAGATTTCTTCTTACAAATCAGAAGTAAAGAAATTGGGAGAATAAGACTTTCCCAAATAAGAAACGATGGTAGAAGCCGAGTCAGTTCACATAAAGACAATTTTTCCCCAAGTCAGTCAAGAATGCAAACGAGTCCCAAATGTAATAGAGTACATTCTGGAGTTTGCAGACGGGGAAGTAACAGTTGTTATGCATGTGGACGAGTGGGCCACTATGCAAATAACTCCCGAACCGTCAGAAAACAACTAGTGACGGAGGAAAGCAGAACCATCCGAGATAGACACAACCATGAAAGTCATAAGTGGATATCCAAAGTCGCTGGTTTCGTCAGATCGAGATGCCGCTACATCAACCGCAACTGTCGTCATCGCCGTCGCCACAACCGTCTTCGTCGCCGTAACCGCAATCACCGACGCCTCGACCGCACCAACCTCTATATCAAAGAGCATACGCCCTCTCTTAAAAGCAACCTGAGAAGAATGCCAAGCAACTTGGCAGATGTTCTTAAGCTCAACAACGAATGTGCTGCACAAGATTTAAACGCGCTTATCCCGTTGAATAGAGCTATCGTTATCATGCACATATATTCTAACCTAGATTTCGAACTAGAATCCCTTAAGCTTAGAGAGAGATCACTGCAGCTGTTGCACACGAAGGACGTGGATCTTATATAGGAAGGTGCTCGTTGACAGCACATTATGCAATGATATGATGCGAGCGAAGAGAAATAGTGTTTCAGCCACCAGAAAGAGAACCTACCTGTTATATGGTATGAGAAGAGAAAAAGCCATGTCCTATAATCTCAGCCTTACAAATCGAAGGGCTGATGAACAACGAGGAAGATTGTGCTTACCTTATATATCTGAATGTCGATGTCAAGTCCGAGAAGAAGGTAGGAGATGTACCCGTGGTTAGAGAGTTTCGGGATGTTCTTCCTGAAACATTACCAGGGCTACCTTCGGACAGACAATTAGAGTTTCTCCATTGAGTTTGAATCAGGATCAGCACCTGTTTCAAAAGCACCTCATAGAATGGCCCCAAAAGAATTTCAGGAGTTAAAGATCCAATTGCAAGAGCTTTTGGACCTAGGTTTTCTCGACCTAGTGTATCTCCTTGGGGAATACTAGTTCTATTTGGCAAAAAGAAGGATGAAACTCTAAGGATATTTATAGAGAGTTGATCAAGTTAACCTAGAAGAATAGGTATCCTTTACCCAGGATCGATGATTTGTTCAATCAGCTGAAAGGTGCCAATGTTTTCTCAAAGATTGACCTGAAGTCAGGATATCATCAATCAAAGATTCGTCGAAGAATATAGCCAGGCGCTTTTTCGAATGCGGTATGGCCACCACGAGTCGTAGTAATGCCATTTGGCTTGATTTAATGCACCAATTGTGTTAAGGAATTGATGAATTGTGTATTCCACAATTATCTCGATAAATTTGTTTGGTATTTATCGATGATATTCTCGTGCACTCGAAGAATGAGTAAGAATACGAAAAACAGTTAAGAACCGTTCTATAGACGTTGAGAATAGAACGATTGTTTGCTAAGTATAGCAAATGTGAGCTTTGGCCAAGGGAAGTGAATTTCCTTGGACATATCATTACAACAGATGGAATCAGAGTCGACCCCGCTAGAGTTCAAGCGGGATGCGATTGGAAATCGCCGACGACACAGATAGAGACTCGAAGTTTCTTGGGTTTAGCAGGACATTACCGAAGGTTCATAGAAGGATTCTCCAAGATTGCGAGAACTATGACTCAATACCTTCAAAAAGGAATTATGTCCCAATGAACTCAAGAATATGAAGAAAGTAGTCAAGAGTTAAAGAACAAATTGACTACCACGCCAGAATTTGGCAATACCAGAATCAGAAAAAGGGTATACTTTGTATATCAATGCATCAGAGAGTGGACTAAGAATGGTCCCAATGCAAGAAAGAAGAGTGATAGCTTATGCTTCACGATTGTCGAGACCTTAAGAGCCCGTATATCTTATATACGATCTAGAATTGACTATTGTTCATGCTACGAAGAATTGGAGACATCTATTGCATGGATCAAGTGTGAGATCTTTATTGATCACAAGAGTTTGAAGTATTTCTTGACGAAATATTTGAGCATCGTCAAAGAAAATGACTAGGCGAGTAACGATCATGATAGCGAGATCAAGTATCTCCCTAGAAAAGCAAATGTTGTCGTTGATGCTTTCAGTAGAAAAAGCCAAATCCAGTTAGGATTCGTCCTTACTCAGAAAAAGGAGTTGATCAAAGAGTTTGAAGAGATGAGTTTGCAAGTGATGTTACCACCCGAATTACGAAAAGAGATTATAGCCGCTCTTGTCGTTACCCCGATATAAGAGCAAGAATTACGAAGAATCAAAGATAAAATCAACAGATAGAGAAACTATGAGTTAAGATTAAATCAGAAGGGCCAGAAGAATACCATGAAGCTGGGGATAACACAATCATATTTAGAAACATGATGTGCGTACCCAATGAGGATGATTTAAAGAACGAGATTATGAGTTAAACTCATAACATGCCCTATACCGCACACCCAGAGAGCACAAAGAAGTATCAAGATCTAAAACAAAAGTTTGTGTGAGTAGGAATAAAGAAGGAGATAGCCTCGTTTGTTGATCATGTTAACGTATCAACAAATTAAAGCTTTGCACCAGCAAATAGATGGTAAATTGCAACCATTGGAGATTTCCTCGGTGGAAATGAGATCACATAGCTATGGATTTCGTGACTAGTTTACCCAAAATGAAGCTTGATAATACAGACTATTTGGGTGAAATCTCAATAAGAGATGAGTACAAGAGTGAATTGCAATCAAACGTTTCATCCACAAGCAGATGGTCAATCCGAAAGGACCATATAGGCGCCAAAATATCGATCGTAATCTTGATATAAGAGCAAGGAAATCAGCGGTGGCGAGTCCTACCATTGATTGATTTTCGCATACTATAACAGCTACCAAGCAACGATTTATATGACGCTTATGAAACCTTTACGACGGAAAGTGTAGATCACGCTTTTGGGATAAGGTTGAAGAAAGACAAGTGCTTGGACCTCAAGCGATTCAAGAAATGGTCGTACTCGTGCGACAAATAAAGAAAAGAATCCAAGAAGCTCAAAATCGTCAAAAGTCCTGCGTAGATAAAAGACGTACGGAGCTAAGCTTCAAGAATGAAGACATTGTATTCTTGAAAGTATCTCATTACAAAGGAATACATCTTTTGAATTAAAGGAAGCTCGTACCAAGATTCATTAAACCGTGCGATTCTAGAGAAGATTTGGGTCGATTGCTCACTGATTAGCTTTGCCTTCAAGTTTCGCAATATCCATATGTGTTTCATATGTTGCGATTCTGAAGATATGTGTTTAATCCAAACACATCGGATATCAAAAGAATATTGTTCTGAACAATATCTAAGCTATAAAGAAGCGAGAATGTATCATTAGATCGAAAGAATCAACAACTAGGAATAAGTCGATTCCTTTAGTTAAGATTCTATAGAGGTATCATGGCTAGAAGAAGCGACTTGAGAATTAGAAGAAAAGATGAAAGAGAAGTACCACGAGCTATTTTCGGATGTACTAAATTTAGAGGCGAAATTTCTTTAAGGGGTGAGAATGTAATACCCAGTTCTTATAGCTCGCTTAGCGCTAAGTGCGTAATTAATTAGAAATTAATTACGTGAGTGACTAAGGACAATGCATCCTCGATTAAATTTTATAAGATTTCGATAAGATTTCTCGATTAGATCTCGATAAAGTATTTCCGGATAAGATTTTGAGTTTTAACTCAAAGATTTAAATTAGAATTTTTCATTGATTGAGTTAACAATAAATCTTTATTTATTGTTTTATTTCCATATTTATTTTGGAAAAGAATGATTTACTGATTTCAACTCATTAGAAATTTCTATATTTCTATTTAATTTATTATTTAAAGAGATAAATTATATTCTCATTTCGTTGAGCCCTATTTTCGAAAATCGTTTATGTTCGTTAAAGACCTAACATTTTTAATACTTTGGGCCTAGTATTAAATATGTTTGTGAGCCCAATTGTTTTATTAAGCCCATTAAAGACCAAAGAATTCTCTAGAAATTCAAGCTTCTTCTAGAAGCCATTTGAATAGCTTGTGAATGAAGATTTCAATAGTAACCTCAAGTCTTATATATATATGTTTCAAGCTTATTCAACAATCCATTTTGCTCCCATTTCTCTCAAAATATTAGAAGAACACACACACATAACCATCGAAAATTTTCCTCTTTCAACTCAAATTTCGGACTTTCAATCTTCTTCAACTCCGTGAATCTACGTCTTGAGGAGGTAAATCTCTAATCCTACTCAAGATTTGAAGTGAAAATCAAAGTGAAAACCCAACCCCAAACCCCATATGCTTGACCATTTGGCCATGATCTTCTGGGTTTTCTTCTTCGATTCCTTGTTTATATATGCGTAGATCTATCCCTTAAGAAGTGATTTATGCTTGATCTATGATTTAATTTGATATTTACATGAAAACCCAATTCTAGTCAAGAACCCTAATTATTATGTTGTAAATTAGTGGATGATTTATTAAATTGAGTTTGTATTCATGTAATTAAAGACGTTGAGCATGATTAGAGTTGTTTGTAAAATAAAAATCGAGCCTATGAATTTTACATGAGGACCCGAAAACTAGGGCCCATATATTAAGATGATTTGGCTTTGATTTGTTTAAATTTCGTTAGTATTTATGCTATTATATATGCATGCTAGTCTTTGATGAAAGAAATTGGAGTTTAATCCATGTATATGAAAAGCCCTAAAGTAAAGTGCTTATGTAATGTCGAGAACTTTTCATGTTGATTTTATTTAAGAAGTTTGATTTCAAAAGTATGATCTAGTATATTAAAATAGTCTATTTTGAATTATTGAGATTTTTCTATGCTTATACGAGAAATTTAGATTTCGTTAGTTTGCGTTTTAAAAAGGATTTTGTGAGATTGATTTGATATTTAGAAATTTATTCCAAAATATAGATTCTTATGATTATATTACTTGATTAAAGCTTACTTGATCAAAGTTCTCAAAGAAATCGATTAGAAAGATTTAATATTTTGTTATAGTAATATGATATTCCTTATGAATATAAGGAATTGAAAAGACTAATGTTCTTATAAATATATTTTTTTAAGTTAAATAGTCTAGTTACGGGATGCATTGACCTAGCAACTTAGCTTAATCATAGAATATAGAGAGTTTTAGTAGAGGCTCAAGAGTTTGAAACTCTTAGTTCCTCTTTCCCATATTTATTCTTTTATCTCTTTGTTAAGGAGAAGGAGCAAGTAGAAGCGGAATAGAGATCAAGAAAGAAAAGATGAAAGTCTCGAGTAAGCCGATTTTCGTGTGGGCTTTCTAAACTAAAATATATATATATATATGTGTACACAAGTTTATGATAATGACCATGTGAATTTTATAAAGTTGATTGACACACTGCTTTTTGAGCATGATGCATGATGTAGTTGCCTATCTACAAGAGATTGACGATATCGCCCTATCTTTGACGAGCCGCCGATGAGGTTTGTGTACACGAGTGATCGTGAGCTACAATTGGCCGATCACGGTGTTTGAGAAGGAGGCCTACTTCTCAACACAAGAGTGCGTGAGATATGGTGTTTATTTAAGATTTGTCTGCAGACATGTTATGATGAGAATGTTTAGCATATGCATTGATCATGAGTAAGTTATTTCTTAAACATGATTCATAGGTTATTTCTTAAAACCCTATGAATCTAAGAAAGTGGCAAGTCGATTATATAGCTCTAAGAGCATGTTTTAATTGTTTTCGCAATTGCCCACCGAGTGCATCAAGTACTCATGCCCCGCATGTATTTCTAAATGCGCGGTAGTGCGAGAGATGACAACGAGATTGAATCTTTGGCGAAGACCTTTTGTCATGTTTTTATGTTTGCCCCGGGTTTATGTCTTCACACATAAACTCAACTACTATTTTGCTGCCAACTCTTGTTATGATTTCGATGTATTATGATACAGAGTTCTGATGGGTTAGACATTTAATAGACATGTTTGAATTTACGTCAAAAATCATGGCATCAGTTGCTGAATTGATTTGTATCCAACTTTGGTCATTTGGTTAATCACATGTCTAATGACTCGTCTTTCTTTAAAATGACAACTGTTTATATTTGCGAGTCTCTTGAAATAGTTAGTCATTTCGTTTCCTTCCGCCCGTCATACTTCGATTAGTCAATTAATACAAGTTTAGATAGGTCGGGGTGTAACACGCGTTCACGCCTGAACCCCCGCTCGCCTCCTTTACGCGCCCGCTCACTTCGAGCCAGCGCTCAGTTATGAGATAGCGGCTCCTCATCCACGAGCTGCTTCGGTGAGCATTCACTTTGGGAGCGAAGCTCATCGCCAGCCGCCACCTCGAACCAGCGCTCATGTTCAATACAGAACGTTTCTACAACCGGCGCTCCCTCCAAACCCACACTCACCTTCATGTCATAACTCTTCGCTCAACCTGCGGTCACATTTCAATCGGCACTCACTCTCATTTAATATATATATATACGTGCTAGATCATTTTTATCGGGGGTTCGGATTTTGACGCAGCCACTGCTCGTTTCTTGACGAGGAAGCTTTTCAAGCGACGGCGAAGAGAGATTGATCATCATATTAAGAGTATTTGATTTACATTTCAACATTTCGATTGTTGCACTTAGTTTTACTTTGGATTTACGAATTCTAGTGTTGATTTCTATTAGATTGAATTTATAGTGTTATTTGATTTACGATTCCTGTTAACTTTCAATCGATCAATTTACGTGTTTACTTCTAGATTATTGTTGGATTGAATTACATAATTGACATCGGATTATTGGTTGCTTGATTTAATCTATTTTATACTACGCATTTGATATTGGATGTTAGTTATATGTTGAATCGTTCTTCGTCGAATTTTATTGTTTTATGTTTGATGATCTAGTTAGTTTGTTCTTCGCTTTGGCTTCCTGCATTCGTGATTACTTAGGTTCTCCACTAGGGATTGACAACCCCTAGTTAGATTGTTTACTTTCATTTATATTTTCTTTCAGCTTTTCAATACCCGTTTGTTCAAAAACCCATGTTGGTATTAGAGTGTTAGGATTTACCGCTTTATGTGTTTGACACGAACAATAAGCCCTATTAAGTTTTCCTTGAGAGACGACTAGCTAGGGTTAACTTTCCCTATTACAACACCTCATTCGATTATGAGTCAATTAAGAGAACACTTTTGATTGAAACACTAAGTACTGATGAAAAATCTGGTTCATCAGATCCATGAAAACTATCAGCACATTGGTCAACCCAAATGGCATCACGATGAACTGATAGTGCCCATACCTTGTCCTGAATGTTGTCTTTGCAACATCCTCCATCCTGATCTTCAGCTGGTGGTAACCTGATCTTAAATCTATCTTGGAAAAGATGCTCGCTCCTCGGTGGTCTTTCCTGATCATCTTCACTGCCTTTAGCGCTGAGATCATCGGCACTAAAACACCTTGTTGGATTTGTATACTGAAAGTAGAATGGTTGAGCTTGTATACAATGTTACCTGTTACCACTATTATAATCTCCTATCTAAATTGTTTACTTGAATTCATATCTTTGTCTCATTATCTCATAAAAGTTAGATCATATAGTGTGTGGAAGATCTCGTAATGTAATAACAAGAAAAATTTAAAACTTTTATTAGTGATGCTTAAACCAATTTCTTAGAGTGCGAAGACCTTAATTATGTCTAAGGTGACCAACGAAATGAATTAGAATCGATTCGAGATCGAAAACTAGAGAAATCAAAACTAGTGACTAGTCAACCGGATTAGGTTTTCTGAATAGCACGAATATAGAATGAAATATCTAGAATGAATCTCAACAAAAGGATTGCACTTCTAGAATCTTCTCACGAAAATATGTGAGAAGCGAAGAATCGAAATTTTAGGCGATTGCCTTGTCGGTCTCAAAAGTACTATTCACAAGCCGGATCAAATTCTAGTTCGTGCTAATCATTGAAATTAATAAGAACAATAAAAATCTAGAATCAATATATTATTATGAATTTATAATTCATAACAATCAATTCTGAGCGAAATTCATGAAAAACTTAACCGAACGCCGAATATATACCGAAAAACCCTAAACCGATCCGAACGAACGAAACTCAAACCAATGGAATAAATCAATAAGAAATGATTTATAAGACTCAAATTAATTATGAAAGCTCAAGAACTCGATAGAAATTGAGTGAGCATAATTTAATCGTCAAACTGCTTTTTTTTGCGATAATTGAGATTGACTTACGGATGCAATCCGAACTTCATGAAATTATTATAAACTATGAAATAAGTATTTTAAGGCTATTTAAGAAAATAAAACCTTAAGGTTCCGATCAAATCAATCGAAAGCACGATAAAACTTACAGAACCGGTATTAACATGTCAAATCGGGTAATTTGACTAGTCTTTCTTCCAACTACCACAATGGGCACCCCACATGATCTTAAAACAGCTCACTTGCTGCAAAATACAGTAGCAAACCGAACCCTCTCATTCTCTCTCTTTGGAATAAACTTTCTTCTTTGTTTTTCAAATTTCTTCACCAATCTCCAAGCTTCAAACATCCATTCCAACTCATTACAACTCTCAAATTAAGTTTCTAAGACCATAGAAAGGTAGTATTCATCATCCCCTTTCATCCTAATGGAGTGGAATTTTTTTCATTTAAAACCCTAGTTTTGGCCTCCCCCATTTTTGTGGTTTTTGAGCCACCAAATGCTCTCAAGCTATGAATGAAATATGCTTATAAATATATTCTAAGGTTGTGTTTAAAGTTTGGGAATTTTTGGAGCATGTTTGGTATTTTTTTATTTGTGTTAGAATTCTTTTTATAGAAGATAAACCATGCTTTTGTAAATGTTATTTCATATTGTTGTTTGTTGATGTGTTAGGAGCATGTAGAATAATTTCGAGAAATTTTGGCATTTTTCTTGTATTTATTTTGAAAGGGTCGAAAGCTATATGACATTTTAAGCGATTGTTTTGATTTTATTTATTGAAAAATAGTTGAGATATAGTGTTTAATATATGATATAATGTCACGACCCCAATCCTAAGAACGGATTGGAGAGGACTAATACTAGGAACAGTATTTAGGGTTCATGAAAGACTACTATGAGGTTACATATCATATGTAAAGAACATAATTCGAAAATTACAAACATTAATAACGTAATATACCGGTGGGCTAGACCAGCGGATCCAAAAAATTATAATGATCGAAGGACTTCAATTAATATCATCTTATCGTAAAACATTGTTCAAACTGCAATGAAAACGTGTGAATACACATATGACGATGTGTATTGAAGGTTTCTAACTTGTCATACTTAACATCAAAACACTCGACTTCTCAACACTCCTCCATCATCATCATCATTTCAACTGCACATTTAAAACAAACATGCGGTGAGTACAAGAATGCACTAAGTGGACTCATGCGAAAACATTTTATCGTATTCAAATTACATCGCCACATTATGGTAAAGACACAAGGGTTTTATTTGAAATGCCTTGTGCTTACTAAATATTTTCATCATTTTCAAATCATCGTGCGGCGGGCATTTTCCTTGTATGTATGATCCATATCCCTTTCATTTCATCATAACATTATCATTAACGCCGTAGAAGGAGGCCTCCTCTCGTCGTCGCCGCGACCGCCGTGAATTGTCCTTACGACACAATCACCATTAGGTGTACACGTTAATCCTAGCGGTATAAGCCTTCCCAAGATAGGATCCGATATCGATTTCGATCATAGTTGGAAGCTATCCACACATTCATACCATTCATTCGTGGATAGGATACATACATAAAACATAAACATTTTGGCGGGTAATCTCGTAAACATTTTATCAACATTTCTTGATATAAACATCGTAAATAAAATCATTTGAAAATATAGCAAAGTCACGTTTTGTTCGGATAAGAAAGCCCACCGGACTATTTGATCGTCTTTAATTTGATTACTCTTGACTTCCGATCAACGCGTCGTCGTCACGCTTTTACGTAAGCGATGTTTAGTACATCGTTCACGTTTTCGAGACTTTCAAAGTCTAGAATAAACTTCGATATTCTATATCGATATAATCAATTCTTAACGAATTCAATACTGCTCAATTACGATTTTAACTAAGCAGCTTCTAGATTCTTGAGATATGTTCAACTATTTTGTTTTAATCTTTCGTGTTTAAGCGTTCAGCGTGTTATCGTTTTTCGATACAAGGATTTCAATTATGAAATCTTTTCTCATTAATGAGATTTCCATATAATATTTAATCGTTTTACACGTATTAGAGTATTAATCGAGCGTATTTCATCGTTAACTCCAAAACTCAACAATTTTGACCTTCCTTATAAAACCCTTAATAGTTCATATTCTTAATAACCAATCAACCTAAATCGATTTTCAATCGATTCTTTTCATAAAGTCCTAATTCTCGATTTTCACGCAAATTGATAACTCTATAAATATCTTTCTTAAATATTAATCAACTTATTCATTTAGCATTATATTTCATTTCTAACGTTATTTAACATAACGTTTCGTCATAAACATAGTATTCTATGTTTATAAAATTTTATAAAATTAAATTATGTCTAAAATAATTTTTAGACATATAATATATTATTATTCTTGATTAAAAAAGATTTAAAAATCCCTATCCTCAACACTATAGCTCACGGCTATATGACAAAATTTTCCCAAATTAGTTCCAAAATTTCTCTAATATCATATAGTGTATTATTTATACTATGATCATTAATATGTATTAATATTAACTATAGAAAATTTGAGCTTCCACTAATAAATTTTTATAGGTCACGGTATTTTTTTTTTTTTTTAAATGTCCAATAATTCTCAAAAATTCTATATAATTAGTACAAGGTCCCATGTAATATCCGTAGAATTAGATGCCTAATTACGGTTTTGAAACCAAGTAAATTAGGAATTATTTGTGACGATTCAATCGGTAAGATAGTGAATAATGGTTTCGATTATTTACTTAAGGAACAATTCTATTTTATATTCACCGAGAATTGTGAATTTAGAAATAGAAGTTTTTAAAGCATATCGACAAGATTATTTTAACGCCGATTACACATCATACGTTAGTATTTTGTGAAATTTTCGAGTAAATAAGATTGGAATTAATTTTCATATTAATTCCTATGTTACTAGAATATTAATTATAAAGTAAGTTCAAACTTACTACGACCATTTTGAGATGAGTCGATTATGATCATTTGAGACGTTTTGAGCGTTAACGTCTAGAGATGTTTTGAGAGATGAGTTCAATGATCCGGAAATTATCCCAATTAATTTCCTATCATTAATTTATATAATTACTGTAATATTAAATATTAAAATCAATTTTGATTTATTAAAACTCGATATTTATGAAATGGGTTTGAAAACCCAATTATACAAATTAGGGTTTTCCTTGCACAAAATGTGATCGCCCCTTTTCACACGCAAAAGGGTGTAAGTATAGGGTGGCAATATCGTATCCACGTAGATTGTATCACGAAAACATAGAAGCTAGCTCAGCGATTATTCATCATTATTCAAGCACGAGAATGGGGTGATAGGTTTGGGGCTTGAATTTAATCCAAAGCAAAGGTAACCAAACAAGAATATAAATAAAGCGATAAAAACACGAAGATAACTATGAAGGAAGACTAACCCTGTGGATGCACCAATCCTATCCACAACGATGTTTATCACGCTTATTATTAACCGCTTTAATCCGCACAAGACGGAAAATCACATATATAACCAACAACTTCGATTCGACAATTGCGGCGATTGATTACTAATTTTCCCTATCACGATTCGTCTCTAGAGGAAAATAAGCAACTCGAAAGGATCACTAAGACTATGCTTCCTACGATCGTCCTATCTCAATTACGACTCGAGGCAATCGTATCATGCATTCAAGATCGATTGACAATTAATCTGATTCGTCATTAATCGGCAACTAGATATGCATCAAGATGGATTAGAAATCAACACATATAAATAAGCACCATGAATCATGAATCATGCACGGAAGGTAAATAACAACAGAGAACTCACAACATATAGGATCGAATTATGCAAACCACAGGATTAGAATAGAAAACTAGCCGGACATAATAAGCAGTAATGAAATACGAATTAATCATAAAAGCGTAAATTAAATATATAAAACCCGTAGGAAGCGTCGGATGAACAATGGTTGGCCTTGAATCCAATCCCAGTGAGCGAGCGGAAAATAAAGGAAAACAATCGGACAAAACGTTCCGATTGATAGCAACGATAAACTAAACTAGAATAACGTAAAAACAATACTCGAATTAAACTAAACGAAGACTAAAGCTTAAAGAATGTAAGCGAGGAAAATCGAAGAAAATAAGGTCTGGGCGTGATTGGGGGCTCTGGGGCGCGAGGGGGTGTTGCCATATATATAGGCACACCCCAAACCCTAATTTTCTTCTTGCGCGCGTCTCGCGACCACCCTTCGCGGTCGCTGGGTGTGGTCGCGAGGTAATCCGCGCGCCTTCTCGCCCGCGGTCGCCTCTTGCGCTCGCTTGGTACTCGCGACCGACTAGCGGTCGCTAGCCATACTCAGTGGTCGCGAGAAATCGTCGATGGCTTTCGCGCTGAGCTTCCGCTCGCTCGCGTGCGTTCTCGCGATCGCGGTCTTCGGGTTGACGCGTGTTTCCTAGCGGCCGACCTAGCGACCGCTAGGCTGGTCGCTAGAAACACGCCAGATGTATGTTTTGGCTCGTGCGTGGTTCCTTGCTTCGATTTTTAACATATAGACCTACACAACACCAAAAGAACACCCAAGAGCGTTATCTTCTAAAAATAGATAAAACATTCGAATCGATCGTGGCGCACATTAAGCGAGCTAAACTCATCTTCAAATATCAACTAAATACGTGTAAAATGCGCGTTTATCAAACCCCAAACTTAAAGCATTGTTTGTCCTCAAACAAAAGCGAATGAAAGACAAACGAAGATCAACGAGCATAGCAAAGAGGATAATCATTCTAGGCCTCGAAACATATCAGCGCCAAAATATTAGTGCACATGACGGCGTTAGTCCACTCAACACAAACAACAATTTACGGCAAAAACTCATTTAATTCAACCTCACAAAGGCATGTGCGTAAAATATATAGAATACACTCAAACTCATAAAGAAATTAAGGACGTGTATACACTCAAAGATCAAAGCAATGCAACATCTTACCATAGGCTTGCCGCTTCTCTAACATCTCCACGCGTCAAATGTGTTCAAATGAGGATCAAAGAGGACTTTTCATAGGTTATAATGTAGGCACATTGGTTAAGGTAGGATAATATATGGCTAAGTGACTCAAAAATATTCCAAGCACCCCATTTATACTTTTCGACACATATGGACTTTGTCCATTTCTCTTCTTTCCCAACGTGCTAAATCGGCGTTTCATGCCTCAAAAGGTACCTATACTTTGATTAAAGACCCTTTATGCTCAACACTCATAGTGAACTTATCATTTTCTTTTTTTCTTTTCTTTTCTAGAGCTTATAGGGTTTAATAATCACGAACAAAGGTACTATTCTTTACCACGTATGTATTTTTCTAAAATAAACTTTTCTCGTCATAACTACATCAAAATTTCAACCCTTTGATTCCCATATCCATCCTCACCCCTATCATCCGGTTAATCGAAAGAAAAAGTCTAATAAAGGCTCAAAGAAAGGCGACAAATGGTATATATCATCGGGTTAGTGTTTGGGTGAAAATGTGGTTAACAAAGATGGCCTTTATCCTTTCCAAATTCGAAACACATATTGCAGTCTCGACACAGAAACACGGCAAGTTCTAGAAGATAATCACATGCATGATATCACACAATTAAAAGAAACTGTATCAAGATGTTTATACAGTGAAGCTCAAGTCTCACGGGTTAAGCAAATGGTGAAAAACAACAAGCCTAAGCCATCTCACGTCATTCATGCGTCATTTTCTAACATATCATGTGCACTATCATTAAATTTCACAAAAATTTTCTATCGTCATTGGCCACATGGATTAACACACTTCACTTAACTCGTTGATCGACAGACACGAAAACGAAACGAAAAACAGAAACACGACAAAAAGAACAACACAAACGAAAAACAAAAACAAAACACGAGAACAAAAACAAAGAAAACGTTGGGTTACCTCCCAACAAGTGCTTACTTTAACGTCTTTAGCTAGACCATCACTAACCTCGTCAATCTGGCGTTTTGGTAGCAATACACATCTTTCTCGACTTGTGGAACCTTTTAAACTTCGCATTTACGGATGACCACCACTGACTATGGAAGTGGCCCCCCCCAAACTTGAATGAAACACTCGGAGTTCCATGCCGAGTCCATTTCTTTCTTCTCACAGCTTCCTCAATAGGTCGAGAACCCTCTAAATGCGGGCGTGGCGGCGAGTGATTATGATCGAGCAACAATCTTAGGCTTCCCAACGTCGGGTTGCTTGATGGCGTCGTATATGGAAATTTTGAGCTCCTCATTGTTAACACGAAGCGTGAGGTTTCCTTCCCGACATCAATCAACGCACGACCGCTGCTAGAAAAGGTCTACCAAGGATTAGTGGTTGTTGTTTGAATTCGGGAATATCGAGAATAACAAAGTCGTGGGAAAACAAAATCCCGATTCTTACCAACACGTCTTGACGATACCTTTTGGATATGTGATGATCGGTCAGCCATCATCGATGAGATCTTCGCCGGCTTCATCTTTCCAAGGTGTAGCCGGTTGAAAACGCTTCAACGGCATCAGTTGATGCTTGCCCCAAGTCGCATAAAACATTTGGGAAAATCGCTCGGCGATCTCGCACTCTAACGTGAAGCCGCCGATCTTTACGCTTCAAAGGGAGCTTCTTTTGCAAGACGGCATCGCACTCTTGGATAGGGAAATTTTCTCAAATTTCCCAAGTTTCTTCTTGTGGCAAGCTGCGTCTTTTAAGAACTTCATGTAGCAGGCATGTTTATGCAACGCTCAAAGAGAGGCAAATTTATCTCAACTTTCCGAAATACCTCTTTGAAGCGAGCAAATTCCTCGTCATATTTCGACTTGACAAGTCGACTCGGAAACGGGACCGGAGGAATGTGCGTGCGAATTAGCCTGCAGGGCGCCTCGCGATCGACCTCGCGACCATTGGATGGTCGCGAGGAGTATCTTTGCTGATCTTCGTCTTGGCGTGCGAAGCTTGCGGTGTGGCTCATGGCCTGGTCGCCGCATGAACTGCTCGGCGATTTCGCGATCGGGTTTGCGAAGCTGGGTCGCCGCGAACAACTCAGCGTGCGGATATTCGGATGACTCGCGGTCGGGTGCTGTGGCGCCTTCGGTCGCGCGCGTCAGTGGACGAGTCAGATGGCTCGCGATCGGGCTCATGATCGCGAGCTCGATCGCGCAGTTTCTGCGTCGAATGTTCTCTTGCTCGTCTTTCTCGGTAGGGCTCGGGTGAGGCTCGCCCACCTCGTCTCGAATGGCGAAGCATTGACCTTCGGGTTCACCGTATTACTCGGAGATTGGCCCGTCTTTGTAGAGCATTCACTTGTCGGCAATTTGACCGATTTGAGCTTCCAACATCTTTATGTGCTTCCCCATAGCCGTCACGATCGACTCAAGTGATTTATCTTACGCGGTGTTGCCGATGAGCAGTTACGATTCGTTGTCAGCTGTTGGTTGCCCACAACCAACCGCTGCATCATGTCTTGAGACTTGGCTTCCTCGGCTCTTGAATCGACCGCAGTATTGAAGCTGCCAAGGTTGTTGGAAATTCAATGACTCCTCCGATTGATGTGGTGGCGTTTTCGTCTCAATCGACTTTTCAAAAGAGTGAACTTCTTCATGAGGTCGTCATACTTGAATCACTCTCAACAAGTTACTTTGAGCGATGGCGTTCTCTCCGTTGGCCATTGATAGCTGCTGCGACCATCTCTTCTACAATTCGGCTTGCTTGCCGACCGGTCGGTTTAATAAACAGCCCCGCCGATGCATCTACCATGCTCCTCGTCCCGCCGTATCACCCACCGTAGAATTGTGTGATTTCTGTTCCTTGGAGAACCCATGTTGTGGACATCGTCTTAATAGACCTCTGAATCTCTCCCATGCCTCGAATAATGATTCGTCGTGGTTTTGGCAAAATGAGAGATTTCGCAATGATCTTCTAGCTTTCGCGGCGGAAAGTATTTGAAAGAAACTTCTCACAAAGTTTCCCCAAGTGTCGATGCCATTCGATCAAACTCTTGAACCAATCTTTACTTTGGTCACAAGAATGAGAAACCGAACATGCGCATCCGGATTGTGTCTTGTGGCACCCCATTCATTTGATGGTGTCACAAATGTCGGCGTCTCGAGATGCGCATTCGGGTCTTCCGTGACTCCTCCCCAAACCGCCTCCTTGGACCATCTTGATCGGGGCGGTTTGAGCTCGAAATTATTTGCATCTACGTGCGGGCCCCAACCGCCTCCTTGGGACTGTTCGGTGGGATGTCGATACATGTGGTTTAGAGGTTTATTCTCCGGAGCAGGGACAATGATTCCCATGTTCGTCATCGTACGCCGCATCTCGCAAAGTCACCAACATGCGTCTGACTTGCTCGGGAGGAATGCCCCCGTTTTGCGGATCGGCTGCCATTGCAGCTCGTCTCTTCTCTCGTCCTCTTCTCTTTTGAGAGCTTTCGATCTCGGGATCTAAAAATATTTCAGGAGGTCCCTGAGATCTTGTACGCATAAACTACCTGAGAAGAGAGAAATTAGTACTGACAAAAATAAATAAAATAATATATATATATATAACTTGAATTAATAAATCCAAATCGTCAAATTATTCCTATATGATCTTAACAATCCCCGGCAACGGCGCCAAAATTTGATCGCTCCTTTTTCACACGCAAAAGGGTGTAAGTATAGGAGTGGCGAGTATCGTATCCTGAGATTGTATCACGAAAACATAGAAGCTAGCTCAACGATTATTCATCATTATTCAAGCACAGAATCTGGGTGATAGGTTTAGGGCTTCGGAATTTAATCCAAAGCAAAGGTAACCAAACAAGAATATAAATAAAGCGATAAAAACACGAAAGATAACTATGAAGGAAGACTAACCCTGGGATGCACCAATCCTATCCACAACGATGTTTATCACCTTATTATTAACCGTTTTAATCCGAGACAAGGCGGAAAATCACATATATAACCAACAACTTGATTCACGACAATTGCGGCGATTGATTACTAATTTTCCTATCACGATTCGTCTCTAGAGGAAAATAAGCAACTCGAAAAGGATCACTAAGACTATGCTTCCTACGACTGTCCTATCTCAATTACGACTCAAGGCTTAATCGTATCATGCATTCAAGATCGATTGACAATTAATCTGATTCGTCATTAATCGGCAACTAGATATGCATCAAGATGGATTAGAAATCAACACATATAAATAAGCACCATGAATCATGAATCATGCACGGAAGGTAAATAACAACGTGAGAACTCACAACATATAGGATCGAATTATGCAAACCCTAGGATTAGAATAGAAAACTAGCGGACATAATAAGCGTAATGAAATACGAATTAATCATAAGCGAAATTAAATATATAAAACCCGTAGGGAAGCGTCGGATGAACAATGGTTGGCCTTGAATCCAATCCCAAGTGAGCGAGCGGAAAATAAAGGAAAACAATCGGACAAAACGTTCGATTGATAGCAAACGATAAACTAAACTAGAATAACGTAAAAACAATACTCGAATTAAACTAAACGAAGACTAAAGCTTAAAGAATGTAAAACGAGGAAAATCGAAGAAAATAAGGTGCGGGCGTGATTGGGGGCTCACTGGCGCGAGGGGTGTTGCCATATATATAGGCACACCCCAAACCCTAATTTTCTCTTCTGCCGCGCCGTCTCGCGACCACCCTTCGCGGTCGCTAGGTGTGGTCGCGAGGTAATCCTCGCGCGCGGCCTTCTCGCCCGCGGTCGCCTCTTGCGCTCGCTTGTGTACCTCGCGACCTGACTAGCGGTCGCTAGCCATACTCAAGTGGTCGCGAGAAATCGTCCAGTGGCTTTCTCGCGCTAGGCTTCGCTCGCGGGTGCGTTCTCGCGGTCGCGGTCTTCTGGGTTGACGCGCGTGTTTCCTAGCGGCCGACCTAGCGACCGCTAGGCTGGTCGCTAGAAACACGCCAGATGTATGTTTTGGCTCGTGCGTCGTTCCTTGCTTCGATTTTTAACATATAGACCTACACAACACCAAAAGAACACCCAAGAGCAGTATCTTCTAAAAATAGATAAAACATTCGAATCGATCGTAACGCACATTAAGCGAGCTAAACTCATCTTCAAATATCAACTAAATACGTGTAAAATGCGCGTTTATCAAACCCCAAACTTAAAGCATTGTTTGTCCTCAAACAAAAGCGTAACGTAAAGACAAACGAAGATCAACGAGCATAGCAAAGAGGATAATCATTCTAGGCCTCGAAACATATCAACGCTCAAAATATTAGTGCACATGACGGCGTTAGTCCACTCAACACAAACAACAATTTACGGCAAAAACTCATTTAATTCAACCCTCACAAAGGCATGTGCGTAAAATATATAGAATACACTCAAACTCATAAAGAAATTAAGGACGTGTATACACTCAAAGATCAAAGCAATGCAACATCTTACCATAGGCTTGCCGTTTCTCTAACATCTCCACCGCGTCAAATGTGTTCAAATGAGGATCAAAGAGGACTTTTCATAGGTTATAATGTAGGCACATTGGTTAAGGTAGGATAATATATGGCTAAGTGACTCAAAAATATTCCAAGCACCCCCATTTATACTTTTCGACACATATGGACTTTGTCCATTTTCTCTTCTTTCCCAACGTGCTAAATCGACGTTTCATGCCTCAAAAGGTACCTATACTTTGATTAAAGACCCTTTATGCTCAACACTCATAGTGAACTTATCATTTTTTTTTTTTCTTTTCTTTTCTAGAGCTTATAGGGTTTAATAATCACGAACAAAGGTACTATTCTTTACCACAGATGTATTTTTCTAAAATAAACTTTTCTCGTCATAACTACATCAAAATTTCAACCCCTTTTGATTCCCATATCCATCCTCACCCCCTATCATCCGGTTAATCGAAAGAAAAAGTCTAATAAAGGCTCAAAGAAGGCGACAAATGGTATATATCATCGGGTTAGTGTTTGGGTGAAAATGTGGTTAACAAAGATGGCCTTTTATCCTTTCCAAATTCGAAACACATATTGCAGTCTCGACACAGAAACACGGCAAGTTCTAGAAGATAATCACATGCATGATATCACACAATTAAAAGAAACTGTATCAAGATGTTTATACAGTGAAGCTTAAGTCTCACGGGTTAAGCAAATGGTGAAAAACAACAAGCTTAAGCCATCTCACGTCATTCATGCGTCATTTTCTAACATATCATGTGCACTATCATTAAATTTCACAAAAATTTTCTATCGTCATTGGCCACATGGATTAACACACTTCACTTAACTCGTTGATCGACAGACACGAAAACGAAACGAAAAACAGAAACACGACAAAAAGAACAACACAAACGAAAAACAAAAACAAAACACGAGAACAAAAACAAAGAAAACGTTGGGTTACCTCCCAACAAGTGCTTACTTTAACGTCTTTAGCTAGACCATCACTAACCTCGTCAATCTGGCGTTTTGGTAGCAATACACATCTTTCTCGACTTGTGGAACCTTTTAAACTTCGCATTTACGGATGACCACCACTGACTATGGAAGTGGCCCCCCCCAAACTTGAATGAAACACTCGGAGTTCCATGCCGAGTCCATTTCTTTCTTCTCACACTTCCTCAATAGGTCGAGAACCCTAAATGCGGGGCGTGGCGGCAAAGAGTGCTATGATCGAGCAACAATCTTCCGGCTTCCCAACGTCGGGTTGCTTGATGGCGTCGTATATGGAAATTTTGAGCTCCTCATTGTTAACACGAAACGTGAGGTTTCCTTCCTGCACATCAATCGGCGCACGACCGGTTGCTAGAAAAGGTCTACCAAGGATTAGTGGTTGTTGTTTGAATTCGGGAATATCAAGAATAACAAAGTCAGCAGGAAAAACAAAATCCCGAATTCTTACCAACACGTCTTCGACGATACCTTTTGGATATGTGACTGATCGGTCGACCATCATCGATGAGATCTTCGTAAACCGTCTTTCCAAGGTGTAGCGGTTGAAAACGTTCAACGGCATCAGTTGATGCTTGCCCCAAGTCGCATAAAACATTTGGGAAAATCGCTCGGCGATCTCGCACTCTAACGTGAAACCGCGGGATCTTTACGCTTCAAGGGAGCTTCTTTGCAAGGCGGCATTGCACTCTTCGGATAGGAAATTTTCTCAAATTTCCCAAGTTTCTTCTTCTTTGGCAAGCGCGTCTTTTAAGAACTTCATGTAGCCGGCATGTTTAGCCAACGCTTCAAAGAGAGGCAAATTTATCTCAACTTTACGAAATACCTCTTTGAAGCGAGCAAATTCCTCGTCATATTCGACTTGACAAGTCGACTCGGAAACAGGACCGGAGGAATGTGCGTGCGGAATTAGCCTCTGGGCGCCTCGTGGTCGACCTCGCGACCACTGGGATGGTCGCGAGGAGTATCTTCTGTGGCGATCTTCGTCTTGGCGTGCGAAGCTTGCGGTGTGGCTCGAGCGCTGGTCGCTTCATGAATCGCTCAGCTGATTTCGCGATCGGGTTTGCGTAGGCTGGTCGCCGCGAACAACTCGGCGTCGCGGATATTCGGATGACTCGCGGTCGGTCTTGTGCGCCTTTCGGTCGCGGGCGTCTGTGGATGAGAGTCGGGATGGCTCGCGATCGGGCTCGCGATCGCGAGCTCGATCGCGAAGTTCTGCGTCGAGAATGTTCTCTTGCTCGTCTTTCGGTAGGGCTCGGGTAGGCTCGTCCACCTCGCCGCAAATGCGAATGGCGAAGCATTGACCCTTCGGGTTCACCTCCGTATTACTCGGAGATTGGCCCGTCTTTTGTAGAGCATTCACTTGTACGGCAATTTGACCGATTTGAGCTTCCAACATCTTTATGTGCTTCCCCATAGCCGTCACAGTCGACTCCAAGTGATTTATCTTCTGCCCGGTGTTGCTGATGAACGAATTCTGATTCGTTGTCAACTGTTGGTTGCTTACAACCAACTGCTGCATCATGTCTTCGAGACTTGGCTTCCTCGGCTCTTGAATCGAATTCTGAGTATTGAAGCCTGCCGAAGGTTGTTGGAAATTCGAATGACTCCTCTGATTGATGTGGCTGACGTTTTCTGTCTCAATCTGACTTTTCAAAAGAGTGAACTTCTTCATGAGGTCGTCATACTTCGAATCACTCTCAACAAAGAAATGCTTTGAGCGATGGCGTTCTCTCGTTGGCCATTGATAGCTGTTGGCACCATCTCTTCTACATTCGCTTGCTTCGTCGGTAGGTCGGTTTAATAAACACCCCGCCGATGCATCTACCATGCTCCTCGCCCCGCCATGTCACCAACCGTAGAATTGTGTGATTTCTTTGTTCCTTGGAGAACCCATGTTGTGGACATCGTCTTAATAGACCTCTGAATCTCTCCCATGCCTCGAATAATGATTCGCCGTGGTTTTGGCAAAATGAGAGATTTCGGCAATGATCTTCTAAGGCTTCCGGCGGAAAGTATTTCGAAAAAACTTCTCACAAAGTTTCCCCAAGTGTCGATGCCACTCGATCCAAACTTGAACCAATCTTTCGCTTTGGTCACATGAGAAACCGAACATCGCGCATCCGGTTGTGTCTTGTGGCACCCCATTCTGTTTGATGGTGTCACAAATGTCGAGAAACGTCTCGAGATGCGCATTCGGGTCTTCCGTGACTCCTCCCCCAAACTGCTCTCCTTGGACCATACTGATCAGGGCCGGTTTGAGCTCGAAATTATTTGCATCTACGTGCGGGCCCCAACCGCCTCCTTGGGCTGATCGTGGGATGTCGATACATGTGGTTTAGAGGTTTATTCTCGGGAGCGGGACAATGATTCCCATGTTCGTCATCCGACGCGCATCTCTGCAAAGTCGCCTAACATGCGTCTGACTTGCTCGGGAGGAATGCCCTCGTTTTGCGGATCGGCTGCCATTGCAGCTCGTCTCTTCTCTCGTCCTCTTCTCTTTTGAGAGCTTTCGATCTCGGGATCTAAAAATATTTCAGGAGGTCCCTGAGATCTTGTACGCATAAACTACCTGAGAAGAGAGAAATTAGTACTGACAAAAATAAATAAAATAATATATATATATATAACTTGAATTAATAAATCCAAATCGTCAAATTATTCCTATATGATCTTAACAATCCCCGGCAACGGCGCCAAAATTTGATCGCTCCTTTTTCACACGCAAAGGGTGTAAGTATAGGTGTTAAGCATCGTATCCACGTAGATTGTATCACGAAACATAGAAGCTAGCTCAACGATTATTCATCATTATTCGCACGTAATCATGATAGGTTTAGGGCTTGAATTTAATCCAAAGCAAAGGTAACCAAACAAGAATATAAATAAAGCGATAAAAACACGAAGATAACTATGAAGGAAGACTAACCTTGGGATGCACCAATCCTATCCACAACGATGTTTATCCTCGCTTATTATTAACCGCTTTAATCCGCATAAAGACGGAAAATCACATATATAACCAACAACTTCAGTTACGACAATTGCGGCAGTTGATTACTAATTTTCCCTATCACAGTTACGTCTCTAGAGGAAAATAAGCAACTCCAAAAGGATCACTAAGACTATGCTTCCTACGACTGTCCTATCTCAATTACGACTCAAGGCTTAATCGTATCATGCATTCAAGATCGATTGACAATTAATACAGTTACGTCATTAACTGGCAACTAGATATGCATCAAGATGGATTAGAAATCAACACATATAAATAAGCACCATGAATCATGAATCATGCCTGGAAGGTAAATAACAACAGCAGAACTCACAACATATAGGATCGAATTATGCAAACCCTAGGATTAGAATAGAAAACTAGCCAGACATAATAAACAGAATGAAATACGAATTAATCATAAAAGCAGAAATTAAATATATAAAACCCGTAGGGAAGCGTCGGATGAACAATGGTTGGCCTTGAATCCAATCCCAAGTGAACGAACGGAAAATAAAGGAAAACAATCGGACAAAACGTTCCGATTGATAACGAAACGATAAACTAAACTAGAATAACGTAAAAACAATACTCGAATTAAACTAAACGAAGACTAAAGCTTAAAGAATGTAAAACCGAGGAAAATCAAGAAAATAAGGTCCGGGCGTGATTGGGGCTCTCGGGCGCGCGGGGTGTTGCCATATATATAGCACACCCCAAACCCTAATTTTCTTACTTCGCGCGCCGTCTCGCGACCACCCTTCGCGGTCGCTGGGTGGTCGCGAGGTAATCCTCGCCGCCCTTCTCGCCCGCGATGTCGCCTCTTGCGCTACGCTTGGTACCTCGCGACCGACTAGCGGTCGCTAGCCATACTCAGTGGTCGCGAGAAATCGTCCGATGGCTTTCTCGCTGGAGGCTTCGCTCGGTGGTGCGTTCTCGCTGATCGCGGTCTTACGGGTCGACGCGTGTTTCCTAGCGGCCGACCCAGCGACCGCTAGGCTGGTCGCTAGAAACACGCCAGATGTATGTTTTGGCTCGTGCGTCGTTCCTTGCTTCGATTTTAACATATAGACCTACACAACACCAAAAGAACACCCAAGAGCAAGATCTTCTAAAAATAGATAAAACATTCGAATCGATACGTGGCGCACATTAAACGAGCTAAACTCATCTTCAAATATCAACTAAATACGTGTAAAATGCGCGCTTATCAAACCCCAAACTTAAAGCATTGTTTGTCCTCAAACAAAAGCGAACGAAAGACAAACGAAAGATCAACGAGCATAGCAAAGAGGATAATCATTCTAGGCCTCAGAAACATATCAACGCTCAAAAATATTAGTGCACATGACGACGTTAGTCCACTCAACACAAACAACAATTTACGGCAAAAACTCATTTAATTCAACCCTCACAAAGGCATGTGCGTAAAATATATAGAATACACTCAAACTCATAAAGAAATTAAGGACGTGTATACACTCAAAGATCAAAGCAATGCAACATCTTACCATAGGCTTGCTGCTTTCTAACATCTCCACCACGTCAAATGTGTTCAAATGAGGATCAAAGAGGACTTTTCATAGGTTATAATGTAGGCACATTGGTTAAGGTAGGATAATATATGGCTAAGTGACTCAAAAATATTCCAAGCACCCCCATTTATACTTTTCGACACATATGGACTTTGTCCATTTTCTCTTCTTTCCCAACGTGCTAAATCGACGTTTCATGCCTCAAAAGGTACCTATACTTTGATTAAAGACCCTTTATGCTCAACACTCATAGTGAACTTATCATTTTTCTTTTTTTCTTTTCTTTTCTAGAGCTTATAGGGTTTAATAATCACGAACAAAGGTACTATTCTTTACCACAGATGTATTTTTCTAAAATAAACTTTTCTCGTCATAACTACATCAAAATTTCAACCCCTTTTGATTCCCATATCCATCCTCACCCCTATCATCCGTTAATCGAAAGAAAAGTCTAATAAAGGCTCAAAGAAGGCGACAAATGGTATATATCATCGGGTTAGTGTTTGGGTGAAAATGTGGTTAACAAAGATGGCCTTTTATCCTTTCCAAATTCGAAACACATATTGCAGTCTCGACACAGAAACACGGCAAGTTCTAGAAGATAATCACATGCATGATATCACACAATTAAAAGAAACAGATCAAGATGTTTATACAAGGAAGCTTAAGTCTCACGGGTTAAGCAAATGGTGAAAACAACAAGCTTAAGCCATCTCACGTCATTCATGCGTCATTTTCAACATATCATGTGCACTATCATTAAATTTCACAAAAATTTTCTATCGTCATTGGCCACATGGATTAACACACTTCACTTAACTCGTTGATCGACAGACACGAAAACGAAACGAAAAACAGAAACACGACAAAAAGAACAACACAAACGAAAAACAAAAACAAAACACGAGAACAAAAACAAAGAAAACGTTGGGTTACCTCCCAACAAGTGCTTACTTTAACGTCTTTAGCTAGACCATCACTAACCTCGTCAATCTGGCGTTTTGGTAGCAATACACATCTTTCTCGACTTGTGGAACCTTTTAAACTTCGCATTTACGGATGACCACCACTGACTATGGAAGTGGCCCCCCCCAAACTTGAATGAAACACTCGGAGTTCCATGCAGAGTCCATTTCTTTCTTCTCACTTCCTCAATAGGTCGAGAACCCTAAATGCGGGGCGTGGCGGCAAGAGCGCTTATGATCGAGCAACAATCTTCCGGCTTCCCAACGTCGGGTTGCTTGATGGCGTCGTATATGGAAATTTTGAGCTCCTCATTGTTAACACGAACGTGAGGTTTCCTTCCCCGCACATCAATCAACGCACGACCAGTTGCTAGAAAAGGTCTACCAAGGATTAGTGGTTGTTGTTTGAATTCGGGAATATCAAGAATAACAAAGTCAGCAGGAAAAACAAAATCCCGAATTCTTACCAACACGTCTTCGACGATACCTTTTGGATATGTGACTGATCGGTCAGCCATCATCAGTGAGATCTTCGTCGGCTTCATCTTTCCAAGGTGTAGCCGGTTGAAAACGTTCAACGGCATCAGATTGATGCTTGCCCCCAAGTCGCATAAAACATTTGGGAAAATCTGCTCGGCGATCTCGCACTCTAACGTGAAACTGCCGGGATCTTTCTGCTTCAAAGGGAGCTTCTTTTGCAAGACGGCACTGCACTCTTCGGATAGGGAAATTTTCTCAAATTTCCCAAGTTTCTTCTTGCTGGCAAGCGCGTCTTTTAAGAACTTCATGTAGCCCGGCATGTTTCGCAACGCTTCAAAGAGAGGCAAATTTATCTCAACTTTCTGAAATACCTCTTTGAAACGAGCAAATTCCTCGTCATATTTCGACTTGACAAGTCGACTCGGAAACGGGGCCGGAGGAATGTACGTGCGAGAATTAGCCTCGGGCGCCAGAGTCGACCTCGCGACCGCTGGGATGGTCGCGAGGTATCTTCTTGCGCCGATCTTCGTCTTCGCGTCGAAGCTTGCGGTGTGGCTCGCGGTCGCCGCGAATCATGTGCTCGCTGATTTCATGATCGGGTTTGCGAAGCCTGGTCGCCGCGAACAACTCAGCGTGCGGATATTCGGATGACTCGCGGTCGGTCGCGGCGCGCCGGCGCGGGCGTCTCGTGGACGAGTCGGGATGGCTCGCGATCGGGCTCGCGGTCGCGAGCTCGATCGCGAAGTTCTGCGTCGTAATGTTCTCTTGCTCGTCTTTTCGGTAGGGCTCGGGTGGCTCGTCCACTCTCGTCAAATGAATGGCGAAGCATTGACCGCCGGGTTCACCTCCGTATTACTCGGAGATTGGCCCGTCTTTTGTAGAGCATTCACTTGTACGGCAATTTGACCGATTTGAGCTTCCAACATCTTTATGTGCTTCCCCATAGCCGTCGCGATCGACTCAAGTGATTTATCTTACGCCTTGTTGTCTTGATGAGCGACTCGATTGTTGTCAACTGTTGGTTGCTTACAACCAACTGCTGCATCATGTCTTCGAGACTTGGCTTCCTCGGCTCTTGAATCGAATTCTGAGTATTGAAGCCTGCCGAAGGTTGTTGGAAATTCGAATGACTCCTCTGATTGATGTGGCTGACGTTTTCTGTCTCAATCTGACTTTTCAAAAGAGTGAACTTCTTCATGAGGTCGTCATACTTCGAATCACTCTCAACAGCAGCTGCTTTGAACGATGGCGTTCTCTCCGTTGGCCATTGATAGCTGTTGGCAGCCATCTCTTCTACAATTCGGCTTGCTTCGTCGACTGGTCGGTTTAATAAACAGCCCCCCGCCGATGCATCTACCATGCTCCTCGTCTGCCATGTCAGTCCACCGTAGAATTGTGTGATTTGCTGTTCCTTGGAGAACCCATGTTGTGGACATCGTCTTAATAGACCTCTGAATCTCTCCCATGCCTCGAATAATGATTCGTCGTGGTTTTGGCAAAATGAGAGATTTCGGCAATGATCTTCAAGGCCGGGCGGAAAGTATTTCGAAAAACTTCTCACAAAGTTTCCCCAAGTGTCGATGCCACCGATCCAAACTCTTGAACCAATCTTTCGCTTTGGTCACAAGCAATGAGAAACCGAACATGCGCATCCGGATTGTGTCTTGTGGCACCCCATTCTTTGATGGTGTCACAAATGTCGAGAAACGCCTCGAGATGCGCATTCGGTCTTCCGTGACTCCTCCCCAAACCGCTCTCCTTGACCATACCGATCGGGGCGGTTTGAGCTCGAAATTATTTGCATCTACGCATGGGCCCCAACCGCCTCCTTGAACTGATCGGTGGGATGTCGATACATGTGGTTTAGAGGTTTATTCTCCGGAGCAGGGACAATGATTCCCATGTTCGTCATCTGACGCTGCATCTCTGCAAAGTCAGCTAACATGCGTGCAACTTGCTCGGGAGGAATGCCCCCGTTTTGCGGATCGGTGCCATTGCACTGTCTCTTCTCTCGTCCTCTTCTCTTTTGAGAGCTTTCGATCTCGGGATCTAAAAATATTTCGGAGGTCCCGAGATCTTAGACGATAAACTACCTGAGAAGAGAGAAATTAGTACTGACAAAAATAAATAAAATAATATATATATATATAACTTGAATTAATAAATCCAAATCGTCAAATTATTCCTATATGATCTTAACAATCCCCGGCAACGGCGCCAAAATTTGATCGCTCCTTTTTCACACGCAAAAGGGTGTAAGTATAGGGTAAGCGAAGTATCGTATCCACAGAGATTGTATCACGAAAACATAGAAGCTAGCTCAACGATTATTCATCATTATTCGCCACGTAATCGGGTGATAGGTTTAGGGCTTCGGAATTTAATCCAAAGCAAAGGTAACCAAACAAGAATATAAATAAAGCGATAAAAACACGAAAGATAACTATGAAGGAAGACTAACCCTAGGGATGCACCAATCCTATCCACAACGATGTTTATCCTGCTTATTATTAACCGTTTTAATCCAGACAAGACGGAAAATCACATATATAACCAACAACTTCGCCACGACAATTGCGGCGATTGATTACTAATTTTCCCTATCACGATTCGTCTCTAGAGGAAAATAAGCAACTCGAAAGGATCACTAAGACTATGCTTCCTACGATCGTCCTATCTCAATTACGACTCAAGCTTAATCGTATCATGCATTCAAGATCGATTGACAATTAATCTGATTCGCTATTAATCGGCAACTAGATATGCATCAAGATGGATTAGAAATCAACACATATAAATAAGCACCATGAATCATGAATCATGCACGGAAGGTAAATAACAACAATGAACTCACAACATATAGGATCGAATTATGCAAACCCTAGGATTAGAATAGAAAACTAGCCGACATAATAAATGTAATGAAATACTGAATTAATCATAAAAGCGTAAATTAAATATATAAAACCCGTAGGAAAGCGTCGGATGAACAATGGTTGGCCTTGAATCCAATCCCAGTGAACGAACGGAAAATAAAGGAAAACAATCGGACAAAACGTTCCGATTGATAACAAACGATAAACTAAACTAGAATAACGAAAACAATACTCGAATTAAACTAAACGAAGACTAAAGCTTAAAGAATGTAAAACCGAGGAAAATCAAGAAAATAAGGTCCGGGCGTGATTGGGGGCTCACAGGCGCGGGGGGTGTGCCGTATATAGGCACACCCCAAACCCTAATTTTCTCTTACGCTGCCGTCTCGCGACCACCCTTCGCGGTCGCTAGGTGTGGTCGCGAGGTAATCCTCGCTGGCCTTCGCCAGCGATCGCCTCTTGCGCCGCTTGTACCTCGCGACCGACTGGCGGTCGCTAGCCATACTCAAGTGGTCGCGAGAAATCGTCCAGTGGCTTTCTCGCGCTAGGCTTCGCTCGCGGGTGCGTTCTCGCGGTCGCGGTCTTCTGGGTTGACGCGCGTGTTTCCTAGCGGCCGACCTAGCGACCGCTAGGCTGGTCGCTAGAAACACGCCAGATGTATGTTTTGGCTCGTGCGTCGTTCCTTGCTTCGATTTTTAACATATAGACCTACACAACACCAAAAGAACACCCAAGAGCAGTATCTTCTAAAAATAGATAAAACATTCGGAATCGATACGTAAACGCACATTAAACGAGCTAAACTCATCTTCAAATATCAACTAAATACGTGTAAAATGCGCTGCTTTATCGCTATAATTTTATCCTATGCTATTAATTATTATCTAAATCATATATTATGATATATATGATCGAAAATTACATGAGTATCAATAATAGGTGTAATTGATATTTTAATCCTATTTTTCCAATTTAGCTTCGATAATTTGAATTATTGGCTAAGGTATGATTTAATTATTTTATGACTTGATTTTATACCCATGATCATGTATGATATATATATTGCATTAATGTACAAAAAGAAAATAAATCCTACCTATTTGGACCCCTAAACCTTAGGCCATCATGAATGGACAAGGCATGCTTGTCACCTCCTTTAACACCCAATGCATGGAAAGCCTTTCTAATTACACTAATCATCACCACACTCTACACACTCAACCATGATTCCTATTGTGTGTGTGTGTGTGCCTAAGAGAGAGAGAGATACATGGGAGAAACTCTTCCCATACACTTCATTTCACTCATAATACATTTTCTCCCTCTCTCCCCCAAAATTTTCAGACCTCTCCTCTCCTTTCCTCTCTTCTTCTTCCCCTACACCATTTCCACCATGGAAGAGAGAGCTCAAGCTCCATCTCTCTCTCATTCATCTTCAAATTCGTGACTAAGGTATAACTATCTCCTATGACTCTTAGACATGATTAAATCATACTTGCATGGTTAGATTGATGATCTTGGTGGTGATTTGGGGTGATAGATTCACCATTTTCGTGGTTATATGAAATGCATACAAAAGAAGAAGCTTAAAACTGAAAACTGGAAGTATGTTACGAAACAGTAGCTTCATAAAATTATTTGACTAAGTTAAAGTGGTCCGATGAATGTGAAATTTTACTATGTTGAAACTAAACATGTCTATTACGTCTCTGTAAAATTTCAAGTCAATAAAACTTGATTTTATATTTTAATTCTATTTTCAAAACACTGCACAAATCTGTAAAATTTCGGTGTTCATCACCCACGGTCCGTGGCTTTCGTTTAGAGTTTGGCTAATGGTAAAACTCTAAAATTGGCATAAACATAAATTAGCATGTCTAGAAGATCTATGTAAATTTTCAGAATTTTCTAAAAATTTTACTATTTATTCCAGATTTTCAAACGAACTGCACAAAACTGTCACTGTAGTGATAGCTTGTAGTAAAATATTTTTATCTCCCAATCTATTTTGAATCATTGAGTAAGGCTTTTCTGGATTAAACTAGACTTAAGTGGCTTTTCAATATGATTGGTTGCATTCCTAGATTCCTTATAATGAACTCATGGTGAATTTTAAAGTTGATGCATTACAGTAAGCTTTTGGACAAACTGCCTTAGTAAAATTCTATGCTAAATGACTGTCCGTGTACGACTTTTGCGTGAGATATTCGAGCCGTTTGTAATCCGATTTTGACTTTGGTTTCTTCATAAGAAATGTTCCTTACCATGTCTAGTTTTGATCTGGAAAGTTTTATCCCAAACCAAGTCTTATAAGTATACTGTTCACTGACCCAAAGTCACCTACTTGAATGTTGTCCTTCCAACTAGTCAACTTTGAACTTACGTATTTCTCGATGCATCAAGTATCTTCCAGTACGGTCTTCATGAAACATGTAGTTCTTATTACAAGGTTTCTAAAATGGTATCTTTCAGTCATTTTGGTATTGTGAGTCAAAAGTTACGAGCCTCGCAAAATCCCTCGTCGTTAAGCTAAATCTGGAAATCCTGAAAATTTTCTAAGTATAGAAGAAGTCAGTTCGAGTTGCCCACTTTGAGAGCCTATATCTCCAGAACCACAACTCTTTTGGGTCGACTTCCTTCTTAGAACTTATAGTACATATTTAGAGGTTTCCAGAATGTGTCTTTGTGAGGTCATACGTATTTGTAATCAAGAGTTATGAATCGTCAAAGTATGACACTCTAAATCTGGAAATTCTGAAAAATATTCTAAGTATAGAAGTCAGTTCGAGTTGCCCACTTTGAGACCCTATATCTCCAGAACCACGACTCTGTTGGGTCGACTTCCTTCTTATAACTTACAGTACATGTTTAGAGGTTTCCAGAATGTGTCTTTGTGCGGTCATACGTATTTTTAATCGAGAGTTATAGATCGTCAAAGTATGACACTTGGGTTGTTTTAAGTCGTTTTGCTGAAAATTAAACACTTGAAATTTAACTAAGTGTTGAAACTCCCTATGTGAAACATGCCTTATGTGACTAACATGCTATTAATTGATGCATTCATATGATATGTCGAAGGTACATTAAAGCATTAATAAGATGCACGAATTTAGGAAAAACAACAATATGATATTTTTACGGGCACGCCTTAACGTGAAATATTTGACTAGCGCTACTACATGATCAATTGATTGTATATCATGCCATGATATACACTCAAGTAGAAATATGGGTTCTAAGACCCGATGGATGTTTCAACTCCAAAACCTCAAAGCCAGGAATAGATAGGCTAAGCCTAGGACTCGCAATCCAAGAAATCGGTTAGACAATCTACAGTCCAGGTGGGCTTCTTATCCTCAATAGTGTGGGCCCCCCCTTTACTTACCCCACTATTGTAGGCTTACTTTCAAACGAGATATGACTTTACTGTCTTTCCAAAATGAGCTTATTTACAATGCTTATTCTACAACTTTGTTGAAAATATTTACTACATTACCGCCAAAATATTCATTTTGTGTATGGATCCTATCTCGTTATGCCCGGTAGGGTCTCGAGATGGTTGGAACTATTATATCATTTGTTGTGGTAGCACCCAACCTTTAAATGTCGGGTCCCGTGTCGGATGATAAATGCCCGGCTAGGATTGGCGTGAAGGTTGGAACTATACTGTTGTGTTAACATATGCTTGCAGAGAGCGACCGTTTACCGACGGATTACTGGCCGGTCACGACGTCGTAGATGGGAGGCCTCCTCTCGACGCTTATTATTTATTATTATTATGTATTGTGACTATGAGATATGGACCATACACACCAAGAAAATGCTCGGCAAGCTACTTTTGAATCGAATGATTTTAGTAAGCCAAGGCCTTTTAACTAAAACCCTTGTGACTTACTCGACATTGGCGGTAATTCGAATATTATCAAATGTTTTGGCATGAGTCCACCGAGTGCATTCTTGTACTCACCGCATGCATTTGTTTTTAATATGCGGGTTGAGCGGATGATGGATGGAGCAATGTTGAGCAATAGAATATTGTCGCTGAAAAGTTTATACCTTGATAGTACATCGTCATATGTACATATCACATGTTTTCCGCTGCAAGAACTTAAGTTATGTACTAAAGTCCAAGAACATGCTTGTCATATGAATTACGGCTTTTGTTAAGGAGAATTCCCCTGTTTAATTATACTGCTAGAGTTACAATCCTTCTAAATCCTACTTAGGATTTAGGGGACGTAACAGAGTGGTATCGAGCTGTTCGCTCTTGAACCCAAAATCTCCTTTAAGGTTAAGTCTAGATTGAGTCACTAGACTTCTAAAGGTCAGCTGACAATGCTCAACACTCCATCACATCAAGCTCAACCGAAACGAGGTAAATGATTCTTTTCCAAAGTTTTTAAAATTTCCGCCGATGAATGTTTTATGAAATGATTTTATTCAAATAAAATGAAAAGATTGAAAGTGAAAAAGGATGGAAATGATTTTTTTTCAAAAGAGATTCCCACAATATGCGGTATGGGACCATATTTATGAAAGCTCAAAGATTCCCACAATATGCAGGTATGAGACTGCATATTTAAGGAAACTTAAAGGATTTGATTTATGATAGACAAATGATTTTCTCGGTTTTGAAATCGAAAAGTTTGAAGTGAAGGATGATTGAAATGATCTTTCAAAAGAAATGAAAGCTATGAGTGATAGACAAATGATTTTCTCGGTTTTGAAATCGAAAAGTTTGAAGTGAAGGATGATTGAAATGATCTTTCAAAAGAAATGAAAGCTATGAGAAAGGTTGAGAATGAATGTTATGACAAATGATTTGTCGAGAAAGTTATGAAAAGAAGGAAGATATAAGGGAGATGATGACAATGATGTGAGAAAGTTTCGGCATGATATGCCAAAGATGAAATATTTGAAATCCTGAAATTCAATAAGTGTTCATTGTTATGAACAAAGTTATGTTATTCATGCTCAAAGTGATTGAGATTGGACACCGATTTGTCAAAATGATATGTTGAATTGCGTGAAATTACGAAGTACATGCGTACAAATGAGCTACGATGAATATTTGAAGTTTTACTTCAACTTCAAAGTTCTTTATGATGATGAGCATGCTAGCTCAATGTAACGTAGACTTTTAAGAAGCATGATCCCTTTTACGAAAGAATATAGAAGTAAGAACTTCCTCCTATTACAAGAACAAGAGTAACGATGGATTTGAGAACTTCATTCCATCTTGAGTATCGAAAAGAAAAGGATTTATACAAAATTGTGCGACCTCGACTTCGACCTCGGCATGTGCGACTGTCGACTTTGATTTCGGGAATTTATAATGTCGACTTTGACATATCGACTTTGGTAGCTTATGCGACCTCGACGTCGGCATTTCTCTGTACTACCGCGGCATCGGTAACGGCATGCACGACCTTGGCGTCGGCATCGCTTATGACCTCGGCGCGAGCGCGCGTAAATTTTTCCTGCACTGCGCAGTGATTTTGTTTTGATTAGTTCTCGATCGTGTGAACTCCGATTTACGTACGGTTTTCGCCTACGTGCCCCTAATGTACTGTACTTCATTTCTTATGAAGGACAAAATTCCTGATTCCTACTCCAGGATTCACGAGGATCAGTTGAAGCTAGCTCTATGATTTATAGAAAGTAAGAACGTTATAGTACGATACGAATCTTAGAATGTTACTAAGAAAGTAAGATTGTCAGCAATACAAGTAGAGCCACGATGTACATAAGAACCTTTGTTGATGACCTATTATGGGTATATAAGCTTTCAAAAATTATATTCATCACCCAATATCCGTCGTTGAGTTTAACTCTACGACCTAGTTCCAATTGAGAATTCATTCGAGTTTCTCACTTCTTCAAGAAAATTTTCAACCCAAAATTCATAAAGTGTCCTTTTGAACCCAAATCCTAGCGTGATCGAGAAAATATTTGTGACGGTCCGCCACCCATATGACCAAAGAAATCTCGATGAGTCGTCATTCGGTCTTGGACCCTAGAGCCCCATTTATTCGGTCTAAAAGCATACCGAATCAATCATTGAAAAGATCTTATTTCAATATGTGAGACAACGCTTTTTTTTTGTAGTCGTGATAATTCTTTCTCGACTCTTGAAACCATCAAGATGACGAACGCCGACTTACCTTGTCATCTAAGTACGAATTAGTGAAGCGATAAACATCGATATGAAATAGGTTGACTTATTCCATCACCCAAATGTTTCGCATCAAAGAAAATGATAGACATCAAGAAATCGGGATGTAAGGAAAATCTCGATGAGATGAGATATTTTTCTATGATACATGGATGTGATGACCCTTGATGGGCTTTACAAAGATTGATAACAATGAAGTTATACCTTCATACGATCATTACGATAATCAAGTTATGAATAAGATACTCTTTAGCATTGAATGCAAGAGTAAAAGCAAGAAAAGTATATGATATCCGTGGGATATGAACTACTCTTTTATAACAAGAGAGATTACAACTTATCCTTAAGATAGTTGGTTGTCCTTGAAACCTCGTTAGTAGGTTGGACATGTTTAAAAGAATAAAGATGCATACAAAATATTCCTTTCGAGAATATATATATATAAGGAAATGATAGCATCTCGGAAAATAGATCCATCGCTTTATACCTCGATCAATGAGATTATGATTGAGCATAACCGATTCCAAGTAATTGAAACTTGGTTAAACAAATGATAATGAGATGGAGGAATCATAATCTTTGAGATTGTGTGAACCACGAGGATAGCCGTAGTATGTAAATCAAGTGTGAAGAAAATATCTTCAAAGCCAAGACATGGAAGAGAGATGCTTGGAATTTAAGTTATGGTGTGCGAATGTACGACCCTACCAAGCCATACGACAATGATAACGGTTCTAGTCCAGGAAGTGGGAACCGAATTATAACGAAAGTAAGATTACTTTCAAATCGTGTCCAAGAAAAAGGGACAAAGTCGGAAATAACTAAAAACTATGAGCTATACGATTATAAGATAGCCGCCGACATAATATAAGCTTCAGAGACATATGACTTGATAAATAAGAATTTCCCTTGAGAAGAGTTAAAGTAAGGATATATGAGAAATATATTCCTAAGATCGATGAAGTGAAAAAGGGAATGGAGTCATTCATCTTGGATTAGGAATGAATTATAGTGCTGTAGACACACGTATCTCTACGGTAAGACTTAATTATCGAAATATCAATATCAACGGATAGGTTGATGTAGACCTAACCACAAATGCTATTGGTAAAAGCATAACGATACAGATACCCGAGAAGTATAAGGTGAATGAGGCACCAGAAGGCCATAGCAAGGGAGCATAATGTCCCAATGGAAAGGACAGTGACATATGAAATAGATATTCACTTGAATAAACGGAACACCATAGACCAAAGCCTATACTGCACCAAAAATGAACAAACAAAACCTAAAAGACAAGATAGGTATGAGGAAAATTTCCTCGAGAATACCTATAAGATTTTGTTCAATTTAGGTATTTCGCTGACATCGCATAAGCACGCAAAGAAGCGATAGAACCCAATTTAGGGTAGCGCATCAAGATGTAGACCTCCTTACCTATACGGAATCATGGCCATCGCAAGAGTTGCTCAAGCGTAGATTCGAACCTAGAATCGCCTAAAGTTCTACTCAATGATTTGGATCACTATATCCGTGAGGAACGAGATATAATTTTAGAGTCAAGAAGCTGAAAATGGTTGTCATTCACGTGATCGCGACCGGACCTAATCTTTTCGATAAAAGGTTTCTACGATAGGATATTGATACCCACTATCCGCATATGCGAATGGATTTAGAGCGATATCTTGTTCAAGGAGTAGACGAAATGAGTATTAAGATAAGTGTCATGAGTTATCTACAGGTTATATACGCCTTAAAGTGTATAATTCTTTAAGAGATCATTATTGTTTAAAGATTCCTCCATAGCTTAAATTAAGTCGAACTTATCTAAAAATATCCGCATAGAAATGGCAGGAAAAGGGTGTTTAACGGGTAAGAGAGTAACCCCAAGGCCTACAATTTATAACTCACACGAGCGTATCGGCTCTTTTATTATGAGCTAGGCATGGATTTAGAAACGCTTTTGGAGAAAATTTTACACCTCTAGATGGACGCGAAATTTTAGAGTGACAAATGAGGATGGTATCCAACGACTTATCGAACGCTTGCCAACAGACAAGCGTGGTTTTGCAAAAGGATGTGTCAAAAGAATATTTTCTCCATGATACAAATTCCAAAGTCCGGGCATACTTACGAGATTTGTCAATGTGCTCAAGTATACTCATGATGCGTATGGAACGGCACCTATAAGCACTCGTCCTAGTCCCCGTAATTTACACCGCACGACGTGACAGAATGTTGTACCCTAATGTTCCAAATGCCACCCCACGTCCTGTGCCGTCAATGGTACCAATAAGAGGCGAGAAGGGCAAAAGGACGTGGATCTTATCGCCTCAAGGATTAGGAGTATTACCACTACCAACTCGACCTTACTTTCTGATAAAAGTAACACCAACTTCTGGTATTGAAGAAGAAACAGGGAGCAGTGTGACCCCTGACTCTTTGAAAGAGAAAGATCGTCGGATATATGAGGTAAAAACGTATCGAGAAATAGACAAGTTTCTAAACGAAAGGTACGACTCGTGAAGGTCACTCGAGACACGTAACCCTATGATAATATGAGACTCATATGTAGATAATATGGTTAGAAAGAGTGAAATAAACGTGGTTGGAATATTTCGTGAATATGTTAAATGTGGTGTCGAAATTTTGGGTGTAAAAGAACTAGGCGCCTAGAATCGCCTTACCGATAAACCGACCTCGTAGATAATGAATAAAAGTCCTCATTTAGGCATTTTGGTATAATATTATATGGTCCTAGTAGAATGGTATCCAAATACGAAAGCGAATAGTTCCGAGTAAGATATGGTGCTATGAGATAATAGTTAGGCTATTCGGATCGACAAATGCACCACCATCATGAACCTCAAAACTCGAGTGTTCCACACGCATTTAGAAAATTTTATCTTAATCTTAATAGATAAAGTTCTTACCTATTCAAAGGACGAAGAAGAACATAAAGAACATCAAGGACTGTCTTACGACTTTTAAGAGTGCAGATTTTGCAAGTACAAGATTGTGTATTTCGCATAAAGGAGAAATATTCCTCGGGCATATAGTATCCTTAGAAGAAATCAATGTGGACGACAAAGGGCAAAGCAATTAAGAATGAAAGTCGTCGATGACCTAAAATGAGACCAGAATTTCTTAGATAAACCGATCATTATCAAAGAGCCATTGCGAACTCTCTAAAGTAGCAAGACCAATAACATAGCTACCCCAAAAGGAATGAAATTTATGTGGAGTAATAAAAGAGAGGCTATGTATTAATATGAGAAAGATAATAGCTTATGCATCACAATGACTTAGGCCACATGAATGGAATTTTCCAACTCGACTTGAAATAGTGACAGATGGTATAAATACCAAAGTCTTGAAGACATCACTCTATGACAATAAGTTAAGAACCCTTCTCAACTTGCGAAAGTTTGAATTTATTCTTCGAGCAAAGAAATGTGGATCTGAGAATGAGAAAGATGGCTCGAATTAGTAAAAGATTATAAGTGTGATAAATGATCACCGAGGATGGTAAATGTAGAATCTAATACCGAAGTTATAAAATTTAGCCTAAATTATAGTATGTCCCAATGAAAAGGAAAACTCATTGGAAAGTTTAAGAAAATGAGAATGAAATAGTCGGGCATTCAAGGATTGAACGTAAGTTGTACTCTCACACCCAAGGTGACATATGACTAAAAGAGAGAATGAAGATGAGAATAGAATACAAATTAAGATAAGGAAGGAAAGGTGAAGAATTTTAAGAGCAATCGGACAATGTTATATCGTCTAAGGAAGGATTATATATATATATATATCTCCAAGCAATGATAAGCTTAGAGATGAAACCAAGAATGAAGTTCATGACCCTTCTCTTACCGCCCAGCTAGACAACTTTAAGATATGTTACGATTTACGAGAAAAGTTAGATAGTAAGGAATGAACTGAGATGTAACCATGATTGTCGAGCAATGTCTCGGCTACCAACAAGTGAAGGCATTATATCAAAGGCCTTATAAGAGGTTATAATCTCTAGAGCTACTACGAATGAAAATGGAATGATGTAGCAATGAATCTTATGACAGGTTCTGCCAAAGTCATAAAGAAGTCGCACTACTATATGGGTAGTAGTGGATTGACTCACCAATTATGTTTTGTCTCTGCCTACTCAGATGACTCGTAGACCCGATAAGTTAAGCTCGGATGTACAAAAGGAATTGTATATTTACGGGAGTACCAAAACCTATCGCTCAGATAGAGACTCCAAGAGTACCCCAGATTTTGAACTAACTCCCAAAAGAGTTAAACACGAGGTCAACCTTAACATAGTTGCCCGCTCACAAGCGTAAGGCGAACAAAAGGACAGTATGAACGTTTAAGGATACGATGAGAACATAAATGTTAAACCCGGGATGCAAGTGAGAACGTATTGTACCACTTGTTAAGTTATGTACAACCGTAGCTGTCAACCAACGATCAATATAGCCTTATGAGGCATTGATCGAAAAAAGTATCGACAACCACTTTATTGTAACAAAGTAGGTGAGCGAGGTATAAAGTTCCCGATGTCGTAAGCTTAAATGACTGAGATATCTGCCCAATAAGGCAAAGAATAAGAAAAGCTAAGGACAGACAAAAGTCTTACGCTGATACGCGTAAATATGAGCTGCATTTTTAAATGCGGAATTAAGTTTCTTAAGATTTCTCCATTTAGAGAAATTACAAAATCGATACGAGAATGCTGAGACCACGTTTTGTAGAACCTCACGAGCTTCTAATAATAATAGGCCTAGTAGCCTATAACTTGGTATTCCCACCAAATTCGGAAAAATACGAAATATTTTTTTTCACATGTCATAGTTAAGGAAATACGAAATGACCCAATTCATGTAAACCAACATGATGACGTGACCTTTGACTCGGATGAGTTATGATGAAAATCTACGACTAATTTGATCGTTTATTCAACGATTAAGGAATCAAGTTTGGGTTTTAATGAAAATCCAATGGAAGAACCATGGACAAAAGGGAAAACACGTGGAAAGATAAGATGTTAAGATACAAAGATACCCCATACTTTATGAGGTATGCAAATTTGGGACGAAATTTCTTTTAAGGGGTAGGATGTAATATCCGTAGAATTAGATGCCAATTACGGTTTTGAAACCCGTAAATTAGAATTACGTGACGATTCAATCAAGAAGATAGTGAATAATGGTTTCGATTATTTACTGAAGAACAATTCTATTTTATATTCACCGAGAATTGTGAATTTAGAAATAGAAGTTTTAAAGCATATCGACAAGATTATTTTAACGCCGATTACACATCATACGTTAGTATTTTGTGAAATTTTCGGAGCAATGAAGATTGGAATTAATTTTCATATTAATTCCTATGTTACTAGAATATTAATTATAAAGTAAGTTCAAACTTACTACGACCATTTTGAGATGAGTCGATTATGATCATTTTGAGACGTTTTGAACGTTAACGTCTAGAGATGTTTTGAGAGATGAGTTCAATGATCCGGAAATTATCCCAATTAATTTCCTATCATTAATTTATATAATTACAGTAATATTAAATATTAAAATCAATTTTTGATTTATTAAAACTCGATATTTATGAATGGGTTTCAAAACCCTAATTATACAAATTAGGGTTTTCCTTGCACAAAATGTGCTATAAGTTTATCCTATGCTATTAATTATTATCTAAATCATATATTATGATATATATGATCGAAAATTACATGAGTATCAATAATAGGTGTAATTGATATTTTTAATCCTATTTTTCCAATTTAGCTTCGATAATTTCGAATTATTGGCTAAGGTATGATTTAATTATTTTTATGACTTGTATTTTATACCTATGATCATGTATGATATATATATTGCATTAATGTACAAAAAGAAAATAAATCCTACCTATTTGGACCCCTAAACCTTAGGCCATCATGAATGGACAAGGCATGCTTGTCACCTCCTTTAACACCCAATGCATGGAAAGCCTTTCTACCTACACTAATCATCACTCACACTCTACACACTCAACCATGATTCCTATTGTGTGTGTGTGTGTGCCTAAGAGAGAGAGAGATACATGGGAGAAACTCTTCCCATACACTTCATTTCACTCATAATACATTTTCTCCCTCTCTCCCCCAAAATTTTCAGACCTCTCCTCTCCTTTCCTCTCTTCTTCTTCCCCTACACCATTTCCACCATGGAAGAGAGAGCTCAAGCTCCATCTCTCTCTCATTCATCTTCAAATTCGTGACTAAGGTATAACTATCTCCTATGACTCTTAGACATGATTAAATCATACTTGCATGGTTAGATTGATGATCATGGTGGTGATTTGGGGTGATAGATTCACCATTTTCGTGGTTATATGAAATGCATACAAAAAGAAGAAGCTTAAAACTGAAAACTGGAAGTATGTTACGAAAACAGTAGCTTCATAAAATTATTTGACTAAGTTAAAGTGGTCCGATGAATGTGAAATTTTACTATGTTGAAACTAAACATGTCTATTACGTCTCTGTAAAATTTCAAGTCAATAAAACTTGATTTTATATTTTAATTCTATTTTTCAAAAACACTGCACAAATCTGTAAAATTTCGGTGTTCATCACCCACGGTCCGTGGCTTTCGTTTAGAGTTTGGCTAATGGTAAAACTCTAAAAATTGGCATAAACATAAATTAGCATGTCTAGAAGATCTATGTAAATTTTCAGAATTTTCTAAAAATTTTTACTATTTATTCCAGATTTTTCAAACGAACTGCACAAAACTGTCACTGTAGTGATAGCTTGTAGTAAAATATTTTTATCTCCCAATCTATTTTGAATCATTGAGTAAGGCTTTTTCTGGATTAAACTAGACTTAAGTGGCTTTTCAATATGATTGGTTGCATTCCTAGATTCCTTATAATGAACTCATGGTGAATTTTTAAAGTTGATGCATTACAGTAAGCTTTTTGGACAAACTGCCTTAGTAAAATTCTATGCTAAATGACTGTCCGTGTACGACTTTTGCGTGAGATATTCGAGCCGTTTGTAATCCGATTTTGACTTTGGTTTCTTCATAAGAAATGTTCCTTACCATGTCTAGTTTTGATCTGGAAAGTTTTATCCCAAACCAAGTCTTATAAGTATACTGTTCACTGACCCAAAGTCACCTACTTGAATGTTGTCCTTTCCAACTAGTCAACTTTGAACTTACGTATTTCTCGATGCATCAAGTATCTTCCAGTACGGTCTTCATGAAACATGTAGTTCTTATTACAAGGTTTCTAAAATGGTATCTTTCAGTCATTTTGGTATTGTGAGTCAAAAGTTACGAGCCTCGCAAAATCCCTCATCGTTAAGCTAAATCTGGAAATCCTGAAAAATTTTCTAAGTATAGAAGAAGTCAGTTCGAGTTGCCCACTTTGAGAGCCTATATCTCCAGAACCACAACTCTTTTGGGTCGACTTCCTTCTTAGAACTTATAGTACATATTTAGAGGTTTCCAGAATGTGTCTTTGTGAGGTCATACGTATTTGTAATCAAGAGTTATGAATCGTCAAAGTATGACACTCTAAATCTGGAAATTCTGAAAAATATTCTAAGTATAGAAGTCAGTTCGAGTTGCCCACTTTGAGACCCTATATCTCCAGAACCACGACTCTGTTGGGTCGACTTCCTTCTTATAACTTACAGTACATGTTTAGAGGTTTCCAGAATGTGTCTTTGTGCGGTCATACGTATTTTTAATCGAGAGTTATAGATCGTCAAAGTATGACACTTGGGTTGTTTTAAGCTGTTTTGCTGAAAATTAAACACTTGAAATTTAACTAAGTGTTGAAACTCCCCTATGTGAAACATGCCTTATGTGACTAACATGCTATTAATTGATGCATTCATATGATATGTCGCAAGGTACATTAAAGCATTAATAAGATGCACGAATTTAGGAAAACAACAATATGATATTTTTACCAAGCACGTCTTAACGTGAAATATTTGACTAGGCGCTACTACATGATCAATTGATTGTATATCATGCCATGATATACACTCAAGTAGAAATATGGGTTCTAAGACCCGATGGATGTTTCAACTCCAAAACCTCAAAGCCAGGAATAGATAAAGGCTTCAGACTGCAATCCAAGAAATCTGTTAGACAATCTACGAATCAGGTGGGCTTCTTATCCTCAATAGTGTGGGCCCCCTTTACTTACCCCACTATTGTAGCTTACTTTCAAACGAGATACGACTTTACCGTCTTTCAAAATGAGCTTATTTACAATGCTTATTCTACAATCAAGAAAAATATTTACTACATTACCCGCCAAAATATTCTGCTTTGTGTATGGATCCTATCTGTTATGCCCGGTAGGGTTCGGAGATGGTTGGAACTATTATATCATTTGTTGTGGTAGCACCCAACCTTTAAATGTCGGGTCTGTGCGGATGATAAATGCCCGCTAGGATTGGCGTGAAGGTTGGAACTATACCGTGTTAACATATGCTTGCAGAGCGACCGTCGCGCAGACGGGATTACGGCTGGTCACGACGTCGTAGATGGGAGGCCTCCTCTCGACGCTTATTATTTATTATTATTATGTATTGTGACTATGAGATATGGACCATACACACCAAGAAAATGCTTGGCCAAGCTACTTTTGCGAATCGAATGATTTTAGTAAGCCAAGGCCTTTTAACTAAAACCCTTGCGACTTACTCGACATTGGCGGCGTAATTGAATATTATCAAATGTTTTGGCATGAGTCCACCGAGTGCATTCTTGTACTCACCGCATGTTTGTTTTAAATGTGCAGTTGAGCGGACGATGGATGGAGCAATGTTGAGCAATAGAATATTGTCATTTGAAAAGTTTATACCTTGATAGTACATCGTCATATGTACATATCACATGTTTTCCGCCGCAAGAACTTAAGTTATGTACTAAAGTCCAAGAACATGCTTGTCATATGAATTACGGCTTTTGTTAAGGAGAATTTCGCTTAATTATACCGCTAGAGTTATAATCCTTCTAAATCCTACTTAGATTTAGGGGATGTGACATCCCATCATCAATTTATACCATAAATATAACATATAGTACAACATATTCCATTTCATCATCAAGAATTAAATGTTCAAGGTCACGGTTCCATCCTCAACTTATACCAAACATTTTATAAAAATTCCAACAAAAATACACCATGCTTATATACTATAGTATAACAACATAACATCATAATTTTCATCAAAAAAAATTTAATCATCATCATATTAAGCTTGGAAGCTCACGGTTATTTTGAAAAAAATTGAGCAAATAATTTCCAAAAATTATAGTAAATTCATGTAATACATAATCAAGGTCCTAGATCACTAATATGCCATCAGATGTCTCAAGATAAAATTATACACCAAGATAGAATTTCTTTGGTTTCGTAATTTTCAAAATATAGCATAGATTTTCAAAATTCCCATAGATTGCTATGAACTCTTATAACACTATATATCAATAATCTATGCCCAAATAAATTCTAAGAATTTTCGATCATCATCACAATTCTCATAAACATGTTCGAATTAATTTCTAAACATGATCAATGCTTCTATTTCATCATGCTACACATTTTAATGCATGACTTACCATAAGTTAGCAAAATTTTGAGATCAAACACACATGCATAACATTTTGAAATCAAGAACACCTACTTATCCATAGGTCAAACTTAACATGCATTAGCTAAATTTTACAATCAACACACATGCATTAGTAAAATCTTACAATCAAGAACACATGCATTAACATAGAACCAAACCCTTCGAAATTTTTGTAAAACATATGGTATAATCGAAGCCTTGTTCGATTTTCTCACCTTTGTAGTGGTAATGATCCATGGAAGAAAGTTTATAGGCTAAGCTTGGTGAAGGAAGAAGAGAATGAACACTCAAATTTTTCAAAGGGAGGGGAAGAAGCTCTCGGTTTTTTTTTTCAGATTTTTGGAGAGGAAGGAGTGTTTGAGTGTTTGTTCAAGGTGTTGAGTGAGTGAAATGAGAGAAGAAAAGAATTTCCCAACTCTAATACCTCTCTCTCACTCTCGGTCCTCACAAATGAATAATAGAAAAATAGAAGCCTTCTCAAATAACGGGTTATGACTCACTTAGTGATCATGACATGGAGTTAATATACTTACATCATGTTGACCTTGAACAACTCAAGGCCATGCAACATGGGTGCAAGAGCCGACTCTATGTGATTCCAAGGATGATTTTATTTTATTTTATTACTCTTAATACTATGTATTAATCAAGATACAATTTCTAAATGTAAGAACACATCACTGACTTATACAAGGTTAATGTGTAACATAGATACCACTTGTATAATCAAAACATAACATAGCATAGTGTAAACCAAAAGTGACGTGAATTATGTTGTTTATAACATAAGGTCACGGCATTTATTATTCACAAGTGATACACATTTTATTTTCATGTTATTATAGATATATATCATGATATATGTCTTAGATGATAATTTATATCATAGGAAAAATTAATGGTATCGTTTCATGTGAGAAAACCCTAATTTTCGAATTAGGGTTTTCGAAAATTTGTAAATTGATCACTATTGAATCCTTAATGATCTAGCATTGTTTTAATGCTAAATAATATTCTAATTACATAAAATAATCATAGGAATTTAAATACTATAATTCCTTGATCATTAAATGTAATATCCCGATGAATTAAAAGCCAGATTACGATATTTAGGACTCGTAAATTAGAATCTTGCCGAGATATTAAATTAGAAACACATCGAATAATGATTTCGATTGATTATGAAGAAATGAATTCTATTATATATTCACCGAGAATTGTGAATTAAGGAATGAAGGTTATAAAGTATTTCGGCAAGATATTTCAAGCTCCCACGTGGCCTCCTCGTCCATGATGTCTCCACAAGACTTTGACTAACGGAATCGACTTGTTCGAATTGCTGGACTTTACGGCCTAGAATCGCCGTAGGTTTTCTTCATAACTCATATCCGCTTGAGAATTACGTCGCTCGATGGATCACGTGTTTTGGATCGTACGTATTTTCTTAGTTGTGACACGTGAAAACGTTGTGTACATTCCCGCACTTGGCGGAAGAGCCAACCTATAGGCTATCGGACCTATCCTCTCTAGGATTTCATAGGTCCTATAAACGGGTCTTAGTTTTCCTTTCAATCCAAACCCGATAATCCCTTTCGATGGAGAGACCATGAGAAGCACTTTATCTCCACTTTCAAAATGCACTCAAATCACGATATCGTCAGAAGACTTTTGTCTATCTTGAGCTTCCTTTATTCTTTGCCTAATTTTTCCGACGATTTCAATCATTTCATTTATCGCTTGAGCCCTATAATTCTCCTCTCACCCACTTCATCCCAATAAAGCGGTGATCTACATTTCGCCATACAAGGCTTCGTATGGGGCCATATTAATCGTCACTGATAGCTATTGTTGTAGGCAAACTCAATAAGGGTAAAACATCTTCCACTTTGCACCTCGATCCAACACTATCGTTTCAACATATCTTCCAAAGGTCCGAATCGTTCTTTCCGATCGCCCATCGCCCATGGGTGAAATGTTTGTCTTTCAAGTTCAATTTCGTGCACAATTCTTTTGTAAACCAACCTTAATCTTGATGTGAATTTGGAGTCTCTATCGATGTAATAGATTTTAGTACTCCATGCGGTCATATAATCTCTTTTACGATAGTCGAGCTAACTTGTCGATCCATAAGTAATCAATTGGTAGAAAGTGTGCACTCTTTTGAGTCTATCAATAACTACCCATATAGCGTTGTTCCCTCTTTCGATTTGGGTAAATCCGTAATGAAGTCCATTGTTATCTCATCCCATTTCCACTCGGTATTCCTAACGGTTGTAACTTCCGTAGGACGCTGATGTAATGCTTTCACTGTTGGTAACAAGACAACGCTCTACGAAAGAAGCTATGTCTCGCTTTCATGCCTCCCCACCGTAACTTTTCTTTAGATCTTGGTACATCTTAGTACCGCCTCGGTGGGAGGTATAGGTGTATCGTGAGCCTCACTCATTATTTCTTTTCGATGCTCGGCTGTCCGAACACATATCCTTCCTTCAAACATTAAGGCATTGTCTCGATGCTTCCCGGAAATTCTTTAGTCCTTCAGTCCTTACCTTTTCTCTTATCTTTTCTAATTTTTCCTCCATCCTTTGTTTCTCTACGATTCTTTTTCTTAAATCAGACGTCAAGGTTAGTGTAGTGATACAATTCATGATCGTCTCTGGTTGTTCAACCAATTCAATTCTCATTCTCTTAAACTCCTCAACGAGTTTTTATTCCTTTGTAAGGATACATCCTAATTTGGTTTGATTCTTACGACTCAAGGCATCGGCTACTACATTCGCCTTTCCCGGGTGATAGTTAATACCGCAGTCGTAATCCTTTACCAGTTCGAGCCATCTTCGTTGCCTCATGTTTAGATCTCTTTGCTCAAAAAGTATTTCAAACTCTTATGATCGGTAAAGATCTCACATCTCACTCCATAGAGATGGGTCTCCAGATTTTCAATCATGAACCATCGCTCTAATTCCAAGTCGTGAGTCGATAGTTTAGTTCATGTGGTCTAAGTTGTCGGGATGCATATGCTATCACTTTTCCTTCTTGCATTAAAACACAACCCACCCATTCTTAGAAGATCTCAGATAAACTACATATTCCTCGCCGACTTCCGAATCGCTAGCATCAAGCACTTATTAACTTCTCTCGAGTTTTGAAAACTCGCCTCATATTCTTCATTCAATTGAACTTAATTCCTTCGAGTAGTCGGGTTATTGGCCTTGCTATTTTGGAGAATCCTCGATGAATCTCCCAGAATAACCAAATAGTCCCGTAAAACTTCGATTTCATTCTCGAGTTCTTGGTGATTTCCATCCTTGTATCGCTTCCACCTTGGTGGATCCACTTTAATTCCTTCGCAGACACGATGTGTCCTAGAACATTACTTCCTTCACCAAAATTGATTTGCTAAACTTAGCTAAAAGCTTTTCAACTCTCAAGGATTGCAACATCGTTTTAGATGTTCCTTATGATCCTCTTCATTCTTCGAATAGATAAGAATATCATCTATGAAGACCAAAACAAACTTGTCCAAGTATGGATGAAACACTCGGTTCATGAGGTCCATAAACACGGCTGGTGCATTGGTTAATCCGAACGGCATAACTATGAATTCATAGTGGCCATATCTGGTTCGAATGCGCTTAAATACGCCTTCCTCGTCGTACTTGAGTTGGTGATAACCTGACTTGAGATCAATCTTCAAAATACACTTGCTCCTCGTAATTGATCAAACAGATCGTCAATCCTTGGCAAATGGTATTTGTTCTTGAGCGTCATCTTGTTCAGTTCTCGATAATCTATGCACATTCTCAAAGAACCATCCTTTTTCTTGACAAAGAAAACAGGCGCTCCCCAAGGCGAAACACTAGGTCTAATAAAACCTAGGTCCAACAATTCTTGAATTTGGATCTTCAGTTCTTCCAATTCTTTTGGAGCCATTCTATAGGGTGCCTTCGACACTGGAGCCAATTCGGGTTCCAAGTCAATGGTGAATTCCAATTGTCTATCAGGAGGTAATCCTGGTAAATTTTTAGGAAACACGTCCGAAAATTCTCGAACAACCTCTATGTCTTCAACCTTCATCTCTGGTTTATCTTCTCCGTTCAGGTAAACGAGAAATGCATGGCATCCTTTCATGTTTATCATTCTTCTCGCCTTCAATGCTGATATAATTGGGACTCTCTTTCCCATGCTGATTCCGTGAAAGTGCGTAGCTTCTTGTCCAGGAAATTGAAATGAAATTTTCCTTTCTTTGCAAAGAATCGTGGAATGATTTTTAGCTAACCAGTCCATTCCTAGGATTATATCTACGTCACCCATTGGTATTATGTTCAGAGTATTCGTCAGAACCTTAAGTGATCCTAAATTCAACTCTGTGTTCGAAAGACATGTGTAATACCATAATCCCTCCTATAGGTGAAGAGATTCTCATATCCCGACTTGCCTTTTCGCACCTAAGTTCCAACATATCTACACATGATCTTGCTATAAAGGAATGCGAAGCACCAGAAACAATATTATAACAGTACGCTGAGAAGAATTCCCATACCGCCAGTTTCCACGGTTCATTCGCTTGCCTACGGTGTAAGGCATATGCTCTAGCTTTGGGCGGCCGAGGTGACAGACGGTGCTTGTCCTTGTTGATTCTCCTGCTGTTGTCTTGGTTGTTACTGCTGGCGTTGTCGCTGTGATTGCCGCATTTGTTGTTGAGGGTGCTGCCACTGTTGTTGCTGTAAATGTTGCCGAGGTCAATGAAATTGAATAGCCCCGAGCGGATGGGCATCGCTGTTGGTTCGGTCTTACAATTGTTTCGGGCGCACTGACAATTGTCGGCATAGTGCCTTTCATCCCGCACTTCAAACAGCTTCCATCGCCCGCTATGCACATTCCTTTGTGCGCTTTACGCATTTCGGCACGCGGAAGAGCCCTCATCCGCTCTTGTGGGCCTCTTGTCGGAGGAACAAAGCCGCCTTTTCCATCCCCTCGCCCGGATGTGCCATGTTTCCTTGCCACTGTCGTTTGTTACTCACATTCTCAGAATTTCCCCTGTTACTATTACCATAATTTGCTTCCCATTTCCTTTTACCCTTATCCACTATATTCTCGGCTCGAATCGACACCGACTTATCTTCCGCATCGCTGCCTCAATATCCAGAGCTCGTCCAAGAGCCTCGGTATAAGTCAAGTCTCCATGACTGGCGAGAGACATCCTTATCTCTGGCCTTAGACCCGACCTAAACTTTTCTGACATTTTCAAATCTGTGTTAACTTGATCAAGAGCATATCTTGACATGTCGCAGAAGGTGCGATCATATTCGATTCTGCATATCTTTTCCTCGCTTCAACACGAAGAATTCGTTCTTCCTTTTCCTATAACTTTTGGAATATACTTGTCATACATCTCCCTCTTGAAATCCTCCCAAGTAAATTCTTCCATTTGTTCTCAGAAAATCTTCATTCGCCTCCAACCGTAAGTCACAGGTCCATTGTCGAAGGTAATACATGACAATCGCTCTTGCTAGCACCGTAAAAGTCAAAGTTTCGTCCATTGTTCTTATCCATTGCCTCGTCGATTTCCTTTTCCATTAAAGATAGGAGGTTCTGCCTAAGAAAAGTTCCTCTATCCTACGATCCGTGGAGGTGGGGTGTATCTTCGGTTCTTGTGCTTGGATTCTACCTCTTCCCTACCTCTTCCTCTTCCTCTCGCCTCTAATTCCTTGCTCAGATCTGTCTAGGTGGCATTCGCTATATAAAACATATAATTAGCATCACACATTATTTTCATTATTTAACATGCATAATATCATCATAGCCTCATTGAAACGACTTTAATAAAACATTTCATCTTTGTCATACACAATTTACCGCAAAAGCCCGTTCAGGGTCATATATTTATATCAGAAAAATTTTGCCTTAGTGTGGTGCTTTAGACCAACAAATATTACAAACGATATTACATACACACCGCCTTACATAGCCTTACAAAATATTAAGTTTTTCCTTCCATCATTTTACAACACACATCAAAACTACATACATACTAACTATATATCTACTTAAGTCTTCACCCATTATTTTCATCTGGAGTCTTCCTCGTCCTCATCCTCTTCAGGATCTTCTTCCTCCTCAGAATCATCCTCACGGGTACGTACTCTGGATGATCATGTTCCGTCATCTCCTATCATAGGTATATCGCGCATCGGGCCGTAATCCTCGCGCATCGACCGTAATCGCATGTATCGGACCAGAATCGACACGCATCGACCGTAACCATCACATGGCTCCGACACTCGCATCCTCGCCGTCCCGCGGTAGGGCTCTCACCGAGGTGGTGGAGCTGTCATCGGTGGTAGGCGATAGTGGTGGATGTAAAGGTGTCCAAAGTCAACGGAGGAAAGCAGCGCCCTAGTGCTCTCGGTCATACGCTTCTATCCACACGAGCAAACCCGCCTCATCAAACAGACATCGGGTACTACCGATCAACTGTCGTGGAACCTCAGATACAACCATTCCGCGAGTCATCATGCCTGTATACTCGCTGAGGAGATACGGTCCCCTGCAACTCCATAAATGTTGTACACGCACGCCGATGACTAATAAACCCGGGCAAGTCTCCGATCGATCATAACCGCCGAGCACACGGTATATGTAGTCTCCTCGATACCTCTCGCGTAGTCCTCCCAATCACGTGAAAGTATGGTCAAGAGACGCCCGATACCGTCGTAATCATCACGCCATAAGCTCAAGCATTCCTCCGCAGTCGAAGGTAGTACATGAGAAATTCCCTAAGTCTTCGCCATCGCACATCCAACACTCTCGGTATATGCGCACCACTTCCCAAGGCGTGGCGTGGTCCTATCCTCCTCCTAGTCGTATAACGATCTCCTCCATCCGTTAGATCAAAACTAACATAAGTCGACTAATATCATCCGATAAGGCACAAGATAACTTAAGTACCTCATACAACTAGGATAAACCGAACAATCTATAAGGTAGATAAGTGTTATTAGGTACAACACATGTCGAACTTTCTTATTCTACTTGGAAACTTATTACCTAGTAGCGCCCTAAGGTCCATATTGTACTATAAAGTCTTTGTTCTAAATAAAACTCAAACAAATTTCCAACAGATTCCTGCGCATTCTGGAGAAAGAAACAGGGTTTCAGTTCTTCATAACAAATGAAGTTCAGTCTGTTAGAGTACGCAGCGAAAACCACGCATGATTCGGAGTCCCAACGAAGAGAACGAGCTAGAACAAAATTACAGTGCAGTGCAGAAAAATTGCACGCTCGTGCCAAGATCCGAGGCAATGCCGACGCCGAGGTCGTGCACGCTATTGCTGCTGCCTAAGTAGTACGACTACCAAGGTCTACGTATCCAAGTCGACCTCGAAAATTTCCGAAGTCAAAGTCAACAGTCATACATGCCAAGTCACGATTGATGTTGGCCATGTCGAGGTCATGATGACAAGGCCGATGTCGCTCATTTCCAAAGTCAAGTCGCTCGCTTATCTTTACACTCGCCCTTTGCCGCTCGAGTTCGAGGCTATCGTTACTTTCGCTGCTCGTCATTCTTTTGTTCTTGTAAAGGAAAGAAGTTCATACTTCTAAGTTCTTTTATAATACGTGATCATGCTTCTTACTGCCTATGTTCTTCTTGTGATGACATATCATTCGTCATAATCCAACGTGAAATTTAAAACTAAAATTTCAAAGAATGAAAATACGCTCATTCATACATACATATTTCTTTGAATTCATCCTTTCAACATCGACCGCTTACGCTCATTTCAAACATATACATTCATTTCAATTCGATCACTTTGCATAACTCTTGTTGATTTCAAAATCGAATTTTGAAATTTTCTTACTCATAACTTTCATTTCAATTGAACATCATAACATTTCTTTTCCTTTTCTTCAAAATATAATTTCAATCTTGTTTATCATTAAATCTTTTCATTTCAAGAGTTTGAGAAAGAAATCATTTACCTCTTTCCTATTGAGCTTGATGTGATTGAGTGTTGAGCATAGTCGTGATTTCTAGAAGTCTAGTGACTCAATCTGACTCAATTCGAAGGAAATTTTGGATTCAAAGAGCAAACCGCCTGATACCACTCATCACCACCCCAATCCTAAGAACAGATTGGAGAGGACTAATACTAGAAACAAGATTAGGTTCATGAAAGACTATTATGAGGTTGCATATCATATGTAAAAGAACATAATTCAACATTACAAACATTAATAACGTAATATACCAAAGTGGGCTGACCAACAAATCCAAAATAATTATAATGATCTAAAGGACTTCAACAGCTAATATCATCTTATCGAAAAACATTGTTCAAACTGAAGGAAAACGTGTGAATACACATATGACGATGTGTATTCAAGGTTTCTAACTTGTCATACTTAACATCAAAACACTCCGACTTCTCAACACTCCTCCATCATCATCATCACCAACCGCACATTTAAAACAAACAAGGTGGTGAGTACAAGAATGCACCGGTGGACTCATGCCAAAAAATTTATCGATTCAAATTACATCGCCACATTATGGTAAGACATAGGGTTTTATTTGAAATGCATTGTGCTTACTAAATATTTTCATCATTTTTCAAATCATCGTCTGCTAGGCATTTTCCTTATATGTATGATCCATATCCCCATTCATTTCATCATAACATTATCATTAACGCCGAGAGAGGCCTCCTCTACGTCAGCCGACCGCCGTGAATTGTCCTTACACACACAATCACCATTAGGTGTACACGTTAATCCTAGCTGTATAAGTCTTCCCAAGATAGATCCGATATCGATTTCATTCATAGTTGGAAGCTATCCAACACATTCATACCATTCATTCGTGATAGATACATACATAAAACATAAACATTTTCGCGTAATCTCGTAAACATTTTATCAACATTTCGATATAAACATCGTAAATAAAATCATTTGAAAATATAGCAAAGTCACGCTTTGTTCGATAAGAAAGCCCACCGACTATTTGATCGCCTTTAATTTGATTACTCTTCAACGCCCGATCGTCGCGCCGCCCACACCTTTACGTAAAAGCGATGTTTAGTACGTTGTTCACGCTTTTCTAGACTTTCAAAGTCTAGAATAAACTTCGATATTCTATATCGATATAATCAATTTTAACGATTCAATACGTTGTTCAATCATGTATTTTAACTAAACAGTTCTCGCTCTTCGAGATATGTTCAACTATTTTGTTTTAACCTTTCAAGTTTAAACGCTCAACGATTTATCGTTTTTCGATACAATGATTTCAATTATGAAATCTTTTCTCATTAATGAGATTTCCATATAATATTTAATAAGTTTTACACGACAGTATTAATCAAACGATTTCATACGTTAACTCCAAAAGTCAACAATTTTGACCTTCCTTATAAAACCCTTAATAGCTCATATTCTTAATAACCAATCAACCTAAATCGATTTTCAATCAATTTCTTTTCAGAGTCCTAATTTCGATTTTTACGCAAATCGATAACTCTATAAATATCTTTCTTAAATATTAATCAACTTATTCATTTAGCATTATATTTCATTTCTAACGTTATTTAACATAACGTCATCATAAACATAGTATTCTATGTATATAAAATTTTATAAAATTCAATTATGTCTAAAATAATTTTAGACATATAATATATTATTATTCTCGATTAAAAAGATTTAAAATCCCTATCCTCAACACTATAGCTCACTATTATATGATAAAAATTTTCCAAATTTGTTCCAAAATTCTCTAAATTCATATAGTGTATTATATACACTATGATCATTAATATGTATTAATATTAACTATAGAAAATTTGAGCATCCACTAATAAATTTTTATAGGTCACGGTATTTTTTTTTTTAAAATGTCCAATAATTCTCAAAAATTCTATATAATTAGTACAAGGTCCCATCATCAATTTATACCATAAATATAACATATAGTCCAACATATTCCATTTCTTCATCAAGAATTAAATGTTCAAGGTCACTTTCCATCCTCAACTTATACCAAATATTTTATAAAATTCCAACAAAATACACCATGCTTATATATTATAGTATAACAACATTACATCATTATTTTCATCAAAAAAATTTAATCATCATCATATTAAGCTTGAAGCTCACGGTTATTTTGAAAATTTTGAGCAAATAATTTCAAAAATTTTAGTAAATTCATGTAATACATAATCAAGGTCCTAGATCACTAATATGACATCAGATGTCTCAAAATAAAATTATACACCAAGATAGGAATTTTTTGGTTTCGGTAATTTTCAAAAATATAGCATATGATTTTCAAAAATTCCCAATAGATTGCTATGAACTCTTATAACACTATATATCAATAATCCATGCCCAAATAAATTCTAAGAATTTTCGATCATCATCACAATTCTCATAACATGTTCGAATTAATTTCTAAACATGATCTATGCTTCTATTTCATCATGCTACACATTTTTAATGCATGACTTACCATAAGTTAGCAAAATTTTGAGATCAAACACACATGCATAACATTTTGAAATCAAGAACACCTACTTATCCATAGGTCAAACTTAACATGCATTAGCTAAATTTTACAATCAACACACATGCATTAGTGAAATCTACAATCAAGAACACATGCATTAACATAGAACCAAACCGCTCAAATTTTGTAAAACTTATGGTATAATCAAGCCTTGTTCGATTTTCTCACCTTTGTAGTGGTAATGATCTATGGAAGAAAGTTTATAGCTAAGTCATGGTGAAGGAAGAGAGAATGAACACTCAAATTTTTAAAGGGGAAGAAGTCTCAGGTTTTTTTTCAGATTTTGGGAGAGGAAGGAGTGTTTGAGTGTTTGTTCAAGGTGTTGAGGAGTGAAATGAGAGAAGAAAAGAATTTCCCAACTCTAATACCTCTCTCTCACTCTCGGTCCTCACAAATGAATAATAGAAAAAATAGAAGCCTTCTCAAATAATGGGTTATGACTCACTTAGTGATCATGACATGGAGTTAATATCTTTACATCATGTTGGACCTTGAACAACTTAAGGCCATGCAACATGGGTGCAAGAGCCACTACTCTATGTGATTCCAAGGATGATTTTTATTTTATTTTATTACCTTAATACTATGTATTAATCAAGATACAATTTCTAAATGTAAGAACACATCACTTGACTTATACAAGGTTAATGTGTAACAACGATACCACTTGTATAATCAAAACATAACATAGCATAGTGTATACCAAAAGTGACGTGAATTATGTTGTTTATAACAAAAGGTCACGGCATTTATTATTCACAAGTGATACACATTTTATTTTCATGTTATTATAGATATATATCATAATATATGTCTTAGATGATAATTTATATCATAGGAAAAATTAATGATATCGTTTCATGAGAAAACTCTAATTTTCGAATTGTGGTTTTCAAAATTAGCAAATTGATCACAATTGAATCCTTAATGATCTAGCATAGTTTTAATGCTAAATAATACTCTAATTAAATAAAATAATCATAGGAATTTAAATACTAAAATTCCTTGATCATTAAATGTAATATCCCAAGAATTAAAAGCCGATTACGATATTTAAGACTCAGAATTTAGAATCTCACGAGATATTAAATTAGAAACACATCGAATAATGATTTCGGTTGATTATGAAGAAATGAATTCCTATTATATATTCACCGAGAATTGTGAATTAAGGAATAGAAGGTTATAAAGTATTTCAAAGATTATTTTAACGTCGATCACAGATCGATAGTTAAAATATCATGAAATTTTCTAAGTATCTAAGCTTAGAATTAAATTCCATTATCAATGGAATATTTTAATAAAGTAATTATGAATTTATTACGACCATTTTGAGATGAGTCGATAACTAACGCTTTGAGACGCTTCAAACGTTAACGCCTGAGACCTAATTGAAAATAGGTTTAATGATCAAGGAATTATAGTATTTAAATTCCTATGATTATTTTATGTAATTAGAGTATTATTAAGCATTAAAACAATGCTAGAACACTAAGGATTTATTATTGAACACTTTGCTAATTTTCGAAAACCCTAATTCAAAATTGTGGTTTTCTCACATGAAATGATACCATTAATTTTTCCTATGATATAAATTATCATCTAAGACATATAGTATGATATATATCTATAATTAACATGAAAATAAAATATGTATCACTTGAACAATAGATGCCGTGACCTTATGTTATAAACAACATAATTCACGCCACTTTTGATACACTATGCTATGTTATGTTTTAATTATACAAGTGGTATCAATGTTACACATTAACCTAGTATAAATCAAGTGATGAGATCTTACATTTAGGAATTGTATCTTGATTAATACATAGTATCAAGATTAACAAAATTAAAATAAAAATCATCACCCTCGAATCCACTAGAGCCGCCGCTCTTAGATAAAAATTGATGGCCTCGAGTTGTTCAAGGTCCAACATGGTGTAAGGATATTAACTCCATGTCATGATCACTAAGTGAGTCATAACCCATGATTGAGAAGGCTTCCATTTTTTTTCTATTATTCATTTGTGAGGACCGAGAGTGAGAGAGAGATATTAGAGTTGGATTCTTCTTTCTTCTCTCATTCAACTCACTCAACACCTTGAACAAAAACTCTCAAACACTCTCCCCCTCCAAAATTCTTGAAATAACCGAGAGCTCTCCCCCCTCCCTTTGAAAAATTTTAGTGTTCATTCTCTTCTCCTTCACCAAAGCTTAGCCTATAGACATTCTTCCATAAATCCATACTATTAGAAGGTGAGAAATCGAACAAGGCTTCGATTGTTCTTTAGATTTTACAAAAAAAATTCCAAGGTGGGGTCTTGTGCTAATGCATGTGTTCATAGTGTTCTTGTTTGTAAAAGTTTACTAGTGCATGTGTTCTTGATGATTCTTGATGGTAAGATTTCACTAATGCATGTGTGTTGATTGTAAAATCTATCTAATGCATGTTAAGTCGACCTATGGATAAGTAGGTGTTCTCGACCCAAAATGTTATGCATGTGTGTTTGATCTCAAAATTTGCTAACTTATGGTAAGTCATGCATTAAAAATGTGTAGTATGATGAAATGGAAGCATGGATCATGTTTAGAAATTAATTCGATCATGTTATGAGAATTGTGATGTTGATCAAAATTTTAGAATTTATTTGGGCATGGATTATCGATATATAGTGTTATAAGAGTTCATATCAATTTATTGGGAATTTTTGAAAATCATATGCTATATTTTTGAAAATTACCAAACCAAAGAAATTCCTATCTTGGTGTATAATTTTATTTTGAGACATGCAACGGCATTTAGTGATCTAGACCTTGATTATGTATTACATGAATTTAGTAGAATTTTGGAAATTATTTGCTCAAAATTTTTCAAAATAACCTTGAGCTTCCAAGCTTAATATGATGATGATTAAATTGTTTTTGATGAAAATTATGATGTAATGTTGTTATACTATAGTATATAAGCATGGTGTATTTTTGTCGAATTTTATAAAATGTTTGGTATAAGTTGAGGATGGAACCGTGACCTTGAACATTTAATCCTTGATGAAGAAATGGAATATGTTGGACTATATGTTATAAATATGGTATAAATTGATGTTGGGACCTTGTACTAATTATATAGAAATTTTGAGAATTTTGGACAATTTTTTAAAAAATAGCGTGACCTATAAAAGTTTAATTGTGGATGCTCAAAATTTTCTATAGTTGATATTAATACATATTAATGATCATAGTGTAAAATAATACACTATATGAATTTAGAGAAATTTTGGAACAAGTTTGGGAAAATATCATTATATAGCCGTGAGCTATAATGTTGAGCATAGAGATTTTTAAATCCTTTTAATCAAGAATAATAATATATTATATGTCTAAAAATTATTTTAGACATAATTGAATTTTAAAATTTTATAAACATAGAATACTATGTTTATGACGGTTGCTATGATAAATAACGTTAGAAATGATATATAATGCTTAATGAATAAGTTGGTTAATATTTAAGAAAGATATTAATAGAGTTTATCGATTTGCGTGAAAAATCGAGAATTAGACTTTATTAAAAGAAATCGATTGAAAATCGATTTATGTTGATTGATTATTAAGAATATGAATTAGTAAAGAATTTACTAATGAAAGTCAAAATTGTCGACTTTTGAAATCAACGCATCAATATCGCTCGATAAATACGCTACTATGCGTAAAACGTACTAACTAGGTAAAGAAACCTCGTTGGTAAGAAAAGATTTCATAATTGAAATCGTTAAATCGAAAGACGTGAGAACACGCTGAACCGTTTGCCTAAAAGGTTAAAATGGTAATTGTTGAACATATCTCGCTTCTATCAAGAACGAGAAATGTTAGTTAAGATACGCCGGTGAATCGGCGATCAATTCGTGAAGGAATTCAATTTATATCGATATAGAATATCGATGTTTATTCTAGACTTTGAAAGTCTCGAAAACGCCAACGACGACAAACATCGCTTTTACGTAGCGTGTGACGCCGACGCCGACGATCGGACATCAAGAGTAATCGAATTAAAGACGATCAAGTAGTCCATGTGGGCTTTCTTATCTAAACGTAACGTGACTTTGCTATATTTTCAAATGATTTTATTTACGATGCTTACACCAAGGAATGTTGATAAAATGTTTACTAGATTACCCGCCAAAATTTTTATGTTTTACGATGTATCCTATCCCGAATGAATGATATGAATGTGTCGATAGCTTCCAACTTATGAATGAAATCGATATCGGATCCTATGCCGAAGGCTTATACTGCTAGATTAACGTACACCTAATGGTGACCGTGTCGTAAGGACACCACACGGTCGGTCACAATGACGCAGGGAGGCCTCCTTCTACGGCGTTAAATGATAATGTTATGATGATAAGGATATGGATCATACATGCAAGTAAAATGCTCGCCAAGCAAATGTTTATGAACCGATGAAAATGATTTAGTAAGCATAAGCATTTCAAATAAAACCCTTATGTCTTACCATGACGTGGCAAAGAGTAATTTAAATATGTTAAAATGTTTTGGCATGAGTCCACCGAGTGCATTCTTGTACTCACCTCCATGTTTGTGTTTAAATGTGCGGGTTGAGTCATGATGATGATGATGGAGGTGTTGAGGAGTCGAGAATGCTTTTTGATGTTTACATGTTAAGAACTCAATACACATCGTCATACGTGTATTTACACGCTTCACCGCAGCTTGAACGATGTTTTATGATAATAGATATTAACAAATGAAGTCCCGCAGATCATTTGTATTCTTTTCGATCCGCTGGTCTAGCCCTTCCGTACATTATGTTAGTAATGTATATAATGTTTGAATCATGCTATCTTACGTATTATATATCCTCGTAATAGCCTTTCATGAACCCTAAGCATCGTTCTTCAATCGCCCCTAATCCGCCCTTAGATTAGGTGGGTCAGGTCGAGTGGTATCGTAGCTGTTCGCTTTTGAACCCAAAATCTTCTTTCAAGATTAAGTCTAGATTGAGTCATTAGACTTCTAGAAATCATAAATCGACTATACTCAACATTCCATCACATCCAAATTTCAACCGGATGATGTAAATGATTTCTTTCTCAAACTCTTGAAATGAAAAGTTTGTTTATGAACAAGATTGAAATCATATTTTGAAGGAAAAGGAAAGAGATGTTATGATGTTTGAAATGAAAGTTATGATTAAGAAAATTTCAAAACTCGATTTTGAAATCAACAAGAAGTTATGCCAAGTGATCAAAATTTGAGATGAATGTTTATGTTGAACTGAATCTAAATGATCAATGTTGAAAGGATGAATTCAAATTGATATACATGTATGAATTGATTATGTTGTCATTTTGAAACTTTAATTTCAAATCTCAAGATCTGTTATGACGAATGGATATGTTACTTTAAGAAGAACATAGACTATATAAGGAGCATGATCACGTATTGCAAAAGAACACAGAAGTACGAACTTTCTTTCCTTACAAAACCAAAAGAACGACAGAAGAACGAAAGTAACGATAGCCTCGAACTTGAACAGCAAAAGACGAGTGTAAAGGTAAACGAGAACGACTTCGACTTTGAAATGAACGACATCGGCATTGTCATCACGACCCCAACACGGCCGACATCAATTGTGACTTCAGCATGTATGACCGCTGATTTTGACTTCGAATTTATTTTTTCCCCGACTTGATACGGAGACCTTGATAGTCATACTACTTAGGCAGCAGCAATAGCGCACGACCGGTGTCGGCATTGCCTCGGATCTTGGCATGAGCGCAATTTTCTCTGCACCGCGCAGTAATTGTGTTCTAGCTCGTTCTCTTCGTTAGGACCCGATTTGCGCATGATTTTCGCCTGCATCTCTAACACACTGAACTTCATTTGTTATGAAGGACTGAAACCCTGTTTCTTTCTCCGAATGCACGAGAGTCTGTTGAAAACTTGTTCGAGTTTTATTTAGAACAAAGACTTTATAGTACAATATGGACCTTAGAACGCTACTAGGTAATAAATTTCAAGTAGAATAAAAAGATATGACATGTGTTGTACCTAATAACGCTTATCTACCTTATAGATTGTCCAGCTTTATCCTAGTTACTCAACGATGTACTTAAGTTATCTTATCCGCTATCGGATAATATTAGTCGACTTATGCTAGTTTTGATCGCGATGATCGAGGAGATGCGTTATATAGCTAGGAGGAGGATAGGACCACACGCCACGCCCGAGGAAGTGGTGCGCACATACCGAGAGTGTTGGATGTGCTGTGGCGAAGACTTAGGGAAATTTCTGATGTACTACCTTCGACTCTGGAGGGATGCCCGAGCCTATGGCGTGACGGATTACGACGGTATCAGGCGTCTCTTGACCATACTTCCCTGTGTTTGGGAGGACTACGCCCGAGAGGTATCAGGAGACTATATATACCGTGTGCTCGGCAGTTATGATCTGATCGAAGACTTGCCCGTGTTTATTAGTCATCCGACGACGTACAAAGATCTATGGAGTTGCACCGGGGACCTTATCTCTCTCGTGAGAGTATACCGCGTGATGACTCGCCGAATGGTTTTATACCGAGGTTCCACGACTGTGTTGATCCCAGAGTGCCTCAAGATTCTGCTTGATGAGGGCGTGCTTGCTCGTGTGACGGCAACGCGACCGAGAGCATTAGGAGCGCTGCCTTCCTCCGCCGACTTTTGGACATCCTATACATCCACCACTACCGCCTACCACCGATGACAGCCCACCACCTCCAAGAGAGCCATACCGCCGACGGCGCGATGAGAGTGTCGGATACTTGATGGTTACAACCGATTCGCGACGATTATGGTCCGATGCGCGACATACATATGATAGGAGATGACGGAGCAGGATCATCTAGATTACGTACCCGTGAGGATGATTCTGAAGAGGAAGAAGATCCTGAAGAGGATGAAGACGAGGAAGATTCCAGATGAAGATGATGGGTGAAGACTTAAGTTGATATATAGTTAGCGTGTATGTAGTTTTGATGCGTATGTAAAATGATGGAAGGAAAAACTTAATGTTTTGTAAGGCTATGTGAGCCGGTATGTATGTAATTTTCGTTTGTAATGACTGTTGATCTAAAACAGCCCTGCCTAAGGCAAAATTTTCTTATATATATATATGACCCTGAATGGGCTTTTGCGGCAAATTGTGTATGACAAAGACGAAATGTTTTATTAAAGTCGTTTTACAATGAGGCTATGATGATATTATATATGTTAAATTATGAAAATAATGTGTGATGCTAATTATATGTTTTATATAGCGTAATGCCACCTAGACAAGATCCCTAACAAGGAATCGAGGTAGAGGAAGAGGAAGAGGTAGGGAAGAGGTAGAATCCCAAAGACAGAACCGTAAGATATACCACCCCACCTCCACCGATCGTAGGATAGAGGAACTTTTCTCTACAGAACCCCCGCCTTTAATGGAAAAGGAAACTCGAGGAAGGTAACAATGGATAAGAGCAATGGAACGAATCTTTGACTTTTTACGGTGCACAACAAGAAGAGCGATCGTCATGTATTACCTTTCACATCAGACTGCGACTTCGTGGGAAGCCGAAGGAAGATTTTTACAAAGTAATGTATGGAAGAATTTACTTGGGAGGATTTCAAGAATGAGATGTATGACAAGTATATTCCAAAAGTTATAGGAAAGGAAGGAGCACGAATTCTTCGTGTTGAAACGGGAAAATATGTCTCAGAATCGACTATGATCGCACCTTCATGACATGTCAAGATATGCTCTTGATCAAGTTAACACAGATTTGAAAATGTCAGAAAAGTTTAGGTCGGGTTTAAGGCCAGAGATAAGGATAAGGGTAAAAGGAAATGGGAAGCAAATTATGGTAATAGTAACAGGGGAAATTCTGAGAATGTGAGTAACAAACGACAGTGGCAAGGAAACATGGCACATCCAGGACAGGGATGGAAAAGGACGGCTTTTGTTCCTCCGACAAGAGGCCCACAAGAGCAGATGAGGGCTCTTCCATGCCCGAAATGCCAGAAACTGCACAAAGGAATGTGCATGGCGGGCAGTGGAAATTGTTTCGTGCGGGATGAAAGGGCACTATGCCAACAATTGTCTGTGGGTACGCCCGAAACAATTGTAAGACCGAACCAAACCGCAATGCCCAACCGCCAGTGGTTATTCAATTTCAGCCCCACCAAGAAGAATTACAAAGAACAACAAGGGCGAAATCTCAACAACAAAGGCGGCAACCACAATGACAACGCCAAAGAAGAACGCCAAGACCACAAGTAAGAATCAACAAGGGCAAGCACCCGTCACCTCGCCGCCCAAAGCTAGAGCATATGCCTTACACCGAGGCAAACGAATGTAACTGTGGAAACCGGCGTATGGGAGTTCTTCTCAACGCACTGCTATAATATTGTTCGACACGGTGCTTCACATTCCTTTATAGCAAGATCATGTAGATATGTTGGAACTTAGGTCCGAAAAGGCAAGTCGATATGAGAATCTCTTCACCTATAGGAGGGATTATGACTATTACACATGTCCGTCGAACCTAGAGTCAATTTAGGATCACTTAAGGTTCGCGAATAATCAACATAATACCCATGGGTGACGAGATATAATCCTAGGAATGGATCGCTAGCTAAAATCATTCCACGATTCTTTGCAAAGAAAGGAAAATTTCATTTCATTTTCTCGACAAGAAGCTACGACTTTCACTTTAATCAAGCATGGAAAAGAGAATCCCATGTATATCGCGTGAAGGCGAAGAATGATAAACAAGAAAGGATGCCACGATATCTTATTTACCGAACGGAGAAGATAAACCGAAATGAAAATTGAAGACATAGAGGTTGTTCGAGAATTTCCGATGTTTTTCCTAAAATCTACCAGATTACCTCCCGACAGACAATTGAATTCACCATCGACTTGGAACCCGGATCGGCTCCAAAGGTCGGCGCCTATAGAATGGCTCCAAAGGAATTGAAGAATCAAGATCCAAATTCAAGAATTGTTGGACCTAGGTTTTATTAGACCTAGTGTTTCGCCTTGGGAAGCGCCTGCTTTATTTGTCAAGAAAAGGATGGTTCTTTGAGAATGTGCATAGATTATCGAACCGAACAAGACGACGCCAAGAACAAATACCCTTTGCCAAGGATCGACGATCCGCTTGATCAATTACGGGAGCAAGTGTATTTTCAAGATTGATCTCAAGTCGTTATCACCAACTCAAAGTACGGCCGAAGATGTATCTAAAACGCATTCGAACCGTGATATGGCCACTATGAATTCATAGTTATGCCGCTCGATTAACCAATGCACCACCGTGTTTATGGACCTCATGAACATAGTGTTTCATCCATACTTGGACAAATTTGTTTTGGTCTTCATAGATGATATTCTTATCTATTCAAGAATGAAGAGGATCATAAGGAACATCTAAGAACGGTGTCATAATCCTTGAGAGTTGAAAAGCTTTTCGCTAAGTTTAGCAAATGCGAATTTTGGTCAAGGAAGTAATGTTCCTTGGACACATCGTGTCTCGCAGAAGGAATTAAAGTGGATCCACCAAGGTAGAAGCAGACAAGGATGGAAATCACCAAGAACTCGTAATGAAATCGAAGTTTTCAGACTATCGGTTATTACCGAGATTCATCGGGGATTCTCCAAAATAGAAGGCCAATAACCCGCCTATCCGAAGGGAATCAAATTCAATCGACCGAGGAATGTGAGGCGAGTTTTCAAAAACTCAAGCAAAAGTTAACAAGTGCGCCAGTGCTAGCAGTTCCTGAAGCGGACAAGGAGTATGTAGTTTATACAGATGCTTCTAAGAATGGACTAGGTTGTGTTTTGATGCAAGAAGGAAAAGTGATAGCATATGCATCCCGATAACTTAGACCACATGAACTAAACTATCCAACTCACGACTGGAATTAGCAAAGCAGGGTTCATGCTATGAAAACTGGAGACACCATCTCTATGGAGTAAGATGTGAGATCTTTACAGATCATAAGAGTTTGAAATACTTTTTCGAGCAAAGAGATCTAAACATGAGGTAAAGAAGATGGCTCGAACTGGTAAAGGATTACGACTGTGGTATTAATTATCACCCGGGAAAGGCGAATGTAGTAGTCGATGCCTTAAGTCGTAAGAATCAAACCAAATTAGGATGTCTCCTCACGAAGGAAGAAAAACTTGTTGAGGAATTTAAAAGAATGAGAATTGAATTGGTTGAACAACCGAGACGATCACTTAATCAGTATCACAGACTAACTTTGACGTATGATTTAAGAAAAGAATCATAGAGAAACAAAGGATGGAGGAAAAGTTAGAAAAGACAAGAGAAAAGTAAGGATCAAGGACTAAAGAATTTCCGTGAAGCAAGCAGATAACGCCTTATTGTTTGAAGGAAGGATATGCTCCGCATAACGCCGAGCTTCAAACGAAATAATGAGTGAGGCTCACGATACACCCTATACCACCCATCCAGCAAGACTAAGATATACCAAGATCTAAAAGAAAAGTTCGTGGAAGGCATGAAACGAGACGTGGCCTCTTTCAGAGAACGCCTTGTTTGCCGCCAGTGAAAGCGTTACATCAACGTCCCTACGGGAAGTTACAGCCGTTGGGAATACCCGAGTGGAAATGGGATGAGATAACAATGGACTTCGTTACGGATTTACCCAAATCGAAAAGAGGAAACACTGCTATATGGGTAATTGTTGATAGACTCACAAAGAGTGCACACTTTCTACCAATTCAGATTACTTATGGATCTGACAAGTTAGCTCAGCTGTACGTAAAAGAAATTATACGACTGCATGGAGTGCCAAAATCTATTACATCTGATAGAGACTCCAAATTCACATCAAGATTCTGGGTTAGTTTACAAAAAGAATTGGGCACGGTTGAATTTCAAGACAATTTCACCCACGCATCGATGGGCAATGGAAAGAACGATTCGCATAATCGGAAGATATGTTGAGAACAAGAGTGTTGGATCGAGGTGCAAAGTGGGAAGATGTCTTACCCTTATCGAGTTTGCCTAAAACAATAGCTACCAAGCGACGATTAATATGGCCCCATACGAAGCCTCAGATGGCAAGAAATGTAGATCACCGCTTATTGGGATGAAGTGGGTGAGAGGAGAATTATAGGCCTCAAGCAAGAAATGAAATAATTGAAATCGTCCAACAGATTAGGCAGAGAATAAAAGAAGCTCAAGATAGACAAAAGTCTTACCGACACGCTGTAGATCCGAAATGCATTTTGAAAGTGGAGATAAAGTGTTTCTCAAGGTCTCTCCATCAAAGGGATTATAAGATTTGGAGGAAAGAAAACTAAGACCCCATTTTATAGACCTTACGAGATCCTATAGAGGATAAGTCCAAGAGCTCATAGGTCGCTCTTCCACCAAGTCCGGGAATGTACATAATGTCTTTCATGTGTCACAACTAAGAAAATACGTATACGATCCAAAACACGTGATCCATCAAGACGACGTGATCCTCAATCCAGATATGAGTTATGAAGAAGAACCTACAACCATACTCGACCATAAAGTTCAGCAATTAAGGAACAAATCCATTTCGCTAGTCAAAGTGCTATGGAAACATCACGACAAGAGGAGGCCACGGGAGCTTGAAGATGCCATGAAGGAATGATACCCCGATTATTTTATTAAGGTATGCAAATTTGGACTAAATTTCTTTAAGGGAGTAGGATGTAATATCCCAAGAATTAAAAGCCGATTACGATATTTAGACTCAGAATTAGAATCTCACCGAGATATTAAATTAGAAACACATCGAATAATGATTTCGATTGATTATGAAGAAATGAATTCTATTATATATTCAACCGAGAATTGTGAATTAAGGAATAGAAGGTTATAAAGTATTTGGCAAGATTATTTTAACGTCGATCACGATCGATAGTTAAAATATCATGAAATTTTCTAAGTATCGAAGTTACAATTAAATTCCATTATCAATGGAATATTTTAATAAAGTAATTACAACTTTATTACGACCATTTTGAGATGAGTCGATAACTAACATTTTGAGACGTGTCAAACGTTAACGCCTGAGACCTAATTGAAAATGGGTTTAATGATCAAGGAATTATAGTATTTAAATTCCTATGATTATTTTATGTAATTAGAGTATTATTAAGCATTAAAAAATGCTAGAACACTAAGGATTTATTATTGAACACTTGCTAATTTTCAAAACCCTAATTTGAAAATTAGGTTTTCTCACATGAAATGATACCATTAATTTTTCCTATGATATAAATTATCATCTAAGACATATAGTATGATATATATCTATAATTAACATGAAAATAAATGTGTATCACTTGTGAACAATAGATGTCGTGACCTTATGTTATAAACAACATAATTCACGCCACTTTGATACACTATGCTATGTTATGTTTTAATTATACAAGTGGTATCTATGTTACACGTTAACCTAGTATAAATCAAGTGATGAGATCATACATTTAGGAATTGTATCTTGATTAATACATAGTATCAAGATTAACAAAATTAAAATAAAAATCATCACCCTCGAATCCACTAAAGCCGTGGTTCTTAGATCAAAATTGCATGGCCTCGAGTTTTCAAGGTCCAACATGGTGTAAGGATATTAACTCCATGTCATGATCACTAAGTGAGTCAAACCCATGATTGAGAAGGCTTCCATTTTTTTTCTATTATTCATTTGTGAGGACCGAGAGTGAGAGAGATATTAGAGTCGATTCTTCTTCTTCTCTCATTCCACTCACTCAACACCTTGAACAAAACTCTCAAACACTCTCTCCTCCAAAATTCGAAATAACCGAGAGCTCTTCCCCCTTGAAAAATTTGAGTGTTCATTCTCTTCTCCTTCACCAAAGCTTAGCCTATAGACATTCTTCCATGAATCCATACTATTAGAAGGTGAGAAATCGAACAAGGCTTCGATTGTTCTTTAGATTTTACAAAAAAATTCGAAGGTGGGGTCTTGTGCTAATGCATGTGTTCATAGTGTTCTTGTTTGTAAAAGTTTACTAGTGCATGTGTTCTTGATGATTCTTGATGGTAAGATTTCACTAATGCATGTGTGTTGATTGTAAAATCTAGCTAATGCATGTTAAGTCGACCTATGGATAAGTAGGTGTTCTCGATTCCAAAATGTTATGCATGTGTGTTTGATCTCAAAAATTTGCTAACTTATGGTAAGTCATGCATTAAAATGTGTAGTATGATGAAATGGAAGCATGGATCATGTTTAGAAATTAATTCAACATGTTATGAGAATTGTGATGATGATCGAAAATTCTTAGAATTTATTTGGGCATGGATTATCGATATATAGTGTTATAAGAGTTCATAGCAATTTATTGGGAATTTTGAAAATCCTATGCTATATTTTTGAAAATTATCGAAACCAAAGAAATTCCTATCTTGGTGTATAATTTTATTTTGAGACATGCAATGGCATATTAGTGATCTAGACCTTGATTATGTATTACATGAATTTACTAGAATTTTGGTAATTATTTGCTCAAAATTTTCAAAATAACCGTGAGCTTCCAAGCTTAATATGATGATGATTAAATTCATTTTGATGAAAATTATGATGTAATGTTGTTATACTATAGTATATAAGCATGGTGTATTTTTGTTGGAATTTTTATAAAATGTTTGGTATAAGTCGAGGATGGAACCGTGACCTCGAACATTTAATCCTTGATGAAGAAATGGAATATGTTGACTATATGTTATAATTATGGTATAAATTGATGTTGGGACCTTGTACTACTTATATAGAAATTTTGAGAATTTTGGACAATTTTTTAAAAATACCGTGACCTATAAAAGTTTAATTGTGGATGCTCAAAATATTCTATAGTTGATATTAATACATATTAATGATCATAGTGTAAAATAATACACTATATGAATTTAGAGAAATTTCGGAACAAGTTTGGGAAAAACATTGTCATATAGTCGTGAGCTATAATGTTGAGCATAGAGATTTTTAAATCCTTTTTAATCAAGAATAATAATATATTATATGTCTAAAAATTATTTTATACATAATTGAATTTTATATAATTTTATAAACATAGAATACTATGTTTATGATTTAAACATTATGATAAATAACGTTAGAAATGATATATAATGCTTAATGAATAAGTTGGTTAATATTTATGAAAGATATTAATAGAGTTTATCGATTTGCATGAAAATCGAGAATTAGGACTTTATGAAAAGAAATCGATTGAAAATCGATTTATGTTGATTGATTATTAAGAATATGAATTAGTAAAGAATTTACTAATGAAAGTCAAAATTGTTGACTTTTGAAATCAACGCATCAATATCGCTCGATAAATACGCTACTACGCCAGAAACGTACTAACTAGGTAAAGAAACCTCGTTGGTAAGAAAAGATTTCATAATTGAAATCGTTAAATCGAAAGACGTGAGAACACGCTGAACCGTTTGCTAAAAGGTTAAAATGGTAATTGTTGAACATATCTCGTTTCTATCGAAGAACGAGAAATGTTAGTTAAGATACGCAGTTGAACGCGCATCAATTCGTGAAGGAATTCAATTTATATCGATATAGAATATCGATGTTTATTCTAGACTTTGAAAGTCTCAAAAACGTGAACGACGTACTCAAACATCGCTTTTACGTAGGTGTGACATCGACGCCGACGATCGGACATTGAAGAGTAATCGAATTAAAGACGATCAAGTAGTCCAGTGGGCTTTCTTATCTAAACAGTAACGTGACTTTGCTATATTTTCAAATGATTTTATTTACGATGCTTACACCAAGGAATGTTGATAAAAATGTTTACGAGATTACCTGCCAAAAAATTTTATGTTTTATGTATTTATCCTATCCTTAATGAATGGTATGAATGTGTTGGATAGCTTCCAACTTATGAATGAAATCGATATCGGATCCTATACCGGAAGGCTTATACCTGGCTAGGATTAACGTGTACACCTAATGGTGACTGTGTGCTGTAAGGACAATTCACGGCCGGTCACAACGACGTAGAGGGAGGCCTCCTTCTACGGCGTTAAATGATAATGTTATGAGGATAAGGATATGGTTCATACATGCAAGTAAAATGCTTGGCCAAGCAGATGTTTATGAACTGATGAAAATGATTTAGTAATCATAAGGCATTTCAAATAAAACCCTTATGTCTTACCATGATGTGGCAGTGTAATTTAAATATGTTAAAATGTTTTGGCATGAGTCCACTGAGTGCATTCTTGTACTCAGCCCTGTATGTTTGTGTTTAAATGTGAAGGTTGAGCTGTTGATGATGATGATGGAGGGTGTGGAGAAGTCTAGAATGCTTTTTGATGTTTACATGTTAAGAACCTTGAATACACATCGTCATATGTGAATTCACACGTTTTCCGCTATAGTTTGAACGATGTTTTATGATAATAGGATATTAACAGTTGAAGTCCTGCAGATCATTTGTATTCTTTTGGATCTGTTGGTCTAGCCCTTCTGGTACATTATGTTAGTAATGTATATAATGTTTGAATCATGCTATCTTACGTATTATATATCCTCGTAATAGCCTTTCATGAACCCTGAGTACTGTTCCTTCAATCAGTCCCCTCTAATGTAGGGAAAACTGATTTTGACCCTCTCACGAGGATCTATCTTGGATGTTTAATTCACCATACATTGATTATATTCCTAGCATGCGTCTATGTAATTAATTGCAACACGTAGGGGTTTTCTCGTGTTTACCTTTGAATCTGTCGGGGATGAACGGATGAACGGATCGAGACTCGTGCTTTGATCTTCCGGATCAGATCCCGTTGCCCAATCTCCAACGCCGAGTGAGGACGATCTATGGAGAATGCTACAGGAAATCACCCTATCCCTCTATGAATTTTCGTAAATTCTCTCCCAAACACTCTTGGAAAATCTCGAAAATAATGCTATAGGATAGATGAGGATTAGCATTGATCTTATCTCTTACCTTATATTTATAATGCATTACCATAATCCCATTAGGAAAGGATCCATGCATACCCAATAAATATAATAATATCCTTATGGATAAAGAGGATCAAATCCTTACCATAGACGGGATAGGGGCACCGATTTCTGTGTAGCTACGGGACTGGATGGGCCAGCCCAGGGATCAAATGCAAGGAATAAAGATGGGCCTCAAATAAATTAATTATCTTATGTTCAGCCCATAACATAAATTAATTTATAAACATTTATTCATGCCACTAGAGAATAAATGCTGACTTACCCCTTTATTACCGAAGGTGAGTCGGGCTTGCACTTAGACATTACGAATCCCCGTATTTAAGATATCGCACGTCCATTAATTATTTAGAGCATTCTGACTGCTTAAAATAATTAATATCTTTAATTCCTTAAGTAGTACCACTCAACCTTATTATTGTACTTGAGCTAACTCAACCTGCAGGTTTAGTACAATAAACCTTTTGAGCTCCTTAAGGGGACGTCATCATCCTAAACGGATACGGTGACTCGATACAGATAACTAGCATGACATACAAGCACCGCCACCACCCAAGATGCGGAGAATATTGGGTTAGAACATATAACCTCACCCATAACAAGTCAAAGTGATGGTCAAGAACTCATACTCACCTAATACCTTATCGAGGTTTAGATCATCGTAAGTCACCGAGATCTAGGTTCTTCACGACGGTCGATAGAAGAACTCATCTCATCGTGATCCATCAATACGTCGAGACGCACAAAGATAGACAAGCAACCAAGTCAAGTCACTTCTTATCTATACCAAGAGCTTATACCGACAACTCGTCCTCAAGTTGTCTTAGTGTGATTATTTTTATATCTCATTAAGCTTGACCAATCATACGACTTCGTGATCTTCTACACACCGTATGATCTAACTTATATACGAGATAAGGGACACGATATATGCAATCAAGTATTCAATTCAGATAGGAGATTGTAATAGTGGTAACAGGAAACATTGTATTGCTCAACCAAAACTGCTTTCAGTATACAAATCCAACATCTAATCCGTCTTTAGGATTAGGGTGGGCTGTGTCATTAAACCCATTTTTCAATTCGTCTCTAGACGTTAACGTTTGAAACGTCTCAAAATGTTAATTATCGACTCATCTCGAAATGGTCGTAATAAAGTCGTAATCACTTTATTAAATTGTTCCATTTGATAATGGAATTTAATTCTAAGCTTCGACACTTAGAAAATTTCATGAAATTTTAACTATCGATACGCAATCGACGTTAAAATAATACTGCCAAAATACTTCATAACATTCCATTCCTTAATTCACAATTCTCAGTTAATATATAATAGGAATTCATTTCTTCGTAATCAGTCGAAATCATTATTCGATATCTTTCTAATTTAATATCTCGGCGAAATTCTAATTTACGAGTTCTAAATATCATAATTTGGCTTTTAATTCTTCGGGATATTACATATAAACATCATATATTAATCTTGAAATTATTGAAATACTTCTCCTATTTTTCTTCAAAAGGGCCGAAAGTTATATATATATTTAAAGGATTATGTTGATTTTATTTGCTGGAAAATAGTTGAGGTATAGTGTTTAATATATGATATGAACATTATATAATAATAATCAGATATGGAACAACGTGGATGAAATAGTCCGGCCCGACACTTTTGGAAAATGATAAAATATTTGATAGGCATGAGTCTTTTCAACTAAAATCCTCATGCGTTATTGTGGGCAGTTCAATAACTTTACATAGAAAATATTTTCGGCAATGAGTCCACTGAGTACTTTTGTAATTAGCCTTACATCTCGTTTTTGATGTATAGGTTGAGTAGGGATTGACGATGAGTGTGAGGTGGTGCGGAGTGGCAGGTGTTTTGTTGTTATAATAGAAATGTTTATAGAACCTTAGGCATGCATCGTCATATGCATGTACACACGTTTATTGCTGCTAAACTCTGATATTGTTTTGGTGTCTTTTGATTATAACTGCTATTCATTATCGTATTGAACTTGAGGTCGCACTGCGTTCGAATTGTGCCCTGATTGGGTTACATTTGGATATTGAACCTTTTGACTAGTCCTTCTGTGACTTGGGTTAGTATTGAAACAGTTTATTCCTTTTAGTCCATGCATCTATGAGTAGTTAAATGTTTAATTGTATTGATTAGTTATGTATATATCCGCTGCATTATCATACCAGTGACGATCCATTTGATCCGTACTTCCTTGAGAAGTCGGGTCGTCACAAAGTGTTATCAGAGCACTTGTTCGCTCTGAACCCTAGAAACCCTTTCCTTGAATCCTAAGTTGAAGGTTGAGTCTAGAAACTGTTGGTGTTTGACTGCCACTGCACTGCACTCCATCGTCGTCCTGCTCAACGAGAAAAAAGGTAACTATGTCAATTGAAGTTTATTTTGAAATGATGGAAGTATATAGAATGGGAAATGGACTCACAAATGTTGCTTTGTTTGAAGGTCGAAATATATTTTGAAAAAATAATGAATTGAATTTGAAAAGTTACTTTCAAAATAATTGGTCCTTAGTTTGAAAGAAGTTGCAAACTGTAGGGGTATGGTAAGTGAGTAATATGAGAATACTTGTTTATTGCAATTTATGTTATGATCTGTGTTTACTGCTATATGCAAAGCATGCTAGAAGCAAGATATAAATGAGTATGTTTTCCCCATGAGAATATAGACTCTTAAGACGCATGATCATTTTTCACCGAACTTAGTATTTGGACATAAGGTATCCCCGATTGAACGAAATACTAAGGAAGAACGAGAACATAGAAATTATAAGAATCACAATCCGAACGGATTTGAGGAGGAGAATGTGACAAATCTACGATGATGAAACGATGGCTTAACTTGAGGTTCGCACCTCTATGAGTCCCAACTTCTCTACACAAAGGAATTCCGAACACCATGCGTGTTGCCTCTATCGTGGCGATAATGAAAAATCAAAAGTATAACGTTAAGGAAGTATAAAAAGAAAGATCAAATTGTAAGTATATTATGGGAACGAACATGATCGAATGTTATGATCCGAATAGAAATAAGGAACCAGAACCCAATAAGATAAGGTGACCACCTAGCCTTTACCCGAAGGCTAGACATCGAATGTTTGTTATGTCCTAAGAAACCATGCAGTCTCTTCCCAAAGACCAAACCATGAAGGTAGTTTCATAAGAACTTAGTAATATAACATGGTTCAGACTAGGCGCCCTTTATCCTCTAGAGCCACACCCGAGGAGGTTGTACGTTCCTACCGTTCCTTACCAGATGTACCGAGGAGACAACGTCGGTGAGTTCTTAGTTCACTTTGTGAATCATTGGGCTACTGCACATGCCCATGGTACGTCACATTATGACGGTGTGCTTCAACTGATCATGAGACTGCCATCCGACTAGTAGGGATATTCCCGCGAGATATCAGCAGATTACATCTATCATCGCCGAGAGAGCTTCGATCGTGAGGCTGATTTGTCCATTTTCATCAGTAACCCGAGCTACGTATTTATGATATACGGAGCTGCACCCTATGGACCGTATCTCCCCGAGCGGAAATACACCTGGCGTGATGAGATTCCCTAGTGGCTCCACCCGGAGGTGCCTCGTTTGGCATCCGATAGACCCGTATTCTTGTCTGGCTGTGGCAGGAACATGTTCGATGCTGGACCTTCCGTCCTCGACAGCTCACTTTTTCGGTCCTACCGCCAGTAGGGTTCCAGCCTCGTCATTGCCGCCTTAGACCATCGCCGCTAATCATTCCATGCCAGCACCCACCTCTACCTGTCGGCTCTCCCCCAGTCCAGCCACCACCACCCCCGCATGCACCTTTGTACCACGGTTTTGTGGAGATTGAGGACCCACGTGGCCTAGCTGCATGCACCTTGAGAAGAGCATGTGCCCGTCTGGCTGCTGCTCCGTTCCCAGCTACTGCTTTTGAGGAGGTCATGGTCGAGATCCGTCCAGACCTGGCTGCTAAGGAAGAAGCTGGGGTCGTCAGAATCCGAGAGCCCGTGGCTCCCGTACTCGATGCTAAGAACAAGGACCCTGAGGAGGACCCGGAGGAGGATCCAGATGAGGACCCGGAGGAAGATCCAAAGGAGGACCCGGAGGAAGATCCAGAGGAAGACCCTGAGGAGGACCTGTCAGCTGATGATGAAATAGAGGGAGTAGATAGTAACTATACTCCCGATTCCGAATCCGACACGCTGAGCCATGTCTACACCCCAGGCGATTATGGACCTAGTTATTAGGACAAGATAAAATTTGTCTATATACCCTTATATATATATATATATATATTTTGATGCATGCGTAAACAATGAGTCGTTCCGGCATGAACCCTTATTCTGATGACCACGGTAGTGTTTAGATTTTTGTACGCACCGTGACTATGTACACAGAGTGATGCTGATATAAAATTGTAACGCCCCCATTCTTGTAACAGAGACATTACTAAAATCTTTATATCGTTATCTTTTATAAAATATATAAGCAGCGGAAGTTAAAAAATTCCACGAACGGGTAACATATACTCTAAAATTACGTACATGCTAACCTGAAACAACAACACCAACAAAGCAACAGCAACTAGGGACACAATCCTCAACAAAATATATATAAGTACTCATTAAACGTCATTTGCATTTCAAACATAATTTTTCATCAAAAATCAGTTAAGTTTGTTCTTAAACACACTCGAGTACTAGCATAGTTTGAAACATATTTACATAAAACGTGATCCTGAGAGAATGTATGTATGGAGCTCATTCTCGTCAGCATCAACCATCAACTTCTCAGCCTACAAAACATATATCAAAATAGAGAATGTGAGTATGTAAACATACTCAGTGGGGAATACACTACAAGCAGTTATAACCAATTGTGTAATGTCACAAAACATAATGAATGTATTTCATGATCCGCCACATAGGCAATGATACGCCACACAGGCTATGATTTGCCACACAGGCTATGATTTATCACATAGGCAATAATACGCCACACGGCAATAATACGCCACACAGGCTTTCAAAATGAATGCAACAAAACACAACAATGATTATAACCATACAACGTACTTACAGATAGAGTAAACCCCATCTCGTGTAGACGTTTCAAAATAAAGCTCTTGCTTGGTTGTTCGTCCTTGAGCTTCGGATGTCACGCTGTAACACCCCAAAATTTTAGAAGACCAAATCTTTAATAATAATAATAATAATAATCTTAAGGATAATCATGATATATATTGATATGTATTCTATTTCCAATCAAACTCTATGTACTTATCAAACTCTAATATTTTATTTTTTTAAAACTTATTTGAGCTCTAGTTTTATTTTATATGATTAAGATTTAATTAACAAGAGTTCTAGTAGGATTAGAACATTATTAGGGTTATATATATATATACACACGCACACACACAATTGATATACACACAAACACACACGCACGCACACAATTCATACACACACGCATGCACACAATTCATATACACACAATGTTTAGTATGAATTTGTGCTGATTTTTGGTATTGTTTTGTGTGTCATTTTCAGTGGTTTGTCCTATTTATGTCGTTGGTTTGATTAGTATTTATCGAATTGGACTTATTTGGTTTGTTTCGATGTTTTGTAGAAAAACGGCATAAAATGGGATGAATAGAATCTACCAAAAATCATGTTTATTGAAGAGCATCGCGATAGGAGTTCGTAGGCGAAAACCGTCGTAAATCGGAGTTCGAGACGAAGGAGAACGGGCCAGCAACGGTCGCGGACGTGCATGCGCGCCACCAGCGCCCGCCGCCCGCCCCCGCACGCCACGCGCGCCCATGCCCGCACACATCCCGCGCCGCCACCCGCGCGCCTGCTCCCGTGCCGCGCCCGCCTCGGCCACCCTCGCCGCCGCCCGGCGCGCTCTCTTTTTCTCGCGTTCGTTCGTTTGGCGCGCTTCAACACGCCACGCCCGCAGCTTTCTCGCCAGGCCCTCCGTCCGTGGCTGGAACCCGCGCCCGCCAGCGCCATGCTTCCATGCACGCTCGCCCAGCTCGCGTAGCCCGTCCGGCGCTGAAACCAGCGCCCGCCAGCCGCCATGCTTCGCGCCGCTCAAAGAAGCGCCCGTCCGGCCAAGGCCCCCGCTGCCGCCCATCCGTGTTCCATGCGTCCGGCTTCACCGCGTCCGACGTTGGGCGTGAGTCGGTGTCTCGGCCCGTCCGGCGCTGTTCGCCCGTGCTGGTGCTGCGACTTTTTCGCCCGAATCTCTCGCGTCCGGCGCTCTCGTCGCGTGGGCGTGAATTTTCGTCCGTTATAAATCATCAAACGCACGAAAAACCTAGTTCTTATGTTTATTTTCACGACGTCTGTTCTTGCGTGAATTCTTTTCCTTTTTCTTTATCTTTCCCTTTTCTTTTTAATTCTTGTACTTTGGATTAACAATTGGGATTGCACGATTCCGGATTTCGGAAGACAAATTTATCTATGAATGGTTGTAAGTTTTCCTGATTTTGATAATGTCTATGTAATTGGGATTTGAATTATTTCTTCCATGAGATGAATTATGATTTGTAGAGAAATATATGTTTAATCGTTCTTATCTTAAATTGTGATTGTTGGGTTGATGATTTGCGATTTCTTCATCCGTATAAATTGTTTATTTTACGATCTTCATGCATGTTGTTCGAAAGAATAGTGTAGGTTGATTGTATGCTTATGTTTGATTATGAAGATATGCGAGAGCGATTTATATTAAATATAAGTTTGACAATGAAAGTTATCGAGAGATTGGTTTGTTGTCAATAAATGATATATGTGGTTGGGGTTTTGCTATCGTGTGCCTTGCAATAAAATATCATTCGTAGTTGATGGTTGGTTGATTGAGATCCCCATCATTAGGTTCGAGTCTAACGCCGACGTAATCGAGAGATTAGTTAGTGTTGACCGCTTGGTGAGGCGTGGGTATTTTATGCATTGTGTATCGGTCCTTGATTTATTAATTGTGAGGATAGATTCGAACCCTAGAACACCGTCTCTAATTCCGTGTATCATCAATTCCTATTGTTGTCCAAGTGCATCCGCTTTCCCTGCTTTATTTTATTTCCTGCTTTCGTCCTTTTCGTGACAGCCCCCCTTATGTTAGGACGTTAGTTTTTCTTTTCTGCTTCTGTGTTTGACATAAAACCGTAGCCATGTTAAGCCTTCCTCGAGAGATTCGACTTGGGTCGACCTTACCGTTCTATAAGGACCTCGTACTATTGCGAGCGACTGAAAAGAACAATTTGGTCGGAACACACAACACACACACTATTGCACACACACTGCACACACATTCCACCCACACACCCGGCGCACACACACTGCACACATTCCACACACACACAATGCACACACACAAACATACACTGCACCCACACACACACACACTCGCACACAACACACACACAAACATATTTTTCGTTCCAATATTCAATTGACGGAAGCATATTTTTGATTTGTTGTTCTCGACAAAATAAGGTGGGGAAATTTATGCTTGTGGTTATGTTATCCATATTGTTTAATATGTTTTTATATTCATATTGATTATATGACTACATGTTTATATTTTAAAGACTACATGGTGTTTATATTAATATACATGTTCTTATTTTATACTATATGTTATTATTATATTTAAGACCTCACAGAATATTAAGGTCTCATGTTATTATTATATTTAAGTTCTCACAGAATATTAAGGCCTCATGTTATTATTATATTTAAGATGTAGTAGCCCGAAAATTTTATAGTAATTAATAAAGTTTAATTAAGTATTATTAAAGGCTTAAAAGCTATTTAAGCCTTAAGAATTCATAAAATTCAATATATTAGAATATTAATTGATATGAGTTCGATTAATTTAAGACTTGAATATATATAATAGGGGAAAATATAGAGATTTATTAGAAATGAGTTTAATTGGGATAAAAAGTGAATTATGTGTGATAATTGAATTATTAGTGTATATTTGCATGAAAAATACTATTTATTTGAAATTAAGCTATCAAATGCTTTAATTATTTTTATTTGGATATTTTAGTATAAAATGAGAGAAATTATTATTCAAGGTATTAAATTATGTGAATAAATTTATTTTAGCAATAATTAGTGATTAATGAATTTATTTATGCTATTTTCGAAAAATTGAAGAAACTTAATTGGAATGAATTGATTTTTATTAAATAAAGGGATTTAAATTATACAATATGTATCTAAATTAAATTATGAATCTAAGTTGCATTACATCTTATAAATTGTTATAGATAAAATTTTATTTAATTAAATAAGTTAGAATATATGTATTAGCAAAAATTGAGGTGCAATTATAATTTTATAGAAATAAGTGCATAATTACTATGGAATTTGTTCTAAATTCAAATTAAATGTAAATAAAGAATCTAGAAACCTAGCCTAAGAAATAATCATCTTCTTCCCTATTTTTCTCCAAAATACACAACACACACACACTTCACACACACTAAAAATTTCATCTACACTTTTACCACACAATTAGACTTGGAATTAAAGGGGAATTAATCCTAGCAAGGTAAATACTTCATTTGATCAATAATTCTATTGTTTAAATTTCAAAATAGCATGTTCTATCCTATAGAATTTTTGAAAATTTTAAAGTTTTAGCTATGGATGATTTGTTTAATTTTTGTTACATGTATTGATTTAATTATGATTATGGAGCATGAATAACATATGCTATGGATTTAATTTCCTTAAATTCATGAAATTCCAAAATTAAAGTTTGATCATGAAACCCTAAATATGATTCCTATGTTATGAATTGATTGAATTAAGTTTAGATATATGTTTAAATATGCTTATAAACACCATATGATCAAAGAAATAAAAAGTTAAATCATGCATGTGTAAGACTTGAAATTTTCGAAAATTTCATGTAGTATGAACTTAATGATTTTGATTTTACTTGATCAATTTAACTTGATATTTATGCTTAGGGATATAAATAATGTATAAAATGAATTTATAGGAATTTAATTTAATCATATGCATTATGTCCACATTTTCGAAAATAAAGGGGACATTAGGAACAATGATTTCTTGATTTTATTTGATGTATTTGAGTTGATATTTGAGATCTATAATAAAAATAAGGTCTAAGTAGAATTTATGGGAATTTTTGGACATAGATATCAAAAGTTATAAAAATTAAAGTTTAGGTTGAAAGTTATGTTCATATGTGATATAATTGATCTATAATTGAATGGATCATGAATTAATGATCAATGATGTTAATTTAGCATAATTATGTGATATTGGATAATTAATGGGTTGTAGATGTTCAAAATGTCAAAATATATATATATAACTAGTTAATCGCCTTAGGCGATTAATGTTGGAATTGATAATATTAATCTTGTTGTTAGAGTCTTGAATGTATGTTTGATCATATAATGATGATATTGAGGAGTTTGGGATGAAACTGGAGTGGTTTGGTGTATTTGGGCCGTACATATTCTAGACGTTACTCTGCCGAAATTTCGGTAGAATTAGACATTTATAAGACATGTTAGATGTTAATTGATAGTTATCAATATATAGTTAAGTTGGTAAGAAATATTTCTAAGATTTATCATAATTCTATGTTTTAAGGATCAAGCAAGGGGACCAGAGAAGTAAAAGACGAAGAATCGAACCAGTTGGATTAAACGCCACGAGGTGGGTAATGGATTATGAACTTTATTTTGAAGCTAAACACATGATATGTTATGAGCTTGATTTCTTGTGAAAGCATTTGATCACCACATGATAATTATGCTAAATGTTTTACCACATTGTGGGTATGACGGCAATTACCTATCGTGGTAGGAAGATGTTAATTATCGCACGGGTAGATGGTCAGAGCTTGCAAATGTAGGCCGCCATGGTATTGTGGGAGGCCTACTTCCCTACCGTATGACGATATAGGGTATGACCAGTAGTTGCTATCCTTCGACCAACTCGGATATGTTATGCCTAGTATGTTTCAAAATAAAGTGTGGTGATATGTTATTATGTGAAAGTTTTCTTATGAATCACTAATTAAATTGCCTTATGAACTGCTATTTGTAAGAAAGGTTTCTTGAATAAAATATTTAAACTTTGAACATTATATCGGCATTATCCATCTGGTACTTTCTCGTACTCATGCCTCCAAATGTTTTTATTATGCAGTTGAGTATGAAGAAGATGTGGCGAAACGAAATGAAATATCGCTTTTGATCTTTACACTTTGTTTGGTTATGTCTCGAATATCATGTCTTCATACATGATATTCATTGATCTTCCGCCTTTGAACCTCAAACTTTGAAACCGTATTTTGATAAACCGTAAATTTTGAAACTTTGATGTATATAATTTGAGGTTGTGCTCTCATTTGTGATTATATTGTTGTTGGATATTTTCTGAGTGCAGGTTGGCTTATTCCATTTTCAAACGTTATACTGTCCGTTTGTTTCCAAAACTAATCCTCTTAATCACTTATTTTTGGAAAGATTATCGTTAATTAAACCAGTCATGGCTTGATTATTTAGTTAAATAAGTAATTAAATAGTCGGGTCGTGACATAAGACCTCACAGAATATTAAGGTCTCATGTTATTATTATATTTAAGACCTTACAGAATATTAAGGTCTCATGTTATTATTATATTTAAGGCCTCACAGAATATTAAGGCCTCATGTTATTATTATATTTAAGACCTCACAGAATATTAAGGCCTCATGTTATTATTATATTTAAGACCTCACAGAATACTAAGGTCTCACAGTTATATATATATTTTCATGATATTAAATTCTATTTATGTGACAATATGAAAGATTAACATGTATTACATATGTGGATAATTGTGTTGTTCCTCACTGAGTATATTTATGATATACTCACCCCTCTCTACTTTCAGTTTTGTAGTTGAGGAGTCGAAGCAGCCATGAAAGTCGAGAATGACTAGTATAATAAGAAGTCGTTTATTTATTTTAGTTTAAGTTATGAGATTTTCGATATTGACTAAAATCATAAATTTAGTTTTCTTTATTAAGTCGTTTTCAAATTAAATATATTTTTTTTAGACACGTCTTTTAGTTTATTATTTTGTTTAACATGGTTACTTGTGAAAACAAGATCGATTGAGTTTACAAGTTTGTCATTTGTTGTTCAAGTTTAAATTAAATAGCAATATATTAATATTATTTTCTCTTAAAAAAAATTGGGGAGTTACACACGCCACCTAGCACTTTAAAATTACTTACAACTTAGTCTTTTTAATGACTAAAGCTTTATTCTTAGGCATTAAATCAAACATAATCTTTTTACATAACTCTTAATAGTTCATATTTATTTAATATAAGAACTCACATCCAACTTTAATTATTCGCTTTCATTTAAATTCCATATGCTTAAATATACCACTATATGTCACAAACATATTTATTTTAATCATCTAACCATACTTTTATTAAGCGTCCTTCAACCTAAACAACTTCAACCATAACCAAGGTTTAAACATAATTCCTCACTTAACTCAAAATAATCTTCAATATACTTATTCATGCTCATCTATAAACCATTATCATCAATTCATAATCAAAACCGACAATACCTTTCAAACATAGGATATGTCCAACGTGAAAATTCGCGCAAGATGTCATCTATCTTAGATGAACCTCTTTATGTGCTTAACTATCATCAAAGATCACTAATCAATCATCAAACCCCAAATATCAAAGCTTTAACATTAAAAACCCAAACTTGACGTCATACTAAAATTTTCCAATTTTTGAATACGTCGGTCGAAAAATTCAAATAAATTATTTTAAGCTTTATTCATATCATAAAATCCAAATATGAACTCAAAATGATCAAATAAAATCAAAAATCCAACCTTACAAAGCTAGGGTTTTCGGCCAACATAGGGGGTTTCCGACAACTTCGATTTCAAACGTTTTTCTTGTTCAAACATGTTTATATCAACCCAACAATCCATATATGGAAGAATATCAAGTATATAAACATCATAAATTCAAGATCAAGGCTTCTAATTTTCGAAATTCACAAAAATTCCAAAGAATGAACATGTGCTTAAAATTCAACGTTAAACAACCCATCAACGATTAACCTAACATAATATCAAGAAATCATCAAACAACAACATATTCCTTCACCAATCTTCAATATGACAGAAAATTAAACATGCTCAAAAGTTCATGTTTTTCAATTTTTCAAACCGTAGATATGTTCTAGAGATTGAATTATACCTGAATTTGAAGACGGATCGAAAATTTAACGGTTGGATCTTGAAATACTGTCACGACCCCACTCCGGACCAATCCGGACTGGAGGGCGACTAATACTAGGAGTAGTATTTTAGGGGTTACATGGATAAAATAGAGATGCATAAAAATAAACTAACATGCTTGAGCAGAATATGAGATGATGTCATAATGTTTTTTTTTTGGAAAAGGTTTAGGCCATCCGTAATATCCCGTAATTTTAATCCTTTACGATAATTAATTACGTAATTAGCATTATTAATTCAATAATTAAAATCTTAATTAGTCAACTCTTGACTTTGACCAAGCATAATTGGATAATTTACGTATGAGATTCATAGCCTTAGTGAATTAAGGAATATAATTTTCAATATTCCTTGAGCGTAATTATCAACGTTGAATAAATTCGACGTTTAAGTCTTCTGATATTAAGCGATTAAGCATAATTTGAAATTCCTATTATTATAGGAATAAATAAAGTTGTAACAAACCTTATTTTGAACATTTTGGAAGTAATTAAGCTATGAGAATTTAGAGGCGTTTCAAACGCTCACGTTTAGAATAATCGATAACTTTAGCATATGATCTCGGAATTATAAAATTCAAATTCCTATGATTATATTATTATATAAGAGCATTATTTATCATTAAATAATGCTAGAAAATTCAAAGAATGCAATGTACCTAATTTATGGGTTTGAAAACCCTAAGTATTTAAATTAGGGTTTTAAGACCTAAATTATTTTAAATACTTTCTATGATTAAAATTATTATCTAAGACATATAATATGTCACATAAATGAGTAGTAGCTATTTTATACAAGAAAATAAAAATTCTCCCTATTTCATTAAGCTTGGCCGAGAGTGTACATTAGTGTACAAAGGTGATTAATTCTTCTATTTCATAATAACTATGATATAAAATAATAATTAATGATATATGATAATTATTATATTATTATGATGTCATTAAGGACCAAATGTGGTGTAATACAAGTTGCACAAGTGTGAGAACACACTTGCACATATGTGGCGAAAACTTAGCCAATTTTTAGTATGATTTTATGTAATATTATTATCATATAATTAATAATTAAATATGATTTGGATCCTATCATATTATGAGTTGTAAAGTAGCATTAATTAGCAAGTTGATCAACAAGTCCATGCTCATTAATGTGTTGGCCGAAATTGTGGAAAATATAGGTTGAAAAATTCTTAATTTCACACTATATATTAATGCCATTTGTATAGTTGAAATATTTGACTTTTCTAAAGCAACTTTATACTATATTAATAATATGATCATAATATAGTATATAATATAAGAATAATAAAAATCTTCTCCAATTAACTAGGCATTGCCGAGAATGTCACATAGGTGATATTATATGATTAAACCATTTTATTACATGATAGATATGGTATAAATTCTTAATTGATAATAATATAGTATAATAAAGTATATAACATAATTAATAAAATAGTTAATCAATCCTAAGGCTATTGAATGTGGGCGGCCATTTACATGTTAATATATATATATAAATTTAATTATTTTATGCTAATTATAATACAAGTTGCAACTTAAGGGATAAGATACACTATGAGTTGTACATGATAAGATTAAAATTGTTGGCTCCTAGCTAATGGTGATAGCGAAAATATTGACCTTCCATGCAAGTGTACAAGTGATATTTTATGTGTAATAATTACACACAAGTGGGTAAGCTCTATAAATATAACCTAAGCTCCACAATCTCTCATTTTACACCCCTTAGTTTCGAAAATTTGAGAGAAAGAAAGGAGAGAGTTCTTCATATTCCCATTCCAAAATTAGATCATATAAACCTTCAACAATAAAATCGAAACCGATTAAAAGGTTAGAAATTTTACGAGCTTCGATTACATGTTAGAATTTTCGATTTTCATCCGTTAGAATTTATGTTATGATCTTAGTTTATATAACATGATTTTCGAAAATTATGAATCATATGCTAAAATGTTTAGATATTATGTTTATATGATGTTATTAAGCATGTATATTAATTATATCATGAAATTAAACATGCTATCAAATTTAAAGTTTGGACCGAAAACTTAGGGTTAGTATATGTTGGTGATTTTGATTTTTAATTGTTGATTTGAGCATGGAATCATAATCTATAGTATTAATTATGCTTATATGAATTTATTTAGAATTTTTGGAAAACTATAGCTTATATTTATATGAATCTAGAAAATTATAGCATATGTTATGATGTTGTGATATAATTTATATTTAAGTAATATAATAGCATATTAAGTGTGTAGATTCATAATATATGGTTGTGGAAATTTATTGAAATTTATAAATATTATTTGGACCTAAGTTGAAATTTTCAAATATGACTTAGGTAAATTTTATTCAATAAGTCACAATAAATAACAATTATGTTGTAGTAAGCATAATTGAGGGTGATTAATTGAGATATGATTTTATTGAAATTTTTAAAAATCATTTGATGGGTTATTTATGAAGTACCGAAAACTATAGGTTATAATACTAAGGTGTATAAATTTTATTTGACTAAGGTAATTACATATTATTAATCACATGATAAAATAATTGTAACATGTGAATTTATAAAATTTTGCACAAGTCTAGCTATTTAATTTGTAATTACGAAAACTTTATATTATGTGCATTAATGTTATAAATTTATTTTATCAAGAATAATAACATAATATGATCTAAAATAATGTTTTAGACATAGTATGATTTTATAGAATTTTGAAACAAGAATTGCACATAAAATGATAAGAATTGCATAAATAGTTGAAAAAGTCAAAATGTTGACTTTTCGTTGACCAAAGTCAAAATTGTTGACTTTTGGTTGACTCGGTCAAAATAGTTGACCAAAATCGTTGACCAGGTCAGCGGGCACGCATGATCGATAATGCGTGATCAATGTGACGTGTGCGTTTAGTAATAATGCTACTTACGTTACGTAAACGTTAAAACGTCGTTATATATCAAAAGATATAACATCTCTTATATGTTGAGAAATTTCATAATCGACATCAATCGATTAGGAAGCGTTAAACTAAGTCCAACGTTAGCCTTATTCGATCGTAAAACGTTATAGACTATGTTCGTTTTTATCGAGCGTGACCAACGTCTAAAATAGTTCTTACGTTAAGGTGGGGCGTGGACTTGAGCTTCGACTTAGAAAGGAACGTTATTGAAAAGCTACGTGCTGGTGGGCTTTATTCGAAAACCCTTTTATTTATTTTGCCAAATGCAAAGTATTTATTTACAAGCTTTCGGTTGAGAAATGATGATTACCGCCCAAAGTGTTTATGTTTTATGTATGATCTATCGAGTTGTTGGGCGAGCCAACCATGAGAAAGCGATATTGGATCTAGCGGAAGGATTATACACAGCTAGGATTGATCGATATGATGATATTATTTGTGGTGATGGTTGGAATGATGATATTATTTGTGGTGATGGTTGGAATGATGATATTATTTGTGGTGATGGTTGGAATGATGATATTATTTGTGGTGATGGTTGGAATGATGATATTATTATTTGTGGTGATGGTTGGAATGATGAATTGAAATTTGTTGGTTCGCTACCAACGTATGATGATCCTGATGTGATGTCATATTATATGAAATTTTTGTGACTATGAGCCGTTAGCAACATCATCGGCCGGTCACGGATCTGACGGATCGAAATTCACAGCTACGTATTGTGAGCCGTCGGAACATCTTGACCGGTCGCGGCGTCGTAGAAGGAGCCTACTTCTACGGCGTGAGATCTGTTATGAACAATTATGTGAAATGAGATATGGATCATACAAAGAGAAAATGCTCGGCGAGCGGCGTTTTGAGAAATGAGAAAATGTTTTAGTAAGCATGAGTTATTTCAACTAAAACCGCTATGTCTTACTTATGGGCGGTGTAATTAAAGAAAATGTTTTGGCATGAGCCCACTAAGTGCGTTCTTGTTAGCCAGCCGCATATTTGTTTTAAATGTGCGGGTTGAGCGATTGATGTTGGATGTTGAAGTGTTGAGCGATTGGAGCCTTACATCATTGATAAGTATAGCGCTTGATTACATATCGTCATATGTGTAATCACATGTCTTTCCATTGCAGAGTTATATAGGTTATGTTTCAAGTGAACCACAGTAGTCAAGAGTCTAAGTAATCCAGTTTCGTGTATACGATATATGTGTCACATTAAATGATATGAAGTTTACGAGAATTTGTCTATTATATATATATATATATCTCGAGCCCATATTTAGTGTTTATTCTTGTTGTTAATCCCCGTCATTAGTAACAGTCTCGTTAATCCGTACTTTGGAAAGGCGGTACATTACACCATCGGACCCCAAAACTTGGCCTGATCCGATGGACCTCGATAGTTTGTAAACATAAGGCATAAATAAAGGAGTTCAGAGTATAGCAGCGGAAAGTGTGTGAATACATATATGACGATATGCATTCAAGGTATAACCCACAAATTCAAGTAAATCGGTCAAGGACACTGGACTCCTCAACACATTCCCCATCATCACCATCGAAGCTCAACCTGCACATTTAAAAACAAACATGCAGGGCTAAGTACAAGAAATTGCACTCAGTGGACTTATGCCGAAAACATTTGATAATATTTGGATTACGCTGCCAATATCGAGTAAGTCATGCGGTTTTTAGTTAAAAGGCCTCAGTCTTTACTAAAATCATTTCAGTTCAGAAAATTAGCTCGCGAAGCATTTTCTTGGTGTGTATGGTCCGTATCTCATAGTCACAATACATAATAATAATAAATAATAAGCGTCGAGAGAGGCCTCCCATCTACGACGCCGTGACCGCCCGTAATCCCGCACTAAGACACGCTCTGCAAGCATATGTTAACACAACAGATAGTTCTAACCTTCACGCCAATCCTAGCTGTGCATTTATCATCCCAAGACAGACCCGACATTTAAAAGGTCATGCTAGTACAACAATGATATAATAGTTCCAACCATCTCCACAATTTCTACCCGGCATAACAGATAGGATCCATACACAAACGAAATATTTTGGCGGTGTAATGCAAGAAAACATTTGTTAAGCGGTTGTAGGATAAGTCTTTGTAAATAAACTCATTTGAAATAACAAGAAAGTCACGCTTTAGTGGGGTAAGAAAAGGCCCACATTTTAAAGATAAAGCCCACCGGACTATGGTTCGTTGTAAAAGTCCTAGATTCGATCGTGCGTCAAAATCCCGTCATTGCGTTTGCGTCCCACACCTTTAGGAAAAGTGAGGCTTTAATCGTCGCTCAAGTCTCTCGAGACTTCCAAAGCTAAGATAAACTTCGATATTTCATATCGATGTGGTCAATTCCTTAGTGAATTCAATACGCCTCAACACGTATACAATTGAATTGTTCTCGTTCCTCGAGATACGTTCAATGTATAAGTACGTTTTTCGATATATGGATTTCATTTGTGAAATCTTTTCTTACTAATGAGGTATCATACTCAATTAGTATATCTTACGCGTACTGACGTATTTATAATCGTAATATCGCACGTTTGACTTAAAAAGTCAACGAAGTCAACACTGGTCAACAAAGTCAACGATTTTAACTTTTAAATAGTAATTTCTTACTATCTCCTAAATCGAGGACTTATAAATAATTTCGCGTTAAATAAACCTTTTTTATAAATAAAATGCGTATTTTGGTTTTTAAAACGTTATAAAATGAACGTTCGTCTCAAACATAGCAATCTATGTTTATAAAATTTTGTAAAATTTAATCTGTCCAGAATATTAATTTAGCAAATATTTTATTAATAAACTGATTTAAAAAGGATTTAAAAATCCTTATTAATTATCGAAAACTCGATAATTAATTTAAAAATGTCAAATGACTTTTGAAAATTTTTCTAAATTAATATAGTGCATTATTATACACTATGGTCCAGAATATGAATTTGTAAAATTCATATGATATTATTTTCTATTTATTTATATATATACATATATACATTTACGGTAATTCCAATAATTAGGGAATAATTATCCAAAAATTCCCAAAATTGAAATATACCTAGTATAATATCCCAACATCAATATACACCACCAATATAACCTATAGTTCATCATAACCATTCATTTAATAATATATAGCAATTATTCATGGCAATAACTTGATAATTACCGAAAAATTAGCAAACAATTTCTAAAAATTCTAAATAAATTCCAACATCATTAAACACTATATTATAACATTGTAACATCAACCAAAAACATTTGAATCATCACCATATGGAGCTCAATAGCTCTCGGCTTCTTTGATTCAATATGTTATTTGATTTTCAAAAATTCCAACAATTATATACTATGTTTATACACTATAGTATACTAATATAACATCATAATATTTATCAAAACTAATTAAATCATCACCTTCAAGAGCACAAAGCTCACGGCTTATTTGATTTAAAATAGTATTTGATTTCCAAAAATTCTAATAATTTCACACAATGCATAAATAATATACTAAAGCATTAAAACACCATTGCATGTTCAAAATAAAATCATACACCAATCTATAAAATTATAATGCTCTCGCCCTTTTAAAAAGAATAGCAATTGATTTTCAAAATTCTAGTTAAATCATAGAATATATAATCAAGGTTCTAAAGCATCAATACACCATTACAAGCTTGAAATAAAATTATACATTGGGGTACATACATAAATGGCTCACGGTATTTAGCAAAATTTAAGCTAGGGTTTTCCAAAATTTTTAAATAACATGCCATGGGTTCTAAACACATTATATGACAATAATCCAAGCTAAAACATCTAAGAACATTCGTCATCACCATTTTATTTTTATAGTTTTCAAAGTTATTCCTAATACATACTATGGTTCAAAATCATATATATACAAGCTAAATCCTTACAACATTTCATATACAACATCTCATGCTCATGCTTATATTTTTGAAAATAAAATCAACAAGAACATAAACATAACCATAGCTCATGCTCAAGAACACTTAAACATATATGTATACCTATACAAACTTTCAAACACACATACACATCAAAAGTTTTGATTTTCTTGAATAAATGGAGAGGAAATCGGTGCTAATGTCCATGTATTACCTTAGGAATGGTGTTGAATCACAAGGATAATGCTAGGTATCAACTTTGTGAAGAAAATGGAGAGAGAATGGAAGAAAAATTTTAAAAATGAGAGAGGTGCTCTCGGTTCTTAGGGCGAATTTGGGAGAATGAAGAGGATAATGAGAGAGTGTAGAGTGTTTGAAATGGTTATTGAGTGTAGTAGAGTGTAATAGAGTGTAAGGTGAAGAGTTTCTCCTAATGTCTCTCTCTCCTCTCGATTTTCAGCCAACAAATGGGAGAAAATCTGCAGCAATGATGAGGATTATAGTTATCATTTGCTAGGCTAAAAAGGGCTTCATGGGTTGGGTGTTAAAAGGTGGCATGCATCTTTGTTGGATAGGGGTAGCCAGCATTTAGGGGTTCCAAGGGTGGTTTTAATTTTGTTGTACCATAATACAATGTATTAATCACATTATAGGTTATAGATATATAATACATGCCATAAAAATTATTAAATCAACACATAGCCTTAATTTCAAAATCTGATAAGAATTTGAGAAAATAGGAAATAAAATATAAAATACACCTATAATTGATACTTATGTAATTTTCGATCATATATATCATAATATATGATTTAGGTATTAAATAATAGCATAGGATAAAATTATTACACATTTTATGCAATAAAAATCCTAATTTCGAAAATAGGGTTTCAATTTTATAAAAACTGAAACTATCGAGTTTTATGGTTCAAAACTGATTTCAATGCTTAATAATATTCATATATATCATATTATAAAGTTTAGATACCATATGATAATTTAATGGTATCATTTCATGTGATTAAACCCTAATTTACAAGTTTAGGGTTTTCAAAATTAGTATTCGAAAATATCGAGTTTTAATGCTAAAATACTATTTTAATAAATATTAATACTGTAATTATATAAAATAATAATAGGAAATTAATTATTATAATTTCCCGAGCATTAAACTCATTTTTCAAAACGTCTCTAGACGTTAACGTTCAAAACGTCTCAAAACGTTCAAAAACGACTCATCTCAAAATGGTCGCAGTAAGTTCATACTTACTAAATAAACATATTCCTTTTAATAAAGGAATTAAGATGGAAATTAATTCCAAGCTTCACCGCCGTAAAATTTCATGAAAAGTCGACGCTCGATCACGCTTTGGCGTTAAAATATATCGATGAATCATTTCGTAATATTTCAATCCTTAAATTCACAATCCTTAGTGAATTATAAAAAGGAATTCGTTATAACGATATCGTATCGAAATCACAAGATTCGATGTCGTAAAAAGATAATATACGGCAAAACCCTAATTACGGGTTTAGAAAACCGTAATTGTATATTCGTTTCTTTGGAATATTACAATTTGAGCTCAAAATTTTCAAAATTTTAGTGTGTGTAGTGTGTGTTTTGGACGAAAATATGAAGAAAAATAATGTGGATGATGAATAGTTATGTATATATATTAATATCCACAAATTTTTATTTTATTTTCCAATTTCTTTAATAAGGTGATTATTCACCATAAATCTAGAGCATTCCACACATCTCTACATACTTAGGCATACTTATATATATATATATATATATATATATATATATATATTGGGTTCCCAGATAGTATGTAGTACCCAATCTAGACCACACATTTTGAACACATGGACGCATCAAAATTTGACACGTGGAAGCCCATTTTTCGCTCAGGGGCAAAATGGGAAGGTGTCCAGCGGCGCTAGGTGCCCAACTGGCGCTGGGTAGAGGAGTCCGCGAGCGTTGGGAGTCCGCGAGCGTTGGGTATCCGCTTGCGTTGGGTTTGGGGCGATGCGTTCTTAATAACATGACACTGCATTCAAAATAACATGACACTGCATCGTACCCAACCGGCGCTGGGTGTGTGCCGATGCTGGGTAGGGGCACTGGGTACGTGCCGATGCTGGGTAGGGACGCTGGGTGTGTGCCAAAGCTGGGTATGGGCGTTGGGTACGCGTCGGCACTGGGTTTGGGAAGAGCCACAATAAAACATAATGATGCATATGAAATAACATAATACTACATTTAAAATAACAAAACACTGCATTTAAAACAACATAAAACTGCATCGCACCCAACCAACACTGAGTGCGTACGAGCGGGCGTTGGGTGCGCGCGAGCGGGATCTGGGTGCGTGTGTGCTGTTTGGTATGAATTTGTGCTTATTCTTGGTATTGTTTTACATGTCATTTTCAATAGTTTATCCTATTTATGCCGTTGGTTCGATTATTATTTATCGATTCGGACTTACTTGGTTCGTTTCAATGTTTTGCAGAAAATCGGCATTAAATAGGATGAAATGAATCTGCCAAGGATCAAGTATAATGAAGATCATCTCGACATGAGTTCATAAGCGAAAACCGTGCGTAAATCGGAGTTCAGACGAAGGAGAACGGGCCAAAACAACGAAGTCGCGCACGTGTGTGCGCGCCAGCCCCGTCGCCCGTGCACAGCGCATCGGCCGCCCAGCTCTCACCGCGCCTGCCACGCGCTCGCACCCAGCCATCGCCAGCGCGCCGCCGAGACCCAGCACGCTCACGCATCTTCCGCCCGCTTTCGCGCGAGCGCCGGCTCGTTGCCCGCGTCGTCCGTCGCGCATTCCGCCGGCGCCCGCCTCCGTAGCGTTCGCCCGCCTTCCGCCTCGCCCGCGCACGTTGGATCCCAACGCCACTCACCAACACGCTAATGCCTCACAAGTCCGGCGCTGGTGACCCAGCCCCGCTCGCCTCGCGAACCAGTGGTTTACTCCAGCAGCATGCGCGACCTCCCACGCGTTGGCCTCCAGCGCCATCTCGCCTAGCCAGTGCGCGCAATGAACCGGCGTTCACCCCTTCAGCGCCCACACCGCACGCACGTTCTCCATTTTCCTTCGCGCGCTCAACTTCACCATTGTTCAATCTCGAGATGATTTGTTTTCCGGTAGGCGCCACCTTCATCCAGCGTTTATTTCCAATGCAGATTGTTTCTTGAGCCGACGCTCAGTCCAAACCGGCGCTAACTTTCTCTTTATATAAATATATGCGCTAGGTTAAAAATAGAGGGAGTTCTCAGTACCAGTTCTTGTTTCTTGTTCCGTGGCGTAGCCGCGGCACTCCTGTTCAGATTCCTTCCGGCTATTCTTCAGGCGACAACACAGATACAATCTTATAGTATTAATTTTCATTTTTCATCCTTTCAATTTATGCAATTCGTTTCTTAATTCATGTTGAACATTTACATGCTTTGTTTGAGATTATCGTTGGATTTATACTTTGGGATTTATCAAGTTTATCGGATTTAACTTCATAGAATTATTGCTTTGTGATTGTTATTGAATCCAATTCCATAGTAACAGTGGATTGTTTTCATGTTTCTTCGATTTATATCACTTTTGTTTATTGCTTTCGATTTACCGCTTTCATAGTTCAACTAGGGATTGACAACCCCTGGTTTAGATTTAACGCTTTATCAGTTTAGCTCGGGATTGACAAACCCTAGCTTAGGATTGCCGTTTATTTTCCGTATTTCAATTCCCGTACGTTTCAAAACCCTTGTTGGTATTAGAATGTTTAGGATTTAATTGCTTTACGTATGCGACACCTAACAATCACCTGTTAAGTTTTCCTTGAGAGACGACTTGGGTTAACTTATCACGTTACAATTACCTCGCATTTATGCGGTGAATTTGAGTGTGTTTTTAGCTCAATCAATTTTGGCGCCGTTCTTGTGGAAAACTTTAGGCGTATTGTTTGTGTTGTTTGTTTTCTGTATTTCTTTCCGCTCTGCTTGGTTATTTTCTCCCCGGTGCGTGTGATCTTGTTTTTGTTGTTAGTGTCTCATAATGCAGGGTACCAAGAAGATGCGAATATGGTCAAACAGTCAAGGGAGGAAAGTTCGTCGTATTGGGCAAATTCTTCTTACGAAGAAGGGCCCTGTTCGACCATGTTGAGGATATCCACTGCTTATGAGCAACAATATGATTCGGGGTGGAATAACCAACCCAACTCAGAAATATGGATTCAACCCGACTAGGATTATTGGGATCCACAACAGCAGCAGAACCGCCTCCTCAGCCCGACTCGGGATGGTGGGAACCATAACATGATTATGGATGGTGTGATCCACATCAGCCACAACCTCCGCAGCAACAGTGGTACCACCCGCAAAGAAGAGTATTTTCACTACCACACCCACCACCACCTCGCAGGTATCCGCTGGATGATATGGATGCGAATGAGTCGACTCGCCACCAACGGTTGGATGCTGACGACACCAAAATTAGGCGCTTAGAGGCTGATAAACGCACGTTTTACACGTTCATTTATGATATTTAAGGATGATTTTAGATCTATTAAATGCGTTTATGTATCGGACCTTAATGATTAAATCTAGTTTAGAAGATACTGCTCTTGGGTGTTCCTTTGACGTTTTGTAGGTTTATATGTTGATAATCGAAGCAAGGAACGAAGACGAGCCAAAACCACGTTTTGTCCGGTTCAATGACCAGCCTAGCGGTCGCTAGTCGCGCAACAAGGCACCCAAAGAAGCGCCCGAGAGAGAGCGGCGGCGAGTCGCGGCACGAGCAAACACGCCCGGCAGACCGGTAGTTATCAGATTTCTTCGCAGCCCTTGCTAGCGACCGCTAGCCGTGCCGCGAGGCTACCTGGCGAGCGCGAGCATCAGACGCGAGAGAGAGGAGCGTGCGGGATGAGGCCTAGCGACCGAGCTAGCGACCGCTAGCCACGATCGCGAGGCGTGGCGGCAGGCGCGCAAATTAGGGTTTCCACCCTTATCTATAAATAGGGCAATCTCCCCCTCGTGCCTCCTAAGACCCAGACGCCCCCAGACACGTTTTCACAGCTTTTTCCTCAGTTTTTAGATATTTTAGTCTTTAATTTTCATCCCGTTTAGTTCTAGCTTTAATTTTCCGTTGTTCTAGTTTAGTTCTTCGCATTGTTATCAATCCGGAACGTTTTGTCCGATTGTTTTCCGTTTATCGCTTGGGATTGGATTCAAGACCAACCATTGTTCATCCAACGCTTCATCACGGGTTTTATATATTTATTTTCCGTTTTCATGATTTATTCGTATTTTATTCCGTTTATTATCTCTAGGTAATTTTCCGTTCTAATCCTAGGGTTTGCATGATCCGATCCGATCCTATATGTTGTGATTCCTGTTATCTCTATTTACCTTCCAAGCATTGATTCATGATTCTTGGTGCTTATTTATATGTGTTAATTTCGATCAATCTTGATGCATATCTAGTTGCCGCTAATTACGTAATCGTATTAATTGTCAATCGATCTTGAATGCATGATACGAATAAACTTGAGTCGTGGCCGAGATAGGATATTCGTAGGATGCATATTCTTTGTGATCTGTTTGGGTTGCTTGTTTTCACCTAGAGACGTAATGATAATAGGGAAAACTAGTAATCTCTGACCGCAATTGTCATAATAGAAGTTGTCGGTTATATATGTGATCTTCCATCTTGTCTGGATTAAAATTGGTTAATAGGAAAAGGATAAACATACGTTGTGGATAGGATTTTATGCATCCCTAGGGTTAGTCTTTCTTATCTGTTTTATCATCCGTGTTTATTGCTTTATTTTATATTTCTGCATGGTTACCTTTGCTTTGGATTAAATTCTGAAGCCCTTAAACCTCTCACCAAGTTTTTGTGCTTGAATAATGATGAATTATCTTTGAGCTAGCTGCTATGTTTTCGTGATACAATCCCTGTGGATACGATACTCGTCTTACCTATATACTTGCACGTTTTCGTGTTAGAAAAGTGAGCGACCAAAATTTTGATAAACGCGCATTTTACACGTTTTTTGTTGATATTTAAAGATGAGTTTAGATCATTTAATGTGCGTTTATGTATCGTTTCTTAATGTTTTATCTATTTCTAGAAGATACTGCTCTTGGGTGTTCTTTTGGTGTTGTGTAGGTCCATATGTTGAAAATCGAAGCAAGGAACGAAGCACGAGCCAAAATGCACAATGCCTCTTTTCTAGCGACCAACCTAGCGGTCGCTAGGCTGGCCGCCAGCAAACCAATGAGAACCAAGCGAGGCCGCGACCGCGACTCGTGCGCGAAAGCAAGCCCCAGCCACGAGAACTCATCAGACGATTTCTCGACCATGGCTAGCGGTCGCTAGCCAGGCCGCAAGCCAACCATGTGAGCGCAAGAGGTGACCGCGAGCGAAAAGAACGCGCGCGACACATGCCTCGCGGTCGAGCTAGCGACCGCGAGGAGAGGTCTCGAGACGGCGCGGCAGAAGAGAAATTAGGGTTTCCACCCTTATCTATAAATAGGGGAGCACATCCCTTGCGCCTCCTTAGACCCAGACACGCCCCAGAGAGCTTTTATTCAGTTTTTCCTCAGTTTTTACAGATTTTAGTCTTTAATTTTCATCCCGTTTAGTTCTAGCTTTAATTTTCCGTTGTTCTAGTTTAGTTCTTCGTTGTTATCAATTCGGAACGTTTTGTCCGATTGTTTTCCGTTTATCGCTTGGGATTGGATTCAAGACCAACCATTGTTCATCCAATGCTTCATCACGGGTTTTATATATTTATTTTCCGTTTTCATGATTTATTCGTATTTTATTCCGTTTATTATGTCTAGGTAATTTTCCGTTCTAATCCTAGGGTTTGCATGATCCGATCCTATATGTTGTGATTCTGTTATCTCTATTTACCTTCCGTGCATTGATTCATTATTCTTGGTGCTTATTTATATGTGTTAATTTCTGATCAATCTTGATGCATATCTAGTTGCCAGTTAATTACGTAAATGTATTAATTGTCAATCGATCTTGAATGCATGAGACGAATAAACCTTGAGTCGTAGCTGAGATAGGATATTCGTAGGAAGCATATTCTTTGTGATCTGTTTGGAGTTGCTTGTTTTTCACCTAGAGACGTAATGAAGAATAGGAAAACTAGTAATCTCTGACCGCAATTGTCGTAATGTGTTATCGGTTATATATGTGATCTTCCATCTTGTCTGGATTAAAATTGGCTAATAGGAAACAGGATAAACATACATTGTGGGTAGGATTTATGCATCCCTAGGGTTAGTCTTTCTTATCTGTTTTATCATCCGTGATTTTATTGCTTTATTTTATTTTTCTGCATGGTTAGATCTGCTTTAGATTAAATTCTGAAGCCCTTAAACCTTTCACCCAATTTCTGTGCTTGAATAATGATGAATTATCGTTGAGCTAGCTTCTATGATTTCTTGATACAATCCTTGTGGATACGATACTCTGCTTACCTTCTATATACACCTTTTACGTGTGAAAAAGGGAGCGATAAAATTTTGGCGCCGTTGCCGGGGATTGTTAAGATTACATAGGAATAATTTGATGATTCGGATTTATTAATTCAAGTTATATATTTTATTATTTATTTATTGTTACCGAGTCAATTCTCTTTTCTCGGGTAGCTTATGCGTCACAAGATCTCGTGGACCTCCGAAATATTATTTGATCCCGAGATCGAAAGCTCTCAAAGGAGAAGAGGACGAGAGAAGAGACGGGCTGCAATGGCGCCTAATCCACGTAATCGGGGCATTCCTCTCGAGCAAGTCGCACGCATGTTAGCCGATTTCGCGAGATGCAACGCTAGATGGCGAATATGGGACCTCTTGTCCCTACCCCGAGACGCGACCGAAATTTTATGTACCGACCTCCTCTTGAATCAGCCCAAGGAGGCGGATGGGGCCCGCACGTGGATGCAAACAATTTTGAGTGAAGCCGCCCCGATCAAGATGGTCCAAGGAGAGCGGTTTGGGGAGGAGTCATCAAGACCCGAATGCGCATCTCGAGACCTTTCGATATTTGTGACACCATCAAATGAATGGGGTGCCACAAGACACGATCCGGATGCGCATGTTCGGTTTCTCGTCACGACAGCAAAGTAAAGATTGGTTCAAGAGTTTGGACCGAATCGGCATCGACACTTGGGAAACTTTATGAGAAGTTTCTCTCGAAATATTTTCCGCCGCGAAAGCGCGTAAGATCATAGCCGAAATCTCCCATTTTTGCCAAAACCACGACGAATCTCTATTCGAGGCATGGGAGAGATTCAGAGGTCTATTGAGGCGATGCCCACAGCATGGATTCTCCAAGGAGCAGCAGATCACGCAGTTCTACAGTGGACTGACGTTTCAGACAAGGAGCATAGTGGATGCATCGGCAGGGGGCTGTTTGCTGAACCGACAAGTAGACGAGGCGAGCCGTATTTTAGAGGAGATGGCTGCCAACAGCTATCAATGGCCGACGGAGAGGACGCCAGTGGTTAAGGCAGTGGCCGTAGAGGTTGACTCGAGATATGATGAACTAATGAAGCAAATCACCCTCTTGAAGAGTCAGATCGAAACGGAGGACGTCAATTTCATCAATCAAAAGAACCGTCCTGGGGACAATCCGGCATACCATCCGAATAACAGAAATCATCCAAATTTCTCGTATGCCAACCCCAACAACTTCCAACAACCTCCACCGGCTTCACGGTGCGAGAATGGTATGATCCAAGAGTCAAGAAGCGAAGTTTAGAAGATATGGTGCAATGATGGCGACTCAACAGAGTGCATTTATAAGCGATAAAGGGCGAAAATAACTCATTTGGAGTCGATCGTGACGGCTATGGGTAAACACGTAAAGATGTTGGAAAATCGATTGGTCAAGTAGCCGCATGCAGTTGAATGCACTACAAAAGACGGGCCATTTCGAGTAATACGGAGGTGAACCCAAAATCAATGTTTCGCCATCCGCACGAGGAGGACAAGCTTACCCGAGCCATACGGAGCAAGAAAGTAAACTGGAGCAGAAACTCGCGATCGAGCTCATGACCGCGAGCCCGATCGCGAGGAGTCCCGAGTTTTCCCCACAGTGTCTCGCGACCGAGCATGCGCCCGCGAGCCCGACCGCGAGCCATCGATTGTGCGCGCCCCAGTTTGTTCGCGAATGACCCAAATACCGCAAGCTCGAACACGAAGAAGGATTGCAGTGCAGCGGACGCCTCGCGACCGCCCAATGGTCGCGAGGTCAACCACGAAGAGCCTCAAAATCCACCTCGCACGCACACCTCCTCGGTCCCATTTCCGAGTCGACTAGTCAAGTCGAAATATGACGAGGAGTTTGCTCGCTTCAAAGAGATTTTCAAAAGTTGAGATCAATTTACCTCTCTTTGAAGCGCCGCGAAACATGCCGGATACATGAAATTTTTAAAAGACGCTTGCAAGAAAGAAGAAATTGGGAAATTTGAAAAATTACCCTATCCAAGAATGCAAAGGTCGCCTTGCGAGGAAGCTCCTCTAAAGCGTATGATCCCGCGGTTTCGTTAGATTTGCGAGATCGCCGAGCATACTTTTCCAAATGTGTTGTGCGACTTGAGGCGAGCATCAACTGATGCCTTTGAACGATTCAACCGGCCGCACCTAGGAAAGATGAAACCGACGAAGATATCATCGATGATGGTCGATGTGTCACCACATATCCTAAAGGTATCGTCGAAGATGTGTTGGTAAGAATTTGGGACTTTGTTTTTCCTACCGATTTTGTGATTTTAGATATTCCCGAATTCAAACAACAACCGCTAATCCTGGGCAGACCCTTTCTAGCAACTAGTCGTGCTTTGATTGATGTGCAGGAAGGTAATCTCACGTTTCTCGTTAACGATGAGGAGCTCAAGATTTCCATATATGACGCCATCAAGCAACACGACAGTGAAAAGCCGGAAGATTGTTACTCGATCACGACTGCTGCTGCCGCACACGTCGCGCGCTTAGAGGGTACTTGCCCAATCGACGGGCATGATGCAAGGAACAAGTGGACTCGGCATAAAAATCCGAGTGATTCGTTCAAGCTTTGTGGAAGCAATTGTTGTGCAAATTGGTGGTCAGTTGTCAATGCCAAGTACAAGGGCAAATTGAAGTTTGAAAGACCACAGCCACAAATCGCCGATTGATAAGAGGTAACGCCGAGCTAGCGACGATAAATCCAAAGACTCGGTTGGGAGGTAACCCAACATTTTACGTGCTTTATGTCTTTTGTTTTGTTTTTCTTGTTTTCGTTGTTTTCTTGTGTCTTGTTTGTTTGTTTTTAAGTCCCAATGTATATCATCAATGCTGAGGATTCTATCGACCGCCAGAGTAGCGCAACATATGAGGTACGGTCTCTCCCAATCACTCTCTTCTGCAAACATTATTGCCTCCATTGCACACTGTTGACAATAAGTTTGGGAGGCAGTGGTCGAGTGTGATGTGATTGAGAGTCCTTGTTATGTTTTGTATGTTTTGCGTTGTTTTGTTATGTTATTATATGTTGGGGCTTTTGTCGGGTCTTTTGTCTTTCTTTTCGTGTTGTGTCTGTCGATCAACGAGTTAAGTGAAGTGTGTTAATCCATGTGGCCAATGACAATAGAAATTTTTTGTGAAATTTAATGATAGTGCACATGATATGTTAGAAAATGACGCATGAACGACTTGAGATTGCTTAAACTTGTTGTTTTTCACCATTTGCTTAACTCGTGAGACTTGAGCTTCACTGTATAAACATCTTGATACAGTTTCTTTTAATTGTGTGATATCATGCATGTGATTCTCTTCTAGAACTTGCCGCTTTTACGTGTCGAGATTGCAATATGTGTTTTCAATTTGGAAAGGATAAAAGGCCATCTTTGTTAACCACATATTCACCCAAACACTAACCCGATGATATATACCATTTGTCGCCTTCTTTGAGCCTTTATTAGACTTATTCTTTCGATTAACCGGATGATAGGAGGTGAGGATGGATATGGGAACCAAAAGGGGATTGTGATGTAGTTATGACGAGAAAAATTATTGCAAGAGAAATACATCTGTGGTGAAGAATAGTACCCTTGTTGTGAATGATAAACCTTATAAGCTCTAGAAAAGAAAAGAAAAAACAATGATAAGTTCACTATGTGTTTTGAGCATAAAGGGTCTTTAATCAAGGTATAAGCATTTTATGAGGGATAAAACATCGATTTAGCATGTTGGAAAAGAAGAGGAAAATGGACAAAGTCCATATGTTTCGAAAAAAGATAAATGGGGGTGCTTGGAGTATACTTGAGTCACTTAGCCATATATTATCCTACCATAACCAATGTGCCTACATTATAACCTCTGAAAAGACCTCTTTGACCCTAATTTGAACACAATGACGCGGTGGAGATATTAGAGAAACGGCAAGCCTATGGTAAGATGTTGCATTGCATTGATCGTTGAGTGTATACACGTCCTTAATTTCTTTATGAGTTTGAGTGTATCCTCTATATTTTACACACATGCCGTTGTGAGGGTTGAATTAAATGAGTTTTTGTCGTCAATTGTTGTTTGTGTTGAGTTGAAAAACGTCGTCATGTGCATTAATATTTTTGAGCGTTAATATGTTTCTGAGGCTTAGAATGGTTATCATCTTTGCTACGCTCGTTGATCTTTTCGTTGTGTCTTTCTGTTTTGGTTTTGTTTGAGGACAAACAAAGATTTAAGTTTGGGGGGTTTGATAAACGCGCATTTTACACGTTTATTGTTGATATTTAAAGATGAGTTTAGATCATTTAATGTTTTATCTATTTCTAGAAGATACTGCTCTTGGGTGTTCTTTTGGTGTTGTGTAGGTCCATATGTTGAAAATCGAAGCAAGGAACGAAGCACGAGCCAAAATGCACAGCTGCCCTATTTCTAGCGACCAACCTAGCGGTCGCTAGGCTGGCCGCTAGGCAAACCAATGAGCAGCGAGGCAGCGACCGCGACCTCGCACGCGAAAGCAAGCCCCGCCACGAGAACTCATCAGACGATTTCTCGACCATGGCTAGCGGTCGCTAGCCAGCCGCAAGCCAACCATGCAAGCGCAAGAGGCGATCATGAAGCGAAAAGAACGCCACACACATGCCTCGCGGTCGAGCTAGCGATCATGCGAGAGGTCGCGAGACGCGGCAGAAGAAAAATTAGGGTTTCCACCCTTATCTATAAATAGGGGAGCACATCCCTTGCGCCTCCTTGACCCGAACACGCCCAGAGCTTTTATTCAGTTTTTCCTCGCTTTTACTGATTTTAGTCTTTAATTTTCATCCGCTTAGTTCTAGCTTTAATTTTCCGTTGTTCTAGTTTAGTTCTTCGTTGTTATCAATTCGGACGTTTTGTCCGATTGTTTTCGCTTATCGCTTGGGATTGGATTCAAGACCAACAATTGTTCATCCAACGCTCATCACGGGTTTTATATATTTATTTTCCGCTTTCATGATTTATTCGTATTTTATTCCGCTTATTATGTCTAGGTAATTTTCCGTTCTAATCCTAGGGTTTGCATGATCCGATCCTATATGTTGTGATTCTTGTTATTTCTATTTACCTTCCAGGCATTGATTCATGATTCTTGGTGCTTATTTATATGTGTTAATTTCTAATCAATCTTGATGCATATCTAGTTGCCAGTTAATTACTTAAATGTATTAATTGTCAATCGATCTTGAATGCATGATACGAATAAACCTTGAGTTGTAGCTGAGATAGGATATTCGTAGGAAGCATATTCTTTGTGATCTGTTTGGAGTTGCTTGTTTTTCACCTAGAGACATAACAGTAATAGGAAAACTAGTAATCTACAGCCGCAATTGTCGTAACAGAAGTTGTCGGTTATATATGTGATCTTCCATCTTGTATGGATTAAAATTGGCTAATAGGAAACAGGATAAACATACATTGTGGGTAGGATTTATGCATCCCTAGGGTTAGTCTTTCTTATCTGTTTTATCATCCGTGATTTTATTGCTTTATTTTATTTTTCTGCATGGTTACATCTGCTTTGGATTAAATTCTGAAGCCCTTAAACCTTTCACCCAATTTCTGTGCTTGAATAATGATGAATTATCGTTGAGCTAGCTTCTATGTTTTCGTGATACAATCCCTATGGATACGATACTCTGCTTACCTTCTATATACACCTTTTACGTGTGAAAAAGGGAGCGATAAAATTTTGGGCAAGATTGGAATTGATGACTGAGATGCTGAACGAGTTGTTGCAACAAGATGCAATAGGGGAGCCTCAAAGCTCACCCTATGAGGCTCAGGCGACCACCGACCATCAGAGTTCGCCGTTGGAGGATATGGGTGCATCGTTCATTCAGATTACCGGTCGAGGATGGATGCTGAGACGCAACCTCGAGCGTTTAGAAGCACGTGTGGGATCGATGGTCGAGAAGTTGGTTGTGTATCAACAACAACTTGCAGTGAGAGAACTTCTGAGCCATCCCTGTGAGGTTTAGGCAGTCATTGTCCTTCAAGGAGATCGAGCAGATGACCGTATAGTGGAAGTGCCATCTGAAAATATTCTACCACTACAAGAAAATGAGGAAGAGGTGGTAGTCTCCGAGTTAGACTCCGATGAGTATGAGCCATCCTTTGAGAATACTGTCGAAGTAGTTCATGCGATTTCAATTGATGAAGAGGACTGGGAAAAGGAAAGTGTTAGCATGCCCAGACCCACAATGATAGTGAAGGAACTACCGATGAAATATGTGTTCTTGGAGGATGAGCAAGGGAAGTCGGTGATCATCTCAGCCGAACTTCTAATTATTGAAGAAATGGAGTTGACTCCGATGCTTATAGAGGTGGTGAAGGCAGTTTTTCTGAAGCTGCTGATAAAGGGATGTTTATGCCCTATCTGGAGCAGCACTTGGTTTAGTCCTCTGGGACACCGGTGGAGATCATGGCACCCTGATTATGGGGGACCGTCACATTGACCACCACCGTTGCTCTAATAAACACGTCGTGCTCACGACATTAAACTGAGTACTACGTGGGAGTTTACCCACGGTTTTATTTCTTGTTCTTCTCGTTTTCTTTTGGCTTTGTTTTTCGTTCTTTTTGAAAAAAAAAATCTGTGTGTCTTTGTTTGTTTTGTTCAGATGTGGGAAGAAAGGTTTTGCGTATTTTCATCAACAGTGAGATGAAGCCGTGATGCTCCAACTCTACAGCGCACACTTTTTTATCAGGGAAGTATCGTCCTCTATTGGCCTTTTTATGCTATAAATGTTCTGAGCATTGGGGACAGTGCTCGAATTAAGTGTGAGGGATGATTATTCGCCATGTGCATCTTTAACTATTTGTATGCTTGCAATGTGCCTTTGTGCTTATTTTGATTTCTTGAAATCAAGTATTGTATATGCGAGTAAGTTAGGATTTTAATTTATGCAACTGAACTCTGTGGTATTAGTCAAACTGATTTTGAATTTCCAAGACTTTTGGTGATATATAGATTGAGTGTAATGTGAATTGACGAGATAATGTTTGATAGAAAATGAATAGGGGGAAATTGATGTGATTTGTCCGGCTAATGTTAAGGGTAGTGTTAACATTGTGGTTACCTATATACTTGTTTTCCTAAATATAAAAAAAAAAGGTATGAAAATGAAGGAGAATGAAACTCCTATTATTTGTTGAGATTGTTAAAATGGAGGATGGGATTCTGTCCCTCTTTCTCGTAAATCGAGAAATGGACATGGGAAACCACGATAGGAGACTCGAGTTCATCGAGAGTTCACCTTTCGAATATTGTTCCAAAATCTGTTAAAACATTCTTTGTGCTTTAAAAAAGGAACTTGTTGCTAAAGGTGACCACATTAGTTAGTTCACCCCTAACGGAGAGTTGGGTCTGAGTAGAGTTTTCCCTTTTATTTAGTAAGTTCGGCCGCCATTTTTTTTTTCCTTTTTTTTAAGAGAGTATTTGGTTTTATGGGCGTAATATATATATTTGTGTATGCTTAATGATGTGTCCTTGTGCTTATTTTGATTGTTTGGACTTAAGCTTTGTCTATGCGAGTAAGTTAGGATTTTGATTTGTACAACTGAACTCTGTGGTATTGGTCAAATTGATTTTGAATTTCCGAGACTTTTGGTGATATATGATTTGAGTGTAATGTGAATTGACGAGATTGTGATTGATAGAAAATGAATAGGGGGAAATTGATGTGATTTGTCCGACTAATGTTAGAGATAGTGTTAACATTGTGGCCATCTATATACTTGTTTCTTAAAATAAAAAAAAAAAAAAAAGGTGTGAAAAAGAAGAGAAAAGAAGGAGAATGAAACTCCAGTTTTTTGTTGAGATTGTATGAATGGAGGATGGGATTCTGCCCCTCTTTCTCGTAAATCGAGAAATGGGCATGGGAAACCACGATAGGAGACTCGAGTTCATCGAGAGTTCACCTTTCGAATATTGTTCCAAAATCTGTTAAAACATTCTTTGTGCTTTTAAAAAAGGAACTTGTTGCTAAAGGTGACCACATTAGTTAGTTCACCCCTAACGGAGAGTTGGGTCTGAGCAGAGTTTTCCCTTTTATTTATTGGAAATCAATTGCCGTCCTAGATTTATTTCACATTATCTTTGAATTCGTAAACACCAAGTGTGGGGAAAAGCAATAAGGTTTGATTGATTAGACTAAGAGTGAAGTTGCATAAATTATCTTCCATATTCTTATTGGTATAGAGTTTGCTTGAGGACAAGCAAATGGATAAGTGTGGGGGAGTTGTTTGGTATGAATTTGTGCTTATTCTTGGTATTGTTTTACATGTCATTTTCAATAGTTTATCCTATTTATGCCGTTGGTTCGATTATTATTTATCGATTCGGACTTACTTGGTTCGTTTCAATGTTTTGCAGAAAATTGGCATTAAATAGGATGAAATGAATCTGCCAAGGATTAAGTATAATGAAGAGCATCTCGACAGGAGTTCGTAGGTAAAAATCGTGCGTAAATCGGAGTTCAGACGAAGGAGAACGGGCCAAAACAACGAAGTCGCGCACGTGCGTGCGCGCCAGCCCCGTCGCCCGTGCACAGCGCATCGGCCGCCTAGCTCTCACCCGCCCGCCCGTGCGCCCCCCGCTGCCGTACCCAGCCATCGCCAGCGCTCGCGAGACCCAGCACGCGCTCACGCATCTCGTGCGCGTCACACTGAGCGCCCGCTTCGTTGCCGCGTCGTGCGCGCGCGCCCGCCGAGCGCCCGCCTCCGTAGCGTTCTCGCCCGCCTTCGCCGCCTCGCCAGCGCCTGGATCCCAACGTCGCTCACCAACACACACAATGCCTCACAAGTGCGACGCTGGGTGACCCAGCGCCCGTTCCGCCTCGCGAACCCAGCGCCCACTCCAGCAGCATGCATGCGCGACCTCCCGCGCGCGTTGGCCCTCCAGTGCCACCCGAGCGCCAGCTGGGCGCCCTTCCTCGCTTCACCCACGACACCCGCACCCCAGCACCACAGCCAGCGCCCAATCACTCCTCAGCGCCCGCTACACCCTCCTTCACCCACGCCTCGGCCCAGCGCCTTGTACGTAGCGCGATGCCCCAGCGCCCGCTGCCTCGCCCAGTGTCCCTCCAACGTTCGAACCGGTGTTGTGCTCGAGCGCCCTCTCACTTATTTTCCTCGCGCGTTCACTTTGAGCTGGCGCTCATTTGTGAGGCAGAATGTTTTCTGAGCCGACGCTCACTCTAAACCGGCGCTCACTCTTTAATTTATATAAATTACGCGCTAGGTCAAAATAAGGGGGAGTTCTTAGTTCTGGTTTTTCTCACGCAGACGCAGGTGCTCTTCACCATGGTTCTTCTGGAGTTTTTCAACGACGACACAGAGACAGATAAATCCTAGATTTAATTCCTATTTTTAGTTTCATCGATTGAATAATTTAATTTATCAATTTATGCTTTGGATTTATTAGTTCTTTTGGAATCAATTTCATAGTTTATTGTTTGATGGTTTTTGTTGGATTCAATTCCATAGTGACAATGGATTGTTCTCGTGTTTCTATCAATTTATATTGCTTTGATTTATCCTGCTTTCGATTAATTCATGTCTTATTGGTTGATTGATGTTTATTGTTCATTTACAAGTAGACTTAGATTAGGGCTTGACGAACCCTAAGTATAGGTTTACTATTGCTTTTGTTTACTGCTTTCGTTTTATTGCTTTCATAGTTCAACTAGGGATTGACAACCCCCGGTTTAAATTTAATGCTTTATTTGTTGAGCTCGGGATTGACAACCCCTAGCCTAGGTTGCTGTTTATTTTCTCGTATTTCTATTCCTGCATGTTTCAAAACCCTTGTTGGCATTAGAATATTTAGGTTTTAATTGCTTTCTGTGCGCAACACGAACAATAGCCCTGTTAAGTTTTCCTTGAGAGACGACTTGGGTTAACTTATCACGCTACAATTACCTCGTACGATTGCGAGTGAATTTGAGTGTGTTTTTAGCCTCGATCATGTGCGAGCGGACGGCGCTGGCGCATTTAGCTGGCGGCGGGAATGCTGAGTCTTGTGTGGCGGCGTTGGGAGTGAGTTTCCAGCATGCATTAAAATTGAAATTCAGATGCATTTTTGTGTTCATTTGAATGCATAGTTCAGTTCAATTATATGCATGGTTTATTTTCAAAATCACATAACAAATCAAATTACTAATCTACCCTTACTACCACAAATTAACGTGTAAAACTTTTAAAAATTAGGCGCGAATCTCAGCCACACGATTAATATGATGGATGGATAAAATTGAGTACTACATACTATTTGGGGCTCAGGTACTATTTGATCCCTCCTTATATATATATATATATATATATCATTTATTATTTTCTACACAATTTATTACTCTAATCTATAACAAATAAAGTTTCTAATCAATTCTAATATCCAAATCACTAATATCATTAATTAATAATCAATGCATATAAAAATTTAAACTTTCATTTTAAAATCATATTTATAATTTACTAAAACATTAAAACTTATAATAGCAAGCTTTACATTTTTCGCTAGGCGCATTCTCGCTCTTAGTCGAACAACCTGTAAAAACGTTCAAAACTCAATTTTATTAGTTCACAATTTAAGGAAAAATAATCCACATTTAAAATATATATATATATATATATATATATCATACTTCCACTACAAGAAAAATCAGTATAGACTATGCATACTATGTGTAGTCTATGTGCATTTTGGACCGTAGAGAAAAGTGGTGTAGAAAACTAGCGCCAGACACACTACGCTTTTTGTCGTAGTCTATTCTGACTATAGACTACACTTTTCGCCAAAAGCGTAGTCTATACCGACAGACTACACTGAATTTCGCACATACACTACGCTTTCTGAGCATAGTCTATATCGACTATAGACTACACTGAATTTCACATACACTACGCTTTTTATGCGTAGTCTATATCAGCTTAGACTACACTTATTTTTACATATACTACGCATTTTATGCGTAGTCTAAATATATCTACTACGGTTTTTGACTGTATTTACTACGGTTTTAATGCTAAATTTACTACCGTTTTTATGCCAAATTTTATATTTTATATACTACACTTTTTCTATTACAACCATAGTCAATTTAATAAAGACTACGGTTGACTTATCAAACTGTAGTCAATATATCTTTTGTACTACGGTTTTTCAATTTCAACCGTAGGTAATTTCTTTATTTAAAACCTGTACAATTAATATCACACAATCTAATAGCAAATGAGATTAAAATATAATTTCTTTCATTACATTCAAAATCACTATACAAAAATATACAATCTGTTTTCATTACAGCTACAAAATCACTATACAAAAATACTATGCACATCACATAACAAAACAATAAGAACGTATCCCCCATATCACAGTACAAAATAATTCAAAAGATCAATAACTTACAACTAAAATATCACAATACTATATGTGAAGAAGCATGAGATTTGCCCATTCAACGCGAACTTCATCAATGTCCTCTTGAGAGTAAGACCGATTTTGAAACTATTAACAATTCAAAAATAGAATATTATCACTTTTGTATGAAAAAAATGATTATATTAAAGAAATGAAATGTTCCCCAAGCAATTAATAGTAGTTAGATACAAGTAAATGAAAAATTACATTAAACATAAAATTGCCTCCAAGCAATTAATAGTAGTTAGATCAAGTAAATGCAAACATATAGTAACATTTGATACAAGCATTTATGACTAAATATTCCATCGCATATCAAAATTGGCAAACTATAACTGACAGATCCTTTATCCTATAAATCTGAAGGTTATAATCGCAGCTTCGGAGTTTGCTTCTCTGATTGCATTGTACAATGATAAGTAATGTGAATTCAAATACTATAAGACCTAAACCTATTTAAGCTCAGATTTATAGGATAAATATGAGCTTAAATAGGTTTAGTGATACAAGCATTTACTTTCTTTTTTTTGGTCAAAACGTACGAAATAACATAAAACGGATAAGACATGTTACAAACTGAACTCAGGCATACCCGAGGCAAGGGGAGGGAAAAAGGACCTAATAGCCAAAACACATAGCCAAAGAACGACTCGCTCATACTATGAAAGCGATAAACAAACCCAAGCAACTCAACAACCCCTAAGTGACGCAATAGGGACGGACCTCATTAAAAACCCCATGACCAGTGGGGAAAAGAGTGCCCTTGTGCAGTGTAATCGCGGGGCACAAGGGGTGGGGTATGTGAACACATGCAAACACATGAGGTGCACTGCTTTGGTTGGGCCTAAGCAGTCCCTCAACACACACACACCCAAAAACCACTAACAGAGATTAAATACAAAAAAAGGCATCCCAAAAGTGGATCCATAATCAAAACTGAGACATTCCTCAGCTTACTACAAAGCCAACTCAAAATAAGAAACAACAAGGTCCACAGGATACAAAGAATATAAAGTAGCATAAACATCTTCTTGAATACTCTTCACAATGGTCTTCACATTGAATGGGATGTCTTCAAAGTTAAGCTTGTTACGCGCATACCAAATGTGATTAACCGTCGCTGCTAGACCAATTTGCTTGGCACGAAGGATAATTGCAGACCCCGCCTTCTTCTTCCTCTTAATGTGCTTGATAGCACTAGCAACGGTAGTCATCCTCCTCGGGAGATGGAGCCATTCCTTAATACGATTCCAAACCGCCTCCGTACCCTTACACTTAAAAAACAAGTGCTCATGAGACTCTAAATGGGTATTACTAACAGTACATACCTGCGATATATTCATGTATCTCAATCTATCCACCGTCTTAAGTCTTCCTCTCATGGCAAGCCACATAGTGATGGAGAACTTAGGCGGGATGTAGTCTTTCCATATCTCCTTATGCCAGAACTGCCTCTCACCCTTATCTCGAAGATAGTGATAGGCAGCTCTCGTCCCTTTGGTTCCAAACAGACTCTTAAGAAGATCTGCAGCTCTACAATGATCACCTCACGAATCACGCAAAAACGATCACGAAGAGTGAGGATATTCTTAAGAAGAGGAGATAAATGAATGTGAGTAGGAAACTCCCATATGGTGGTGGTTGTCAAGTACTCAGCATGGATCCATTGAATCCATAGGGAGTCCTTCTTGGTATGGATGTTCCACAAGGTCTTTGCTAGTAAAGCTTTGTTCCAAATCGAGAGATCTCGTAGCCCTAAACCTCCTTCATCCTTTGGTAGACAAACAGCTTTCCAAGCAACATGACAATGTGTCGAACCCCACAGGAACCTCCTAGCCATATTGATCCGATCAATGACGGTGACCGGAAGAGGTAGAACCTGTAACCAGAAGCACTCCACTCCCTGCAGCACCGATCGAATCAACTCCAGCCGTCCTGCAGTAGATAAGTTTACATTAGACCAACGGTGGATACAAGAGGCTATCTTCTCCACTAGTCCACTATACTGAGTGACTCTTAGTTTCCTTGAAGATAGAGGGATGCCAAGCATTTACAATGACAAGTCATGTTAAATGGCACAAAGACCTAACAAAATAGTTTAGTGAAACTTGAGTTGCTAGAAGTTCCTAGGATAGTAATTCAATAGGATAGTAATCAAAAAAAGTTCCTCCAATTTATCCTACGCTTATGCGTAAAAGTTCCTCCAATTTATCCTACGCTTATGCTTACTGAACTCAATCATAGATATGATAATCTCAACCAATTCTAAAGTACATAAATCCAAAAGCAGCTTGTACAATTCATCAATCTAGTCATCTTCCTTAACAAAATCCCATCTTCCAATCATACTACCATGTGAATATTTAAAGGAACCAAGAGTATGAAAAATGCCAACACCAAAGGGACTGGTAAAAGAAATAAAATGGAAAGGATGAGGCATTACCTTGCCACAGACTGGGCAGTTATCACTTCTTTCCATCCATTCATATATACAACCAAGATGGAAATGGTGAGAACATTGTGTAAGTATCTTTGGATTTTCTTTGGTATATTCTGCAAGAAAAAGATGGATTAGAATGTAATTATGATATCATAAATCACGTGACCAAATTATTTAGCAATATTCATGCACTCAGGTCAGTAAGGAAAGAACCACGAATCACTGTGGAGTTTGAGATCTAAAAGACAACTGCTCTATCAGTTGTAGCAGTTATGGTCGGTCAAGTCAATTATTCTTGTTTTACAAAATAAGTCACAGAAAATCAAATACTTAACGTAGACATTAAATATGTAAGAAACGATATTACCTTCAAGGCATGTAGGGCATACGTCTTCATCTTCTGATGAAGTATAAATATGAGCAAATCCTGTAGCTGGCTTGGCTGTTGAGAGCTTTAGTGATGATTTTGAATTGTACTCTTTGGATGCTTCTTCACATGTAAATTCGTTCCTTTTGCTTTTTGGCATTCACAGATTCAGATTCTTCATCAACTTCACTTGATCTTAGCGGTTCAGTTTCCTCATGTGCATGACTCGACCCTTTCTCCCTTCGAGAGACCAGGCCATCACGCTGCAAGCGAAAATATCTCGGATTTGCATCATAAGGCAAAGGTCTTGGAGGAGGGCAAAACATATCAGGTACAGAGTTATCAATCGATGCTGAAGAACTTAAAGAAGCTGTCCCCTGAGAGGATGATGGCAAGGCACGTTCTTCTCCTCTATGAAACAGTGATGCATACTGTAGAATCCAGTCATAGTAATTCAATATTATTAATACAGCAGTTTGAGCGAAAGAAGCAAAAAATAATAAATAAATAAAATGATTGGAAAATCATTCCCCACCTCTTGACACCCAAAGCAGACTACTCCAAAACAACATATCCAATAACAGGCAAGCTTGTCTATATATCCACAGACCAATTACATGATACAGGATATTTTCAGCAAATATTACAGCAAATATTTTCAGCCAGATCCACCAGCAGGGAGAAGCATGCAGCAAAACATGACAGAAACATTGATTCTTTTGTTTACAAGCTAGGGGGAGTATCACGATTCTTAAGTTTAGCTTACAAGCTTGGGAGAGTATCATGAATCCTAATATAAATAACAAGGAACTGAAGTCTTTGAGACAGAAAGTGGACCTGGTTAAGGCCAAGTAAAATTCCAGTTTCTACGTACAGGTGTTAATGTTTTAGTAGAACAACTTATTTAATTTAAGTGATATGATCTATCAATAGTAAATGTACATAAAACTCATACCAGAGGCATTTGATCAATTTCAGGGTCATTTTCATGCTCCACAATCCAATTTGCAGCAGCCTCAAGGCTTTCATTGCCTGCAAAAAAAACAGTATTAGTCTACCAATTTCATTTGAACAAATTATGAAGATCATCTCAATAAAAATTTCAGCAAAACAAGCATTGTACTAAAGAAGCATGTTGTGCCTATCTACAAGGGCAAGAAGAACACAAAAATAAGAAAATGGGAAACATAAAATCAGGTTTGCCCTTTTGTAATGCGCATAAGATGAATTTCCATCAAACAAGATATTAATGCAAGCCATAAATTAAATTACAATAAAATAATAGAATACTGTAGTCCATATATCATAAATTTATATTTAGAAAAAGCATACCTGAAAAATGAAGTGCCCGAGTTGCCCTTTCTTTAGGAAACCCCATTTCCTCAAGCTCTGCAAGCAGCTGCTGATTGACTTCAGGAACGACCATTTCTAAACAAAGGAAGATTATCAGGAAGATGCAGTAAGCCATTTAAATAAAGACTATTGACAAACATCTAAAAACTAGGCCAATAGTCATAGGAGAAAATTTAGTATCAGATTTTGAATAGTTCTCCATAAGACTAAAGTCAAAACATTTAATAAATAAAATCAAATATTTGAAGAAATGAATATTAAAATTCAAAGGAAAAAGAATGTTTAATCATTTTGGGAATCAAGATAAGAAGACATATTCTGCATGTTATAAATTGTAAATATGCAGTTTGTCACCAAGGCATCAGCTAGATCAAAACAGTTGTATTCTTAAAAGAGATAAATGCTTCAGATAAGCTTTGAAGGGTAATACAAAGAATGGACATGATCAACCAGACGTGTTGACTACCTTCTTGCTGAGTGCTACTACCATCACCAGCCTCCTCCATCTCGATATCATCCTTAAGCTTTGGAGCCTCCAAACTTATAGGTTTCGTTGCCTCTGCAGTCTTGTCCACAAACTCAGTGTGTCCTGTCCGCTTAGTATGTAAATCACTTTCCTGAATTCAAACAAGAAACCAAACCCACAATATCTGAGAAACATTCTATACTCTAAATGATTTCCTGAATGGGTTTTAATATGTGAGAAAAAGCATGTTAACATATAAAGTGAGTAGCTCGTCGGGTTCAAAAGTAATCCAAAGTGCCAAGATGAGGAAGAAGAACCCTCCAAATGCATCAAAATTTTACTGATCAACTATGCATCTATATGGCACTCAACCTTAGAATAAAGAAACTCCCTAGATCATGATAGCTTGGTTACAATGCATGTGATTTATCAGAATGATTCACGTCTAGGTAATCTTTTGCTCACAGTTCCCATGACCAGTAACATGTGAACCTCTTTTTAACTTATAGATATAGTTGGGTTGAAACTTATTGATCTTAAGTGGGTTAGTTAGACACCAGATTTCCACTAGCTGCCAATATGTTTATATTATGTTGATCCAAAATTTCCAAATTGAAAACCATTGTACTTTTGTTGTCACAGATTCCGGAAAACGAAAAATTCAATTGGAAAATCCATCTTCCAAGATTAATTGATTAGATAATTTACATTAATAAAGAAGCAACTTTTCTAACAGACACAACATTAGGAGTTTCAGGAGCATTGGTAGTCCAATGAATCAAGCATAATCAACTATAGGAAGCAACTCTCTTGAGATACCAAAGCTTCACTAAAATCATTAGTAGTTTAACAAAGCAAGCATCGTGTGACTACAACACATACCAGATACAAGAAATTCGGAAGGAAGCAATGAAGGCATATACAGTTCCTATATATCGAGTTGTTCGGGTTAGCAAAATCTTCCCAGTCATCCCTGTTGGATTTGTATACTGAAAGCAGTTTTGGTTGAGCTTGTATACAATGTTTCCTGTCACCACTATTACAATCTCCTATCTGAATTGATTACTTGATTGCATATATCGTGTCCCCTTATCTCATATATAAGTTAGATCATACGAGTGTAGAAGATCACGAAGTCCGTATGATTGGTCGATTTAATGAGATATAAAAGTTTCACACCGAGACAATTTGAGGACGAGTTGTCGGTATAAAGCTGCGGTATAGATAAGAAGTGACTTGACTTGGTTGCTTGTCTATCTTTGATGCGTCTCGGCGTATTGATGGATCACGGTGAGATGAGTTCTTCTATCGACCGTCGTGAAGAACCTAGATCTCGGTGACTTACGATGATCTAAACCTCGATAAGGTATTAGGTGAGTATGAGTTCTTGACCATCACTTTGACTTGTTATGGGTGAGGTTATATGTTCTAACCCAATATTCTCCGCATCTTGGGTGGTGGCGGTGCTTGTATGTCATGCTAGTTATCTATATCGAGTCACCGTATCCGTTTAGGATGATAACGCCCCTTAAGGAGCTCAAAGGTTTATTGTACTAAACCCCGCAGTTGAGTTAGCTCAAGTACAATAATAAGGTTGAGTGGTACTACTTAAGAATTAAATATATTAATTATTTTAAGCGATCGAATGCTCTAAATAATTAATGGACGTCGATATCTTAAATACGGGAATCGTAATGTCTAAGTGCAAGCCGACTCACCTTCGGTAATAAAGGGTAAGTCAAGATTTATTCTCTAGTGGCATGAATGAATGTTTATAAATTAATTTATGTTCAAATGAACATAAGATAATTAATTTATTTGAGGCCCATCTTTATTCCTTGCATTTGATCCCTGGGCTGGCCCATCCAGGCCCGTAGCTTAGGAAAAAATCGCGCCCCTCCCTCTCTCTAAGGATATGATTTGATTCTCTTTATCCATAAGGATATTATTATATTTATGGGATATGCATGGATCATTTCCTTATGGGATTATGATAATGCATTATAAATATAAGGTAAGAGATAAGATCAAGGCTAATCCTCAATTATCTTATCATTATTTTCGAGAATCTCTATAGTGATTAGAGAGGAATTTTCAAAATCATAGAGAGGATTAGGGTGATTTTCTCAGCATTCTCCATAGCTCGTCCTCACTCGACGCTGGAGATTGGGCAACCGGATACTGATCCCGTAGGTCAAAGCACGAGTTTCGATCCGCTCATCCCAGATGATTCAAAGGTAAACACGAGAAAACACCTACGTGTTGCAATTAATTATATAGGTGCATGCTAGGTATATAATCAATGTATGATGAATTAAACATCCAAGATAGATCCTGGAGAGGCTAAACATCGATTTCCTACAATCCCTTAGCGACAACAAGCGACCCATGATTACAAGTTATCAAGCAACACAATTCCTTTTCCAAAACCGGATGCAGTCAAAGAATCATATCATATTCTTACTGAGAAAAATATTTATACAGGCGGACAAAAATTACTTTGATTCTATTTGCTTACAAATAGAAAGTGAGTTTGGACATTTTTAAAGTGTAGCCAACTAAACAATTTCTTTCCAACTCAGTAGCATATGCAAACATGTAGAAGGGAATAAATTGGTCAAGTTGATATCTCTACATGTATGCTACCATGAAAAATATTAGCAGCCTCTGCGTTTCTTAAAAATTAAAGATGAACCCACATCTCTTAAGCTTCATATTACATATATGACTAAAGCATAATCAAATATGAACAAACACTTCTAATTTCTTTTTGCAGACCTCACAATTAATCTCCAAAACATGAAAATAAGTCCTTTTCATGGCTTGATATAAATTTACAATAATCTATTTATTGGCAAGCATCTAACAAAGAAATAGTAGGTTACCACGAGTAAGACGAGCGGGGCAGTAGGCCCGAGGTAGAGGAGGCCGAGTGAGACGGTGGGCGATGGTGCGATGGTGGCGAATTTGCTGCTGTCCGCTTCGCCGAGGAAATGGAGGGAGTTGACGGCATCGGGGTTGTCGTCGGGTGTTACGTGGAGAAGGAGGAAGGAGAATCAAGAGAAAAGGGAGGAAGGCAGAACGGACGGCGGCGGCGGGTGGCGTGGCGTGGCCGCCTGCTCACGGTGGATAGAGAAAAAAATTAGGGAAGGGAGGTTTTGTTTGGGTCTTATGGGAGTTTTGATTTGGGGAGGTTCGAGAAGAGAGAAAGGCGGGGAGATGGAGACGAGAAGGAGAAGGAGGTCGGGTTACATCGTCGGAGCCCCAGATCTTGTGCAGGGCGTAAGGAGAGGAAGAATCTGGACTGCTTTTTAGGAAGAGACAAGAGAGAGATGGGAGAGGGTGGAGAAGAGAGAGCGAGATGGAGGGAAGATGGGTGACGGTAGCGGCGTCGCCGGGCCCAATGTTACAACATGATGCGAAAGAATGAATGGGAATCTAGAGTGTTCTAGAAAAGAGAGTGGGATGTTTGGTGAGTAAGAGAAAGCAGTGAGATGGAGATGGTGGTATCGAGGTTGCGGATTCCCAGACCGAGACTAGGGGCGTGTAGAGAGAAAAAAAAAAAAAAAAAAGTGTGAAGGGAAGGATTTCTGGAATCAAAGAAAGAGAGGGTGACGAAGAAGAAAAATGGAAAAAAATGGGAGGATTCTGGAGAGGACAAACCGAAGAGGGAGAGATAGATTGTTTTGTTTTATTTTTTATTATTTTTCTATTTTTTTTTTAAATTTATGCACATAGACTACGCTTTTTTGATAACTGTAGTGTATTGGGTGTCAAAAACACGCACATACACTACGCTTTTGTTAAGCGTAGTCAATACTTCATAAAGACTACGCATATTAAGTATAGCGTAGTCTATATTTCAAAAACATTCGCACATAGACTACGGTTTTGATAAAAAAGCGTAGTCTATACCTATAGACTACGATTTTTAAGAAAAAGCGTAGTCTATGAGGTGTAGAGAAAAGGTATATTTGTAGTAGTGTTCTTTAAGAAAAAAAAAATTCGGGGTATTACATTCTATCCCCCTTAAAATAATTTCATCCTCGAAATTAACCTGGTAGTTCTCTAAGGTTAGGATATCGAACCAAGAGTTCGTCTTCTCTTTCCCATGTGGCTTCCTCAGGTCCATGCCTACTCTACTGTATTTTCACCAAAGGTACTTCTCGATTTCTTAAAGTATGTACCTCTCTATTTAGAATAGCAATCGGCACCTCCGTTATCTTACTTTTGTCATATTGTGTTTCAGTCATGATAACAAAATATCTATGGCAATTACTTTTTCTTAGCATTTTCACTGCTTTCATTGCGCTTATAATCTCTGATGGAGCCTTTGTTCTTGCTCTCCAGTACATTGAACCTCCACTTCCCGCTCACGACATCTGAGTGTTACATGATTTTTACCCATCCAGTCCATTCCTAGGATTATATCAAAGTCTCGCATGTCTATGACATGAAGGTCAGCTTCTAATTCCTTCCCCTCTAAATCTACTACTATGTCTTTTATCATCTTAGAAATCATAATGGTTATGTCTGTAGGAATACTAACTTCTAGTGCATCATAACCAACTTAGCAAGGCATTTCAAGATTGGTAAATGAATGTGTAGTTCCAGAATCAAACAAGAATACGACATCGTGTACGCTATATGTTTGAGTTGCCTTAAGCTTTCGTTTTACATGTTTACCTTGGAAGATATTATGCGTGTGTATTTCATGTCATTTTAGCATAGGTTTTAATGTCAAAAGGTGGATCACGATAAAGAGGAATCAATAGCCGATCATGAGCTCATGCGAAGAAGAATCGCTTGAAAACGACGTTGAATATGATGAAATGGATTTGACAAGGATGGATGTACAAAGTTGACTATGTTAAAGAGCATCTCAATAGAAGTCCGTAGGTCTGAAACGGATTGTAATTCGGTCCCACAAGAGAGAACGGAGCGAAACAAAAGTCGCGCGTGCAGAGAAAGATGATTCGCGAGTTTTGCTCGCGACCTAAGGTCGCAAGGGCAAAACTCGCGAGAAATCATGAATTTTCAGCAATTTGAGACACCTAGTCCATGTATACTTCTAATCCGAGTCAGAATAGGATTGAATCAGAGTCAGAATAGGATTGAATCAGAGTCAGAATAGGATTGGGGAATTTATGAAAAAAGGGAGCTTATGTTTTATTATAAATAGGGAGATAGAGCAACACCATTAAACACCATTCCAGAGTAGAACACAAATTCTTCTTTATTTTCTTTTGCAAGTTCTTTTCCCGTTTAATTTAGTTTAGCTTTTTCTCTAAGTATTTTTCATTCCAATTTCATAGTTTAGTATTAGAATTCAGAATTTCTTCCGGATTCAAGTCGCTACAATTGTTCTTCGTGGATTCTTACGGTTTTATCTATCTATCTTAATTTATGTTTTATTATTTATTGCTTTGGTAATTTAATTATGCGTAGCTAAAATTCCGTACTGATCCTAGGGTTTGCATGATTCGATCCTATATGTTGTGATTTACATATCGCTATTTACCTTCCGTGCATTGATTCATGATTCTTGGTGTTTATTTATATGTGTTGATTTCTAATCAATCTTGATGCATATCTAGTTGTCGGTTAATTACGTAATTGTATTAATTGTCAATCGATCTTGAATGCATGATACTGAATAAGCCTCGAGTCGTGGCGAGATAGGATATTCGTAGGAAGCATATTCTTAGTGATTCTTTTGGAGTTACTTGTTTTCACCTAGAATGGTAGGAAAACTCGTAATCTCTTGTCGCAATTGTCGTAATTGAAGTTGTTGGTTATATTTGTGATCTTCCATCTTGTCCGGATTAAAATTGGTTAATAGGAACAGGATAAACATACGTCGGATGCGTCATGGCAAAAACTCGAGGCTTCACTTTTCTTTCGTTTCTTTTCGATTCTTTCATTTTACTTGGGCAATTATTTGTCGTATGTCACAGTTTTCCACAGAAATAACACACCCTTTTTCTTTGCCAACATTCACCTATATGATGTTTTCCACAATTTGAGCATTGAGGCTTATCAGTACTGGACCCAGTGGTTGCAAAGCCCATGGAAGATCGTAAAGTTTGTCGTCCCTTGTTTGGCTGATCATTCCTATTTGTTCCCAATTCTTCCCATTTTCTTTTCCTAAATATGTCACATCTCTGATCTTTGATTTCCAACTGCAAACCGCTAGAAATTGCTTGGGCTCGTTCAATCACTTCTCTATAAGTTGCCAATCTTAGGCCATCTAGTATTCCTCGAATTTCTGGTCGTAATCCTTGTTCAAATCGACGTGCTTTCTTCTCATCTGTATTAACCAAATACGATGCAAATCGAGATAATCTGTTAAAATTCCTTTTATATTCAACCACCTTTATGTTGCCCTGTTTTAAATTAAGAAATTCAGTCTCTTTCTGCAGTCGATATGATTGAGGGAAATAGCGATCCCTAATCAAATCTTTAAAATCATTCCATGTCAAAGCTTGACGTTGTTCAACGGTCATTGTTCGGGCATGCGACTCCCACCAATAACTTGTTTCCTCAACCAATTGGTATATAGCACATGAAACTTTTTGCTCTTCAGAACAACCCATCAACTCGAAAATTCACTCAAGAACTCGGATCCATTCCTCAACATTTTCTGGTCTTTCATACCCTTTAAACTTTGGTGGATCCATTCTTCTAAATTGATCAATAATTTCATAATCGGTTGGGTATTCACGCCCACACCTCGAGTTACTTGCTGCTGCATAAACCCTTGCAGCGTTTGTAGAAACTGAGCAAAATCTACACCATTATCTGGGGTTTGTGGCCCATTTTCTTGGCCAGGACTACGTCTTGGCGGCATACTTCAATTTATAAATCAAGAAATACAAGTCATTTGCATTCAGACCTACAGGTTAGATTTCGAGGACTTCTTTCTCATAACATGAAAATAATTTCTTTACTTTCTTTCTCATGGCATAACACATATTTCTTAACTTGAATACTAACTTTCAGAGGTTAAGAAACACTTCATAGAACTTTCATCTTTAACTTTATAAAGAATGTGTCGGGAAACTGTATAAATCTTTAATTCGTATCAAGCACAACAAATCAATATACTTTGTCCTTTGTGGACAAATTAATTCAAAAACTTTGCCCCTTGTGGACAAATTCTTAACCTTTTCATTGCTTTTGATATGAAAACTTTCAAACATTATCCCGACACAATCTTTCTTTTCATTTCACTTCATTTCATACTCACATCATAACTTTGAAAACAATTAAACATTTTCATAAATATAAATTACCCGAGAGTCGACGTTGAGCAACGGTAATGACCCACACATTCTCTGGTCTCAATCAAAAATTTAAAATCTTTCAAACACATATATTCATACTTTAAACAAGTCTACAGGAACATAATGCTCTGATACCATTCTGTAACGCCATCATTCTTGTAACAGAGACATTACTAAAATCTTTATATATTTAACTTTTATAGAATATATAAGCAACGGAAGTTAAAAATTCCATGAACGGGCAACATACACACTATAATTACGTATACGCCAACTTGAAACAACAACACCAACAAAGCAACAGCAACTAGGGACACAATCCTCAACAAAATATATATAAGTACTCATTAAACGTCATTTGCATTTCAAACATAGTTTTTCATAAAAAACCAGATAAGTTTGCTCTTAAACACACTCGAGTACTAGCATAGTTTGAAACATATTTACATAAAACGTGATCCTGAGAGAATGTATGTGTGGAGCTCATTCTCGTCAGCATCAACCATCAATTTCTCAGCCTACAAAACATATATCAAAATAGGGGATGTGAGTATGTAAACATACTCAGTGGGGAATACACTGCAAGCAGTTATAACCAATTATGTAATGTCACAAAACGTAATGAATATATTTCTTGATCCGCCACACAGGCTATGATTCGCCACATAGGCTATGATACGCCACATAGGCTATGATTCGCCACACAGGCAATAATACGCCACACAGGCAATAATACGCCACACAGGATTTCACAATGAATGTAACAAAACACAACAATGATTATAACCATACAACGTACTTACAGATAGAGTAAACCCCACCTAATGTAGACGTTTCAAAATAAAGCTCTTGCTTGGTTGTTCGTCCTTGAGCTTCGGATGTCACGCCATCTAGCACTTTAAAATTACTTACAACTTAGTCTTTTTAATGACTAAAGCTTTATTCTTAGGCATTAAATCAAACATAATCTTTTTACATAACTCTTAATAGTTCATATTTATGTAATATAAGAACTCACATCCAACTTTAATTATTAGCTTTCATTTAAATTCCATATGCTTAAATATACCACTATACGTCACAAACATATTTATTTTAATCATCTAACCATACTTTTATTAAGCGTCCTTCAACCTAAACAACTTCAACCATAACCAAGTTTTAAACATAATTCCTCACTTAACTCAAAATAATCTTCGATATACTTATTCATGCTCATTTATAAACCATTATCATCAATTCATAATCAAAACCGATAATACCCTACAAACATAGGATACGTCCAACGTGAAAATTTGCGCAAGACGTCATCTATCTTAGATGAACCTCTTTATGTGCTTAACTATCATCAAATATCACTAATCAATCATCAAAACCCAAAGATCAAAGCTTTAACATTAAAAACTCAAACTTGATGTCAAACTAAAATTTTCCAATTTTTGAATACGTCGGCCGAAAAATCCGAATAAATCATTTTAAGCTTTATTCATATCATAGAATCCAAATATGAACTCAAAATGATCAAATAAAATCAAAAATCCAACCTTACAAAGCTAGGGTTTTCGGCCAACATAGGGGTTTTCCGACGGCTTCGATTTCAAACGTTTTTCTTGTTCAAAACATGTTTATATCAACCCAACAATCCATATATGAAAGAATATCAAGTATATAAACATCATAAATTCAAGATCAAGGCTTCTAATTTTCGAAATTCACAAAAATTCCAAAGAATGAACATGTGCTTCAAATTCAACGTTAAACAACCCATCGGCGATTAACCTAACATAATATCAAGAAATCATCAAACAACAACATATTCCTTCATAAATCTTCAATATGACCAAAAATTCAACATGCTCAAAAGTTCATGTTTTTCAATTTTTCAAACCGTAGATATGTTCTAGAGATTGAATTATACCTGAGTTCGAAGATGGATCGAAAATTTAACGGTTGGATCTTGAAATATTTGAGCTCAAAATTTTCGAAAATTTTAGTGTGTGTAGTGTGTGTTTTGGACGAAAATATGAAGAAAAATAATGTGGATGATGAATAGTTATGTATATATATATATTAATATCCACAAATTTTTATTTTATTTTCCAATTTATTTAATAAGGTGATTATTCACCATAAATCTAGAGCATTCCACACATCTCTACATACTTAGGCATACCTAGATATATATATATATATATCATTTATTATTTTATACACAATTTATTACTCTAATCTATAACAAATAACGTTTCTAATCAATTCTTATATCCAAATCACTAATATCATTAATTAATAATCAATGCATATAAAAATTTAAACTTTCATTCTAAAATCATATTTATAATTTACTAAAACATTAAAACTTATAATAGCAAGCTTTACATTTTTCGCTAGGGCGCATCCTCGCTCTTAGCCGAACAACCTGTAAAAACATTCAAAACTCAATTTTTATTAGTTCACAATTTAATGAAAAATAATCCACATTTAATATATATATATATATATATATATATATATATATATATATATATATATATATATATATATATATATCTTTTAAGAAAAACATTTCGGGGTATTACAAAAGTTTTGGAGCATCATGCTCCATACCTAGCCTTTTGTCGATCTTAAAAGTGATGATGAAAGTCCTCATAGAGACATTTGATTTGATATGATTATAGCTCCCCAAGAGCTTTGGTTTTGAGGTTGCGATATGTGGTGTTCCATGACGTGCTAGATTTATGCTTATGATTATATATACATACCGTGCTAAGATATTTATGATCCTAACGGATGGTATAAGAAGATATTTGATTACGTATATTTATGAAAGATATAATGCCGTTGAGAAGAAGAAACCGTGAGGTAACACCCGAAAGAGAGGATACCCCTCCACCACCGCCACCACCGGTAAGACGGATTGAGGAACTATTTCTCAGATAGAATCCGCCAACTTTTAATGGGATTGGGAATCCCGTTGATGTTGAACTTTGGATTCACGCACTGGAGCGAATCTTCAATTTCCTTCACTGCACCTCGCAAGAACGCTTGTCATACGTGGCTTTCCAAATAACCGGTGCCGCCGACTTCAGGTGGGAGGCAAAGAGAAAGACCCTATCCGAAGAAGAACTGGAAGAATATACATGGGAAGAGTTCAAGAAGGAAGTGTATGAGAAATACATTCCTAAGAGTTACAGGAAGAGGAAAGAACATGAGTTCTACAATCTGCGCCAGGGAAAGACGACAGTCACGGACTATGACAGGGCATTCTGTGAGATGTCTCGGTATGCGCCTCAGCTGGTCGACACAGATGAGAAAAGAGCAGAAAAATTCTGGACGGGACTCCGTCAAGAGATCAGGGTGTCGCTAGCTGGCCATGGAAACCTAACCTACCGTGAGGCCCTCAGCAGAGCACTTTACATCGAGGCTGCCTTACCTGAGGAGAGGACTATCACCGTACATCCACCGAATCACCGGGGATCGTGGGAAGAGAAAGTGGGAAGGCCCCACCAAGGTCAAGGATCAAATATTGTCCAGGCCGACAAGAGGCCATGGCAAGGGAGTAACGTGCCATCTAGGCACGGACAAGGTAATGGACGCCCCATGGTACCTGCACCTGGAGGGGGAAACCAGAGGTTCGTGAGACTCCCCATCTGCCCAAGGTTCCATATGACTCACAAGGGAGCCTGCACATTCACGAATGATGGATGCTTCAAGTGTGGCCAGAAGGGTCACTACTATAGGGACTGTCCATGGATACGCCAAGGAGAAAATGGCCGTCCCAATGTGCCTAACCGAGTCCAACCGGTCTACCCTATCCAAGCTCAACCGTTTCAGTAGCAGCCCCCAGTTCAATACTTCCAGTCGATCCAAGGACCCTATCAACCACGACGACAATGATAACAACAATGGCGACATTAGCACAATATTGACAGCCACCGCAACAACAACAGTAATAACCACATCAGCAACAACAACAATAACAACCACCACCGCAAGCCAGGGCCTACGCCCTCAATCAAGAAAGAGAATTCCCGCAGGAACCGTCAAGGAACCAAGGAAACTTGGCAGGTATGGGAACACTCCTCCAACTGCCTGTTGTCCTACTATTTGATACTGGCGCCTCGCATTCTTTTATTGCTGAAGCATGCGTAGAGAACTTAGGACTAGATCTTAAACACGCTGAACAAATCATGAGAATTTCTTCACCAGTAGGAGGCATAAGAACAGTAACCCACACATGGTCGAACCTAGAACTTGGACTAGGCTCATTTAAGGTCATAACAGATAACCTTTACATCATACCTATGACAGATGTGGACATAATCCTAGGAATAGATTGGTTAACCGAACATAATGCGACCATCCTGTGTAATGAAAGGAAGATTTCTTTCCAACATTCCAGAAAGAAACCTACAGACTTTCACGGGATCAGCATGGGGATGAGAGTCCCAATGGTGCTACAAGCAAGGACGTTGCTGAACAAGACAGAGAATCACACCTACCTTGTCTATCTCCAGGAGGAAGACCAGAATGAGAGAATGATAGAAGACGTTTCGATCGTGAAGGACTATCCCGATGTTTTTTCAGACGAACTACCGGGATTATCCCCAAACCGATAGATTGAGTTCACGGTCGATCTTGAACCAGGTTCTGCCCCTATATCGAAGGCCCCATATCGAATGGCACCAAAAGAACTTGAGGAATTGAAGATCCAACTGCAAGAACTCTTGGAGTTAGGTTTCATTAGACCCAGTGTGTCTCCATGTGGAGCACATGTCCTCTTCGTGAAGAAGAAGGATGGCACGTTGAGAATGTGCATAGACTATCGAGAGTTAAACAAGATAACTCTTAAGAATAAGTATCCTTTGCCCCGAAGTGATGATCCGCTTGATCGACAAAGGGCGAGTCTTCGAAGATAGATTTAAAGTTTGGATACCATCAGTGAGGATTAGACGGAGGATGTACCAAAACGACTTTCCGTACAAGGTATGGTCATTTCAATTCATTGTTATGCCTTTGGACTTACAAATGCCCCAAAGATGTTTATGCATATCATGAGCAGGTATTTCACCCATACTTAGACAAATTTTTCTTAGTATTCATAGACAATATCCTAATATACTCCAAGAATAACCAAGAACATGAGGAGCACCTGAGAACGGTACTGCAAACATTAAGGCAAGAGAAACTCTTCGCCAAGTTTAGCAAATGCGAGTTCTGGTTAGACGAGGTGACATTTTTAGGTCACATCGTGTCCACTGAGGGAATCAAAGTAGACCCCTCTAAGATCGATACAGTTCGAGAATGGGAATCGTCGAAGAACCTGAATAAAATTCGGAGTTTCTTAGGACTTACCGGCTATTATCGAAGATTTGTCGAAGGATTTTCAACGATAGCCCAACCCATGACCCAATTGTTAAGAAAAGGAATCAAGTACACTTGGACCGCCGAGTGTGAAGCTAGTTTCCAGAGATTGAAGGAGTTGCTGACGATAGCACTTGTACTCGCAGTACCCAAAGCATATAAGGAGTATACAATCTACACGGACGTTTCGAAGAATGGATTAGGATGTGTTCTGATGCAAGAATGCAAAGTTATTGCTTATGCTTCAAGGCAATTACGCACACATGAGTTGAACTATCCTACGCACGACCTGGAATTAGCAGCGGTCGTACATGCCTTAAAGATTTGGAGACACCATCTCTATGGAGTTAGATGTGAGATCTACACTGACCATAAAAGCCTGAAGTATTTCTTCGAACAGAAAGATCTTAGCATGAGGCAACGTAGATGGTTAAACTTGGTGAAAGATTACGACTGTGGTATCAATTACCACCCAGGCAAGGCTAATGTTGTAGCCGATGCTTTGAGTCGCAAATCCCACTCTAGTTTGGGATGTCTCCTCGGTCATGAAGAGATACTTATAAAGGAATTTCAGAGGATGAACATCGAATTCATAGACCCGTCTCAGACGATAGAAGGCTGTATTGCAACGTTGATTGCAATCCCGGACTTAAGAGCCCGAATCTTAGAAGTCCAGAGGAAGAGCAAGAAGCTGGAGGAAGTACGAGCCAAGATCCAGGACAACAACCACAAAAATTTTAGAGAAGCAACATATGATGTTTTGTTGTATGATGGGAGAGTGTGTATTCTAGAAGACGAAGAGCTTAAGAGCGAAATCTTGAAAGAAGCCCATGAGACTTCTTACACCGCACACCCCGAAAGCACCAAAATATACCAAGATCTTAAGAAGAATTTTTGGTTGGATGGAATGAAGCGAGATGTAGCTTCATTCGTAGAACGTTGTTTGACGTGTCTACAAGTGAAAGCACTCCACCAGCGACCGTATGGAACCTTACAACCGCTGGACATACCGAAATGGAAATAGAACGATATAGCCATGGATTTTGTTACCGGGCTACCCAAATCACAAAGAGGAAATACCGATATTTGGGTCATCATCGATCGTTTAACCAAGAGCGCGCATTTTCTATCAATTCCGATAACACATGGATCAGACAAATTAGCACAGTTGTACGTTCGAGAAGTCGTATGTTTACACAGAGTTCCGAAGACTATCACGTCTGATAGAGATTCAAAATTTACATCCAGATTCTGGACGAGCTTACAAAAGGAATCGGGGACTCGACTACATTTCAGTACCACGTTTTACCCACCAACGGACGGACAATCCGAGAGAACCATTCAAACGCTTGAAGACATGTTGAGGACTGTTGTCCTCAATAGAGGACAAAGTTGGGAACAAGTATTACCACTTGTGGAATTCGCCTACAACAACAGCTACCAGGAAATTATTGGAATGGCCCCGTACGAAGCGCTTTATGGAAAGAAATATCGATCACCACTTTACTGGGATGAAGTGGGAGAAAGAAGAGTATTAGGACCTGAGTCTATGGGAAAAATGATCGAGATTGTGAGACAGATCCACCAACGGATCAAAGAGGCCCAACACCGACAGAAGTCATACGCCGACAAACGTCGCACAGAGCTATATTTTGAAGTGGGAAACAAAGTTTTCTTGAAGATCTCCCCGTCAAAAGGAATCGTGAGATTCGGAATCAAAGGGAAGCTGTGACCAGGTTTCATAGGACACTATGAAATTTTGGAAAGGATAGGACCAGCAGCTTACAGACTGGCGTTGCCCCTAAGCTTTGGAAACGTGCACAATGTGTTCCATGTTTCACAACTCAGAAAGTACATACATGACCCCAACCATGTAATACCACCGATAGATATTTTCCTCGATGACAATATGAGTTATGTAGAATTGCCTATGGAAAATTTGGACCGACGTATCCAAAAGTTAAGGAACAAAGAGATACTTTCAGTAAAAGTTATATGGCGACACCATGGACAAGAAGAAGCAACCTGGGAATTAGAATAAACTATGAAAGAGAAATACCTAGATCTTTTCCAATGTTAGAAAATTTCGGGATAAAATTTATTTTAAGGGGGATGATATGTAATAACCCGAAAAATTTAAAAATTTTATTAGTGATGCTTAAACCAATTGCTTAGAGTTATAAGACCTTAACTATGTTTAAGGTGACCAACAAAACGAATTAGGATCGATTTGGAGATCGAAAACTAGAGAAATAAAAAAATAGTGACTAGTCCAATCGGATTTGGGTTTCCTGAATAGCCTGAACATAGAATGAATCTCAACAAAAAGATTGCATTTTTAGAATCATCTCACGAAAACATGTGAGAAGCCAAAGAACTAGAATTTTCGGGCAGACTTGCCCGGTCAGTCTCAAAAGTACTATTTACAAATCGGATCAAATTCTAGTCTGTGCTAATTATTGAAATTAATAATAACAATCAAAATCATGAATTAATATATTATTATGAATTTAGAATTCATAAGAATCAATTTCTGAATGAAATTCTTGAAGAACTTAACCGAACGCCGGGAAATATATATAGGAAAAACCCTAAACTGATCCGAACGAACCGAAACTCAAACCAATGGTCTAAATCAATAAAAAATGATTTATAAGACTCAAATTAATTATGAAATCTCAAGAATTCGATAGAAATTCGAGTGAGCATAATTTAATCGTCGAACGTTGTTTTTCCGCGATAATTCATAATTGACTTACCGGATACAATCCGAACTTCATGAAATTATTATAAACTATGAAATAAGTCTTTTAAGGCTATTTAAGAAAATAAAACCTTAAGGTTCCGAAATCAATTGAAAGCGATAAAACTTAAAGAACCCAACTACGCTTTCTCGAGCGTAGTCTATATGTATTAACTACGGTTTTGAGTTTATTTACTACGGTTTTAATGCCAAATTTACTACGCTTTTCTATTACAACCGTAGTCAATTTAATAACAACTACGGTTTTCAATTTCAACCGTAGTTAATTTCTTTATTTAAACCTCAGTATAATTAATAACGCATAAGCAAACGAGATTAAAATATACTCACACTACGCTCAAAATCACTATTCAAAAATATACAACTGCTTTCATTATAACATACAAAATCACTATACAAAAATATACAACTGCTTTCATTACGCCTACAAAATCACTATACAAAATACTATGCACATCACATAAAAATAATAAGACCGTATCCCCATATCACAAGACAAAATAATTCAAAAGATCAATAACTACAACTAAAACATCACAAGACTATATGTGAAGAAGATGAAATTTTGCCCATTCAACGCGAACTTCATCAATGTCCTCTCGAGAGTAAGACCGATTTCAATCTATTAACAATTCAAAATAGAATATTAGCATTCTCAGATGAAAAAATGATTATATTAAAGAAATGAAATGTTTATTCATATGTGAACGCAAAGAATTTTGCAAGTCCGAGATTCTCGTGATCATTGAAAACCATTCAATGATACAATTCTATAATAAACAAAATAAATTATGGCTCGCTTGAAACTCGATTAAACAAAGAAATAAACTTAGTGTGCTAATCGCTAATGTAGTACTGCTTTCAGGAAAATAACCTCATTGTCCCAATCTCAACCACTACACCTTCGTAATCAATTTGCGGTAAAATAAGCAAAAACAATTTACCAAGCATAATGGAAAATTCATAGGTCCAATTTCACCGGATGCACGCCTAAATGGACCCAATTAGGTATTAAGCATTTACTTACACATAGAACAAAATTCTTTGCAATGGATGCTTGTAACTCTGCAGAAAGAGTCAATTTTTCTCACAATGATCCAACACATCTACGATAATAATTGAATTTCGGATTTCTTTTACCAAGCCCGATAAGTTCCATGTCTTTCAAGCTTTGTCGACTATTTTAAGAAACCAATGTCGAACCAAAGGATAAGTCCACCAGATTATATCTTTACTAATAGTGTCGTAGCTCCTATAGTTCTCCAACCTTGCTGCATAACTTGAATGAATTTCATAGATGAAAATTTTGTAACCCATGTGAGCAAAAGAAAAGGAAAATTAGAAGAAATATGAAGACATGTTAAGGAGTAAAGGCCTTTACCTCTTAAAACTGAACATGATCCAATTCAGCATAATGGTTTGTTAATTGACATTAGGCTAATGTCAAAAGGGAAATGAAACCCAACTGCCATCTGTGCTACAAGATGGAGCATGACATTGGCTCAAAGGTTTATAAAGACACAGTTAAAGAAAGAAAAAGTAACTTAATAATACATCACCAAGGATGCGATAAATAACTTAGTATACAAATAAATCAACAAAGACGATGATAAAACTTTCATAATACGTCAACCATAATAAACAACTAACAAACGACTCACAAACTACCATGGACCAACCACAGCAATCAAATGAACTTGACTTAAACAGCTCAAACATCTGTAGCTACTGGTGGTGACCGTAATTACTAGAAGGTAGCCAACAAGTAGAGAACTAATAATGGTAATGGCCCAAAGAGATAACCAAGACAAGACAACTACTTAAATTAAATTGGCAAAACAATTTGTAAGCAAAGCAAGCCTAATGACCAAATGTTTATTAGCTTCTTTAACCTATTATCGGACTAACTGATGTTTTTCTTGCTTTTAGTAGCTGCTGGTGCAAAGAATTTAGGCTTAGCAAGCTACAGAAGCTCAACAGAAAACACCCAGTTACTTACACACAGATGCAGAGTGCAACAACTTAATTACAATTTACAGCTTAAACAAACACAAAGGAGAAAAATAATACAAAAATCCAATAGATAAAAAATCTAGAGGGAGAAAACAAAGCTGAAGTCGAGAGAACCAACTATAGAAACTCAATGAGAGTCTCATTTGTTAGACTTTCTTAAGAAAAATGGTAGTTGGACCCTTGACGAGATTGATGTGTTATTCGTTTCAGGGTCAATTGCCATAAACAGCTCCTCTATTCCAAGACGAGATTGATGTGTTATTGGAGATGGCTTTGACTGTTTGATTACCATAGTCATTACTGCATTGCTATCCCTTTTCTTTCTCTCCTTGTGTTCTTTAAGAGCCTGGGTTAGTGGCATGTTGCTCACGGTATCCCTAGTAACAAGAATGAAATCTCCACGTATCTTCAAAGAGAACCAAACATAATCAACAAGATTGTTTTAAACTTAAATACAGTAACTTGAAGCAACATTCTCCTATTTAAATAAGGCTGATACACAAAGATAAGTGCTTCTATACACCTAGTGAAAGTGAGCCATGTAAGACCAAACTAAACGTGCTTTTGTTGGGGATCTATTTCTATGTCTTTTTACAAAAAAATCCTTTATTCTATAAATTTTCGACATTTACTATTTAGGAGTATTAAATGTCTATAATACGATGAGAAAATAGATCTTTCTATCACTATTAGTAAATGAAGTTTCGAGATTTGAGTTGCGAACAAGAAACAAGAAAAGAAAAAGATAAAAAAGAAAAGGATATAATATAATTTCTGTAACTATTATAATTATCACTAACAAACGAAAAATATGAGAATGAATAAATAGATAAAAATTCAAGAATGATCGCAAAATCTGTTCTTCTTTTTTCTGGTGCATTTCAACAAATGATTTTTTTTGTCAAAAAGACATAGAAATAGATCCCCAACAAAAGCACGTATTTTATTTTTCCCCTTTGCAATTTATTTTTATATTTTCCCTTTTCTTTATTTTTCCTTTGCAAATTTGTTGTAAGTTTGACAGTGAACATATAAATGAGTTTGTGGCAACAACCAAATGCCCCCAAGCACAAAATTTAATCTAATTAAAATTACCTGAGATAAGGTGATCCTTTATAGGCTTTTGGCCGTATTTCGCCACGACCAAGAATCCGCGGTGTATTAACATGTCAAATCGGGTAATTTGAGTCTTTCTCCCAACTACCACAATGGGCATGCCATATGAGCTTACAACAGCTCATTTGCTACAAAATACAGTAGCAAACTGAACCCTCTCATTCTCTATCTTTGGAACAAACTTTCTTCTTTGTTTTTCAAATTTCTTCACGATCTCCAAGCTTCAAACCTCCATTTCAGCCCATTCCAACCCAAAAAATAAGTTTCTAAGATCATAAAAAGGTAGTATTCATCACCCTCTTCCATCCTAATGGAGTGAATTTGTTTTTGATTTTTTTTTCATTTAAAACCCTAGTTTTGGCCTCTCCCATTTTCGTGGCTTTTGAGCCACCAAATGGTCTCAAGCCATGAATTAAATATGTTTAGAAATATTTTCTAAGGTTGTGTTTAAATTTTGAGAATTTTTGGAGCATGTTTGGTATTTTTGATTTTGTTAGAATTCTTTGTACAGAAGATAAAGCATGCTTTTGTGAATGTTATTTCATATTGTTGTTTTTTGATGTGTTAGAAGCATGTAGAATAAATATGAGAAATTTTAGAATTTTTCTTGTATTTATTTTGAAAGGGACGAAAGCTATATGGCATTTTAAGCTATTGTTTTGATTTTATTTGTTGAAAAATAGTTGAGATATAGTGTTTAATATATGATATAAACATCATATATTAATCTTGAAATTATTGAAATACTTCTCTTATTTTTCTTCAAAAGGGCCGAAAGTTATATATATATTTAAAGATTATTTTGATTTTATTTGTTTGAAAATAGTTGAGCTATAGTGTTTAATATATGATATGAATATCATATAATAATCTTGGAATTATTGAAACACTACTCTTATTTTTTTTAGGACCGAAATATATATATATATAAATTTTGAGATTTATTTTGATTTCATTTGTTGAAAAATAGTGTTAAATATATGATATGAACATCATATATTAATCTTAAAATTATTAAAACACTTCTCCTATTTATTTGTTGGGACCGAAAACTACATATATATATATATATAAGATTTATTTGATTTTTATTTGTTGAAAATAATATGATATATGATGTTTAGAAATAATATGAATCTATTATGCATTGTTGGGAATTTATTGAACACATATGTAATGTATGTGTTAGGACAAAAAGAATTCCAAGCATTTAGTTCATATTATAAATATTAGTTAATGTTTAATGTTAATATTACATGTTTAGTACATATTGTAAACATGTTGTGAAGTTGGTAGAATTTATTGAATATATATCTATATATAGGATATTACCGAAAATATATGTATAGTAAATAAGCATGTGTTTAATTTTAATGTATGATATGAGATGCTATTTCATGTTTAGTATATGATATAAGTATGATATGATTTTTGTGGAATTTATTGAACACCAATGTTCAATAAATTGAAATTGCCGAAAACTATATGCTTGTTAACTCATGGTTTAAAATTTTATTTGATTATATTGAGTTGGTAATTAAATTCTATAGTATGATAGGAGCATAACATGATTTTATTGGATACTTATGCTAATTATTGCTAATCATCGAAAATATAACAAAATTGTTAAGTATGATGATTTTAATTGTGAATGATGTCATGGTAGTTAATCTATAAGTTTAGAATGAATGGTTGTGATTATAATGAATGAATGGAACACTCATGCACACATACACAATAGTTGGTATTATGTTAGAAAATAGGGTTTTCTAATGATTTAGTATGATTTATGTTGTGTATGGTATTGTATGGTTATATTTATGTTGTGCCGACAAACAAAACCCCAAACGTAAACAACATAGTACTTTATGTACGAGAATCCAAAAGAAATCGATAAATTTTGATAACTTAAGAAGGAATTAATGAGAATTGAAGTTAGACACGAATTAGGGTTTTCTATTAATAATAGGATACTCAAATATGAGTTCATAAGTTAGAGAAACTGAAAGCCAACTTACAACGTTAATGCTCAACAACGACAACCTAATACGATATTAGATTGAACATTAAGACAATTCGACAACGAATAACGATTATATAACTTACATAATCTCCGACGAGTTAAGAGAAACAAAAAATGTCGAAAAGTGTGAGAGAAGATCCAAACATAAGATGTCGATCCTTATGTCTCAAAGGACGAGTTAGTATTCACAAAGAATTTTGTTAATCTCTAAGTGTTTACTTACGTGATAGTATGGGATCACTTGAATCATAAGTCAAGACTCCCCTTTATTCATCGTGTTAATACGACAAGCCATCAAGCATAACCTAACTAAGACATAACTATAATTGTTAAGTCTAGTTAGTGGCTTGAGAATATCCTAATATACCAATCATAACTTGAATACTAACAATCTATAACATAATAACGTTTAGAAGAACACTAAGGTTAGAGTCGAGGTTAGACTCGGAGTATATGACTCATAAGTTGAGGTTCGCCTATGAAAGATGAAGGAAACTAGTTTGAGAATTGAGAATGTAAGATAATAGAAATTATCTTAAAACCATCATAAGAAATCATAAAGTAACCCTAAATTGGGAATGTTAAGTCGTAATTTATAAACGACCCTCGATCAATAGAAGGAATCTAAGAAAAGTTATTTTCTTATGAAGGTCATGTTCGTACTGCTTACTTAGAACTTATAGCTTCGGACTAGCAGATGGGCTCTCTTGAAACAAATTGATATGCATACCTCAAAGCATGATTTACAAAAGCTTTATGAAACATTATTGCATGAACTGTTATTGACTGCCAAATGTTTATATTTTGTTGTGATCCTATCTGAGGTTAGTATATCCAACGTGGTATGAGAATGTGTTGGTCCACCAATGTTAAAAAGGGTAACGATCGGATTCGACTTAGTTAAGGACTAACTCGGATTGTGTACACGTGTGATTGTGTGTTAAGGTTAGCTACCTCGACCGGTCACGGCGACTATGTGTAGGTGGCCATCTCCATAGTGTGCGAATGAATGATCAGATATGGAACAACGTGGATGAAATAGTCCGACCGGTCACTTTTGGAAAATGATAAAATATTTGATAGGTATGAGTCTTTTCAACTAAAATCCTCATGCGATATTGTGGGCAGTTCAATAACTTTACAAAGAAAATGTTTTTGGCAATGAGTCCACTGAGTACTTTTGTACTTAGCCCCGCATCTCATTTTGATGTGCGAGGCGATTGATGATGAGTCTGGTGGTGCGGTGGCGGTGTTTTGTTGCTATAATAGAAAGGTTTCTAGAACCTGGGCATGCATCGTTATATGCATGTCCACACATTTATTGCTGCTAAACTCTGATATTGTTTTGGTGTCTTTTGATTATTACTGCTATTCATTATCGTATTGAACTTGAGGTCGTACCTCATTCCTTGAATTGCGCCCTGATTGGGTTACATTTGGATATTGAACCTTTTGACAGGTCATTATGTGACTTGGGTTGGTATTGAAATAGTTTATTCCTTTCAGTTCATACATTTATGAGTAGTTAAATGGTTAATTGTATTGATTAGTTATGTATATATCCGCTGCATTATCATACCAGTGACGATCCATTTGATCCGTACTTCCTTGACAAGTCGGGTCGTCACATAGAAGTATGCATGATTGGTTAAGCTTAATGAGATATAAAAAGGATCACAACTAAGACAACTTGAGGAGGGATTGTTGGTATAGATTGCACTATAGATAAGAAGTGACTTGACTTGGTTGCTTGTCTATGCTGATACGTCTAGTGGTAATCCAAATGACTTTGGATGAGAGTTTAAAAGGGTGGCTGGTGACAAAACCGTGACGTATATGAATAAAAACCAGACATCCAAATTTTAATATCTACAAATTTTAATAGCTTTGGGCTTCCAACATTCTCCTAAAAGTAAATAAGCCCACCATCTAAAAAAATGGTCCGGGAAATTAGCTTACTAAGGTCCAACAATACGAATTAAAACATGACCCAACAATTTCTTTTTATATTGATACTCGATCAACATTTAAATGGACATTCATCTTTCTCTCTCTATATATATTATGCAATTAATAAATACTCATATCAATACTTTGATTTTATAAAAACTTTTGTGCAATCTTTTTGTTGGAATTATAAAAAAAGATTATTCTCTTTCTCCGGGCACAAATCAATTTAAAACAAATTTAAATTTTTTCTCTAATAAATATTTTAAAAGATCGGGGTTTTACATTCTTGGATAACCAAAATTATCCAAATTAAATTTATTTCTTTACATATTTGACTATTAATTTTAATTTAATAATAATAATAATAACAACAATAATAATAAATTATTATTATTATTTGAATATAATTAAACTTATTTTAAATTCAATAATAAATCAATAATTATTATAATTTTGATTATTCGGATATATCAAAGAATTGTGTTCCTATGAGAATTCATAAAAGAAAGGAAAAGTTAAAAAATATAGAAAATGTCTAAGAAAAACCCTAATTCATCTTCCATCCGCTCTTAAGCCCTTATCCATCTTTCTTGCTCTTTTCCACAGGTTACAGGCATACAGCCGAGCCCCACAACCGGCCGTTGACCGACCGAGCAGTCGCTGTTAATTGTGCCGCTGCCGCCGCAACTGCGCCACTTTGCTCGTCGTTTAACAGCATGGCAGCCTCTGCTTTCAATCGTAACATCTGTTAACTGATTTCAAGATCGATAGAGTCAGTCATAGGCTCATACTTATGTTTTTTTGCATTAGTCAATGCTTTAATGTGACTACTCTTAATGGTTAGGGCATTTAAATTAAGTAGTACTTGCCCCTTCTCTTTGCCCTCTTATCTCTCAGGCTGTGCAAGACAATAGTAATTGATGGCTCTTCGTTTTGAGGTAATATTGCTAAAGTCGTAAAATTTGACGACGAATGTTTAAAGATTGTGCTGTACGGTCATAATGCGTAAAGCTTGAATTGCTCTTTCCTCAATCATTTCTACTAAAATATGTCAATATTGAAACTACATGAATTTACATTAGATAGAATTTTGTTCAATGTATATTTGCGATGTAAAATCGCAGCTTTAACATCTATCAAGGTGCTCAATAGAGCCCTTCTGTACATTTTATTACTTAAAAACTCTTTGTTTCTAAATTTCTAATCCGGCACAGAATATGAATCGAATTCTAGAACAACCTTGTTGTATAACTTGTTCAATCTTAAGTTCTTAACTGATATTATCAATATTTCATGTGCTAGATTCTTGGGAGGTTCAATCGTGCTCGGGCGGCTCGACTTACACTTCCTCACTTTGTATGCCAGACGCCTTTATTTATGCCTGTGGGCACACAAGGTCTGGTTTGCAATGTTGCTTGGCGGTAGATGTAAATTCTCTATTATTCCCGATCAAATAAATAAAGAAGCCAGTAATTGGTGATTTAGGGAGCCATTTTATGATTTATGTTAGCATGATCATTGGAAGAAATTGTGGTAAATGAGAAGTGATACTCTTGTTTGTATTCTATTATTAATCAGATGAAGACTTATAGATTTGAAGGATTCTAGAAAGACGAGAGTTCTGTTAAGAGGAAACAAGATATCGGAACTAAACGATAACTAACTTATGTGCTGGAAACTCTATTTTCATAAGATACACAAATAAATTAAAATTCAATTACTGAAATTGGCTGCTATATGAAAGAAAAAACTAATGTCGAGAATTCTGTAATTTCTTGTTCTCCCTCTCAAGTAGTGCTGTTAAAAGTTATTCAGTTCAGGCATTCATAATGTTCTTCCTGGAAAACTTTAGTTTGTGTAGTGACCACTTGACAAGATGTAGGGTATGAAACTGAAGTGTGCCTTTTCACTTGTCTGATGGATTCAGTATTGTTGCAATGCTAAGAGCAAATATTTGTAAAACCAAAGTATTCCATGGCTACCTTCATATCTATGCTCAATCACCATATGATTAAGTTTGGTTTCTGTGTTCTAAAAGGCCTCCTCCTGGCACAGGGTATCCCCAATTAAGCCTAAGTATGATACCCCAATTTTCCCCATTTCTGGTGCTTGGCATCCCTTTAGAATTTGGTTTAAGGACTACATATGGCCTGAAATCCTTCAATGTAAAAATGTCTACTGTTTATGTATTAGAGTAAGTGTTTGAGATGGTACAACAGTTCCTGTTGGATCCATAGCTATTTCTCTAGTGGATTGCTATATATCAACAGAAATGATGAAGGGGAAGGATCCTATGGGACTCTATAGTGGCAATAGGTCAGCTGCTAATGTTGACTGGTGCTATGGAACTTTAGTTGTTCTAACTACATGATCTGCCAAAAAGTATTGAGGTATATGATATAGGTATCCAATCAAAGAAGAGCTTGTTAGTGGCTTAAATTTGTATGCCATTCTCTGAAGGTGGTAATATTCTTTTAAAGGGCTCTCCTACCATCTGGTGTCAGGATTAGTATACAAGCTTCAAAAGAACGATAGTCTCTTACCAGCTTGAGGGCAAAATTGCAAGATGTGCTTTTATTCCCAAGATATTAGGGTCCTAACGATATGGTTCAGTAATTTGTTTTCCTATTGTACAAATATATTTTCTTTTTCTCATTTTAAAAATCCTTTCAATTTGTGCATTGAAATTTATTTCTCAGGCGTAATGAGATATATTACGTTCATGATTTTTACAGGTACAATAAAAGGTTTAACGACCAGTCAGCTTGAGGACATTGGATGCCAAATAATTCTTGGAAACACATACCACTTGGCACTTCGTCCCACCTCTGAGCTCATTGATGAGTTGGGAGGGCTCCATAAATTTATGAATTGGCCTAGGGGATTGCTTACTGACTCTGGTGGCTTTCAAATGGTAATGCATCATTTTAGTGTTGAACATTATCAGACCGTTATGGTATTGTTTATATGACTATCTTTTCTGTGTTTTTGATCATTGCACCCTATTATCATGATGTAAAGTAATCCTTACCTCAAAGTTTGTCATTTTCTAATTATTGCGTGCACATATCAGGGCTTTATTTCTTGTAGGTTGTGGTTGGTTGAAGGATTTTAGGGTGAATTTGGTACCCATATTAGTATGTTTATTATTGCTTGGAATGATAGATTTGAGGGATATATTCAAAATCCATGATCTATCACTACTCATAGTTTGCAGTTCTATTGAAAGATTTCAGGGTGCATTTTGTTTTCCATAATATTGTATATAGTATTATTTCTTTTTTGGAGGATTTGACTGGATGAATATATCTTTCACCCTCATTTTGAAGAACTCTTTCAAGAAAAAAAAAGCAAATATAAATTATCTTTACCATATTTCCTGCTTTCTAATATAACTATCTTAAGGTTACCAGGAGTTCCTCTTATGTTGTCCAGTAGGCTTGTGTAGTGCTGTTTTTTTGTTGGGAAACCTGCTAATGGCCGTAGTATTTTTTGCATCTTTAGACAAGTCATACTATTTGATCTCCCAGTGTGTATTATTATCAGCTTCAACTATTATTTTTGATTTTGTGGATGTGTCTTTGTTTTAAAGTTGTTGCTTTATAATTGAATAATGTCAATCTGAGATATAATCACCTACTCTTTTCATGTCTAGTTTCTTTGCTGTCAGAACTCATATTATTAATCCATTGCATTTGTCATTCAAAAAAACTTTGATATTAGTTTGTGAAGAAGATTTACTGATTTGCCTGCTTCATTAAGATATTATTTTCGGTTAATATATTGAAGAGACTTCTTCATTGTGGTAGGTCTCCTTATTGCATTTGGCTGACATTACGGAGCAGGGAGTCACCTTTCAGGTACGATTTCGCTGCTTGTTCGTGTATAAACTATCTAAGTTAGACTAAGTTGTATGTCAAGATAGCATACTTCTCTATATTTAAGGGAGATACCTCCTATTGTATTGTTCCATCTTCTTTCCTACGGCTTCATCTCTTTATAAAAAGTATCTTTTTTTGTTATGAGAGAGAGAGAGCGCTAAGCGCTGTTGATGACCAATTGAAACAAGTTGTCACATTGAACACATGGTTTTTACTATGCCAGACCAATTTTTACTGATTGAACAATGGCTATTGGCATATGAAGATTTATGGTGAAAGGAAGTATTGGTTCTATTACTTTTTGTGGGTCGTGATTCTGTAGATTAGCAAAGCGTTGTAAAAAGCTTGATATTCTGACTTGCAAGAATATATGAGTGGAAAGTAATCAGAAGCATTTCTTTCCCATACCCTAATCCTACCTGATAAATCCAGCCTCTGAACTTTTTCTAGAAGAACAAGGAGAAATGACCTGAAACTTCCATGTATAGTCAATAAAATGAACAACAGAAAGCAAGTGAAGAAATTCACCTACTCAAACTTTTTTAAGGAGATGAATATTTGAATTGTTACTCTTATTGTGTTCGTTATAGTTATTTTTTTATTTTTTTCTGAATTTTTTCCTCGTTGCACTGAGGTCATACACTAATACTTAATGTCTTCCTCATGTATTTTTGTTTGCTTTTGCAGTCACCGGTTGATGGGAAACCCATGCTACTCACTCCAGAAGAGTCAATACAGATACAAGTAAAACTCTTTGACTAAACTTTTTACCTTAGTTATTTCAAGTATGTCTCATAGGCACTTGCCTTTATTTCTAGCTCCACTTTTATCAGATAATCGATGAGAAAATACAATTGCTTGTGATTTTCAATGTTAAAATTATGTCTTGCCGCCACTTGCGTTTATTCACTAGGACCATGATGGTAGAATAAAAGTAATAGAATTAGCAATGTGATATGTTGTCAAAATACTATATTGATTCCATTTTATTTATTCTCTGCCACAATGCCTGAATGAACTTGATATTCACTTTGAAATAAATTAAGATTGTTTGGTTTTACTTTGAATAGTGTAGCATTATTGAAAAAAATGGGTAGAGAATATATATCAAGATGGAATTGTTTTGGTAACAGATTTTAGTTTTCGATTTTTACCAAAAATCTTATTCAAATAAAAATACAATTGTACCCTTCATTTTAATGATGAAAGATCTTAATTGATCATATTATTAAATGTTTCTTCATGTTTACAATTTCTTGATTTGTCTTCATTGTCGAAAAATGATGATTTTTGGTTTCCTATAGCAAAATTTATCATTTCGAAAAATAAATTGAATAATTATTCTTAATATCTTAAACCTATTTAAATAAGATAGAAAATGACTTTTTAATGATATTTAGATGACAAATGTGGGACAAAAGTGTAATATTCCTTGCTTTGCTGTGAATCACTTGATCGGCAGTGAATTGTAAAATAGAGCTGGACGGGGTCACTAGATAGACATTCTGATGATTAAGTCAATAGTTTGCATCAATGTTGTAAAAAGCTTAAGGCGGGCGGGCGTTTACCTGCTGCGGCGGTAAGCTTGGAGGCGGTCCGGGCGTAAGCCTCGTCAACAAAGAACAAAATATATATATATATATAAAGAAAATATATAACAATAGATTGCAACTCAAACATTAAATTAAAAGGTTTTTAAGTCTTAAAAACATCAAAATAAGTCTTAAAAGGCATAGGGAATCTATTACATCATCTCACATTACATTTATCCATTTTTTTTATTTAATGGATTAAGCAAAAATGAATGAGAACAAGAAGAAAAAGAAAAAGAAAAGAAAGAAAAAAAAAACTGGTCTGGTGGCGTCGGCGGCGGCTGCCGGAGGAGGCTGGCGGCGGTGGCGGTGGCGGTGGAGGAGGAGGAGGTGGAGGAGGAGTGAGTTGGAGAGAGATGGCAGAGAGAGAAGAGTGCTGCGCGTTCTTGTTCTTCCTCTTTTCTTTTTCTTTTTTTTTAATTTTAATGTTTAGAATTCAAATTTAGGGTTTTAATTTATTGGGCTGTTATTAATTTAGTTTGGGCCCTAAAAGATTAGGCCCAAAACACAAAATTGAACCCTAATTTGCATTAAAACATAGATTGAACTTACCGCCTCTTCACTCCTCCAGACAGCCTCTGCTGTGCCCTCCAAGCGGCCGGGCGAGCAGCGAGGCTCGCCCGAATTTGCAGAGGCGGTCGCCCAGGCGTTTTCCGGCCGCCTCGCCTTAAGGCGCGCCTCGAGGCGGCCGCCTCTGCCGATTTTTACAACATTGGTTTGCATGCATATAGTATGTTTAAGGCTTACTGATTGCTCAAGATGCATACCTTACCTTTGAGTGATGGGTATTTAGAGGGGTAAATATGTTGTAAGATAGACATAAAGTATTATATAATAAATGTAGAATAACATCGGATAACTATGGATTACCACAGATATGTTGCGTTCTTGGTGAGAATTCTGAATAATTCAGAAGAAATATGTGTAAAGAGTCAACTCTTAGCTGGATCAAGAGTGTTCACATCTGATGATTCTAATCGAGGACATAGTGCACGTGACTTTCTTCGCAACCTTCGAACGGATAGAGCCGACTCCTACCTTTTAGGTGGAATTTCAGATTACAGACCTGACTACCGAGGATGGGTATGTGCAGCCAATGTTGTAAAAAGCTTAAGGCATTTTACCTTTACGAGGCGAGGCGGTTCGAGGCGTAACCCTCGGCAATAAAAAGCAAAGCAAAATCATAAAAATTATAAGCTGACCTAGAAAGAAAAAAAAGAACGATAAAAGAACTTGACAAAGAAAAAAGAAAAAAATAAGTAAAAACTAACCGAGAAAGAAAGAAAAAAAGAAGGAAAAAACTGATCTTGATGAGGTTGGCTGTCACTAGCAGCTGCCGCGGTTATCATCGGCGGTCGTGGGTTGCGGTGAGGGGATGAGGGAGGAGAGAGTTGGAGAGAGAATGGCAGAGAGAACGATGGCACGATGGCACCTCTTTCTACTATAAACTTTATTAATTAGAATTTAGTTTTAGGGTTTAACTATATTGGGCTATTATTAATTTTATTTGGGTTCAAAAATTTTAGGCCCAAAACACCTCAGGCCGGAGAGACGTACGCGTGATATTTACAAAAAGAGGCGATCATCCCGGGGCATTTTCCGGCCGCCTCGCCTTGAGGTGAGCCTCGAGGCGGCCGCCTCTGGCGCTTTTTACAATAGAGTGTGCAGTAGTTGTAGGATGCACCAGAACTGGCTGTTGTCATCACTCTGGCCGCCGATGCCGATAAGACCGAGGGTCCAACTAAGGGACTTCTCCGAAGAGGGCAGTTGCAAGTGAACTTGCTTCTGAACAATCTCTAAAGAGGTTGAGGAAGGTGTCAGATGCTTTCCCTGACAAAAATTGTCTACTTCCCGCCCCAAGCAAAAGGGTATACTATCCGAGAGCCTAATTCTGTGGAAAGAGAGATGCTCCAGCACCTGGTAGGGGAAAGGCTCAAGCTGTGTCTGAGTCGAGGCTAGATGTCATATATGTGCAACCATATGTCATATGTGAAGTTTTTGGGAGGAGGGGGGGCTTAATGCGTCTCTCTAACAAACAGTATGGGGAATTTTGCTCAGGCATCTAGTTAATGAGGTGGATATAGTGAGGTTTGAACAAATATTCAACATTTTGTGTTGTCATATGGCTAAGGTAGGACTTATAACATTCTCAACACTTGTGATTTTCGACCTTGTATCTAATTTTCTTATATATATATATATATATATAGGGTTGGTTATAGAGGAAATTACCTTTTAGATAAGAACTAAGAAAAAATAACCACTCTAGATTGAATAAGATCGAACGACTCATAATTATTTATTGATAAAAATAGTCAAATCTCTAAATTTTTACTATTTGGATATTTCACATTCTATTTTCGTTGTCGTATAATTCATATTGTTGTTCATGTAGTCGTAGTTCTTGTGCTTAATATCACATTCTAATTAGTTGTTATGTTCACGTAATTCGTGCTTTTGTGCATGTAAGCGTAGTCATTGTGCAAATGAGAACAATTACCATAAATGAATATATAAAATCCCTTAATTATAGGTTAAACGTGTGTTGAACTTGTATATAATGTTTTCTGTTACCACTATTTTGATTTCCTATCTAAATTGCTTTCTTGATTGCATTGTACATTATCTCATACAGTGTAGAAAATCACCGAACTCTGTATGAGAAGTCTGAATGATTGGTTAAACTAATTGAGATATAAAAATGGTCACAACTGAGACAATTTGAGGATGGGTTGTTGGTATAAGCTACAGATAAGAAGTAACTTGACTTGGTTGCTTGTCTATGCTGGTAAGTCTTGACGTATAGATTTATGAGTTCTTCTATATCGTCGTGAAGAACTAGATCTAAGTGACTTTACGTCAATCTAAATCTCGATAAGGTTTCGGGTGAATATCAGTTACTGACCATTATTTTGACTTGTTATGGGAGGAGTTACATGAGATAACTCAAGATTCTCTGCATCTTGGGTGGTGACAGTATTTGTATGTCATGCTGGTTACTTGTATCGAGTCACCGTATCCGTTTAGAATGATGATGTCCCCTTAAGGAGCTCAAAAGGTTTATTGTACTAAATAGGTTTATTTAGCTCACGTACAATAATAAAGTTGAGTAGTACTGCTTAAAGAATTAAATAAATTAATTACTAGAAGCAGTCAGAGTGTTATAAATAATTAATGGACATGCGATATTTTAAATACAGGGATTCGTAGGTCTAAGTACAAACTTGACTCAACTTGTAATAAATGGGTAAGTCGGTCTTCATGGTTTAAAAGGTGCTAGTGAGGCTCGCCTCGGCGTGCCTCGATCGGCGATCGAAATCGCCTTGAGGCGCCTCGCTGTTGTCGAGGAGGGCGCCTCGGCCGGCCGGGCGCACGAGGCGGTCGAGGCGGATGCCTCGCTTTATCATCAAATTTCACTTTTTATTACGGTTTTGTATTTTTATTATGTTTTGCATGGGCTTTTATTATTTTTGATAATTTCTAATGGGTTAAGAAAATAGCCTTAATTGATTGAATTAAGATCTAATTTCTCCTGTACTCTGTCTCTCTCTCTCTCGTCTCGCTTTTCAGCTCTTCACCGCTCTTTCTTCTCTCTCTCTTGCTCTCTCGGCGGTCTCTCTTCTCTCTCTCGATTTCAAACTGTCTTTGCGGTTGCATTTATTTGCGGTTCGGCTTTATTATTTTAGTCATTCGGTAATTTTAATTACTTATGTATTTAGTTGTCTGTCGAGGTTGAAGTTGTCTACATAATCTAGCTTCTTATACTTTTGATTATGGTGAATAATTATTGGACTTTAGTTTAAGATTTTAAAAGACTCATAAGTACTTAATTATAAGCTTATGTTTTTTATGTCTTGTAATATATTTGTTATGTTTTATGAGTTCTTTTATATTAGTTATAATTTTTATGTGTTTTTGTGATTTACGCCTCGGTCTTACGCTCAAGGCTTACACCTCGCGATGCTATTGGAAAACACCTCGGTGCTTCAAACGTATATTTAAACCTTGTCAGTATTTATTTTCTAGTGAAATGAATAAATATTTATGAATTAATTTATGTTTAGAACTAAACATAAGATAATTAATTCATTTTAGGCTCATCTTTATTCATTGTATCTGATCCCTAGGCTTGCCTACCAAGGTCTTTAGCCATGAAGTTTTCTTCCTCCACTATATAGTCTCTGTGTCCTGATTATTGTATTATAATTTAATACATCTCCTAATCTAGATAAATATTATCTGATATCAAAAGATATCAAGAGATGATTATTCTAGAAATGAATTATATTCAAAATAGAAGATAATTATTGTATTTATTAGATGTGCTAGAATTCTATCACATTAAGATTCTAAGGAGAGCACTATAAATATATAGTAGGAGTAAATCAGGAATCCCAACATATATTGTGATTTTCGAAAATTAAACATAAGGGACGAAAATTTGGTGCTCTTCATAGATTACTCTCACTTAGCATTGGAGATCAACATCAGTGCATAGTCCAAAAGATCAGAACTAGTTTGTTATTGATTGGCTACGTCAGAAATTCGTAGGGAAATACAAGAAAACCCCCTATGTGTTGTAGTTAATTATATAAGAGCATCTTAGAAATATAATCGATGTATGGTGAATTAAATATCCAAGATAGATCCTCGGAAGCAAGGAAAAAAATTCATATTTCTCTACAAAAGTGTTACCATTAAAATTTAAGGATAATAAACAATTTATAATTAATCTTGACTGCTAGATTATAAAAGATAGATGGAACACATTAGTTCTTAATTCTAAAAAAAATTGAAGTTCTCATTTGATCTACTCGTTATATATATATATATATATATATATATAGGTTCTGTGAACCATAAGGGTGTCCGAGCAGGCTCAGGATAATGCTACGTAAAGGAACTACAAGCAAGGACAAAGAATTGGTGTCTCCTGCTCCCAGCCTTTCTGTGGCTACAGCTTGTATGGCCGAACTAGAGAAACTCCTCGGCAACTAAGGATAATGCTTCATTGGCCAGATCTGAACGTGAACACGCTGCCTTGGCGCAGAAGGAGGCGGAACATGATCTTTCCTCACGGAACACATCTTTCAATGCCCTCCAGCAAGGGAGGGAGAAGGGTCGCCGGCGCGGGCAGGATGTGGGTTTGACATATTGCTGGCTGCAGATCCTAGCGATGCCTATAGGCCAGAGGTTCCTTCAGATCTTCAGATCTGATAGAATCTTACTTGAGGACTTTTCTCTTCATGTCAAGGATGTCGCCGGCGATTCTTCACTTTGCTGGTTACACTCTTGAGACGGCCTTGGGAGCTATGCCGAGCTCACGGACACTGAGGTAGAGAACATCCTATGCCAGATGCCCTCATTTCCTAGATTTCAGACGAACATCTCTCTCTCTAGAGGTTTCCCTTGGTGGTTAGAGCTAATGCGTAGGGCGACCACTACGCCGGACAAATCTTGTTACCAGTCCTGTCCTACCTTGCTGCTGATCAAGTGCAGGATGGTACTGATTGTCACGACCTGATTATTTAATTAGGTAATTAACTAAATAATCAGTGTGACTGGTTTAAAGAAATGAAATTTTGGACAAATGGACGGCATGTCCCCTAGAATATGGATAAGCCAACCTGCACAACAGCAAATAACCAACAGCAAGCAACAACAACAAGTGAGGTTACAACCTCAACAATATGTACATAAACATATTCAAGCATTTACAAGGTTTTTTCCAAAAAGTATTGTTTCAAGTTTCAGAGTCAACAACGGAAGAATAGTGAATGTCATGTATGAAGACACGACATTCGAGCATAACTATTCAAAACAAAAGAAAAGACCAAGCTCAGCTCCAAAGCCCACATCCCTTCCATGCTCAACCTGCACCACATAAAAAACATATTTGCGGGCATGAGTACCAGAAAGTACTCAGTGGGTAATTGCCAAAACGTTAACTTTCAAAACTTTAATCACTGACTTACTAAATTTGCTTAAAGGAAGAGTTGAGAAGATAAACTTGAATAGTCACTTCATAAGAAGAATTCGTTATTCTGACACCACCCATTAACGTTTTGTAACATACCGGCATCACATACCCAAGTTGGTCTCGAAATTTGCCAACCACAGTCATACCCTATCTACGTCATTCAGTAATGGGAAGTAGGCCTCCTCCCCAATACCATGACCGGCCTACATTTGCAAGCTCATGGCCATAAACCTGTGCACAGTGTATATCGTTTTCTTACCGTAGATAGGTCAATTGGCGTCATACCCACAATGTGGTAAATCAATCATTATCAACATACTCATAATGTGGTGATTGGAAACATTCTCACGATAGAAACACGTTTGAAACTTAACATTTAATTTTGTTCGGAAAATAGTTTAAGAAGCATTACCCACCTGTCTAGTACGTTTGTTTCTTCGTCTTTCACTCCTCGATTTCCTTTGCTCGTTCCTTGTAAAATAAGATTATTATCGAATTTAGCAAACTTTCTTGTTCACTTGAACATATCACAACTAAATCTTAGTTCCGCCTAAATCTAAGATTAGGTTAGACTTATTGCATTCCTTTTTAACTTATTCTTTAATAAACTTAAATCTTAGATACCACATAACACGCTATGATCAAGGAAATTAAACAACTTCAAGTAAATAACTTCCACTTACACTTATCATAAGTTTATTAATTCAATCCTCAAAACGTCTTATTAATAAACAAATTCTAATGAAATTTCGGCAGAGTAACGTTTATAATATGAATCGCCATTTTAATCCAAAATCAACCAAATTCATCCTAACCTAAATCAACACCATATGCCAAAATATATACTTAGGAACTTAAAACAAGTCCAAACTCATTCATTTACATCATAATTCTACTATGCCCTTCAACCATACCTATTATGTAATTTCATAAATTTCATAATCAACAATCCATTTAATATCAAACAACTCACATTTATACTCATTTATCATCAATAATCATTAATCCATGATCAATTCAAACTTTAATCAAGTTCATCATATAAATCCACAATTTGATACTAAACTTTAATTTTTCATCTTTTAATATATAAGTTCAATGAATCCCATAAATTCAACTTAAGCATTATTTTTATCATAGATCTCAAAAATCATATCAAATACATCAAATAAAATCAAGAAATCAAAGTTCATCCCTACCCCTTAATTTTTGAAAATTAGAGAATTAGGTTTATGCATGAATTAAATTCTTATAAATTCATATCATGCATTATATATATCCTAAAGCTTAAATATCATGCCAAATAGATCAAATAAAATAAAAAACCCTAAATTCTAACCACCCCTATTTTTCAAAAATTTGGGGAGTTGAATAAACATGATTTAATTTTTTCATTTCTTTGATCATATGGTGTTTATTTCCATTCCTAAACATATATTTAAACTCAATTTAACTAAATCACAACACATAATTCACATACAAAAATTAGGGTTCATAACTAATACTTTAATTCACCAACTTTATGAAATTAAAGAATTAAAACCATAGATTATGTTATTTATACATCATAAGCATAATTAAATCAATAAACATAACAAAAATTAAACAAATCAAACTTAAATTTAATCATGAAATTTTTGAAATTTATCATACATAAGAAGATCATATACTTCAATTTAAATCACAAAAACTTAGCTTAATCAAAGTATTTACCTTGCTTGATATGATTTCCAATCACTTTAGCACTTAAATATGGATTAAAATTGAATTTTTTTTTGTGTGTGTTCTAGTGTGTGTGCCGAAAATATGGAGGTTGATGGAGGTGGAAGATGATTTTAATTAAGTATAGTTCTAGAAGTATGTATTTATAGATAGCATTATTAAATTTTATTCATTATATTTTCCTTTTTCCATAATTCTCGAAAATTATACAAACATTTTTTAAAAATTGCTAAAATTAGTAATTAATATTCTTTTATAGTAAAAACTCAATTTTCTCATTAATATAAAAATCCAAAACAATTATCTCCATTATTGGAATTAAATTCATGTAAATATAACTTTAATGCTTTCATATACAAATAATCAAATAATTATTTTATTTGTTAATAAAATTTGGAAATCATAGAAATATTTTCTTTATCACTAGATATAAATAAAATAAATTTATTCAAGCCATTTAATAGCTTAAACAATATTTCATTTCATTTTATAAATAAATTCCACATAGAAATAATTTAATGCATTTCTTTAGCACATTTTCTATGTAATGAAATTTTTCATTCAAACACACAATAATAATCACATATCTAACATTTCATCATAATAAAACTCATTTCTAAATAATCTCTACTTCTTCTAATTTCTATTCTTTCGCTTAGAAATTAATCAAATTTCTATCACTTTCTAATTTATTATGCACTTCTATATAAATTTTTAAGAAAAAAATGCCTTTAAGCCTCTAATTATACTTAATTAGGCTCTAATTAAGACTACTACACTGATGGAGTAGTGCCTCCTTGAATTTTGTAATTTTTTATTTTTTGGCTCCATCAAGAGTTGTAAATTTTTTTCAATTTGTCTAATGAAAAGATCTTTCTTCCCATTGTTGCATTTTTCTTTCATGTATTTTGCCCTTTTTAGTTCTATAAAAAAGATTCTAGGTCTGGGTGTATAAAAGATATAAAAAAGATTTTAGTTCTATAAAAAAAGATTCTAGGTCTGCTTTTTTATGTAGTGCTTTTCCTATGTTCTCTAATGTGATTTATTTTCCAGATTGTCTGATAAGTGATACTCTTCTTCTGAGATACAATATTGCATTTACTACTAAACACTTTTTAAGTAAAAATCCTTTGTTTTACGTATCCACAATATTGTATTTGCAATTTTACTGTGTTGTTTCTGTGCGTCTAAGATATTAGCCATGTGGTTTCCCTCTTCTCTTGCAGAACCGAATTGGAGCTGATATTATTATGGCTCTCGATGATGTTGTGAAAACCACTATTACGGGTCCACGGATTGAAGAGGCTATGTATCGCACCCTTCGCTGGATAGATAGATGCATTGCAGGTAACTATCTTTATGAATTATGATCTCACTTATTACTAAGAAGGTGTTTGGCTAAGCTTTTTTTTAGAGAGCATATAGGATATTTCAAGAGCTTATAAGATGTAATGTCTCAAAAGTTTATAAGTTGTCAAGGTGTTTGGATAGTTGAATTTATAAGCTATAGAGAGAATCGTGAATTAGAGTTAGAGAGAGAATATTGAAGAGAGATAAAATTGGAAGGATATATATTGAAAATAACAAATCATAGTAGAGTACTTTTGTAAATCATTGATGTTTATAAGCTTATGAAAAAATAAGTTGGGATTAAAGAACTTAGTTTTTGGGGAACTTATAAGTTATTGTAACTTATTTTCATAGCCTATAAGTTGTTGAAGATTTTGCTTTGCCAAATACTTCCCAAGAGCTTATAAGCTCAACCAAACACCCTCTAAGTGTCTTTTACTTGTCAACAGAATAACATCATGTTTTATGAATGTTATTAAGTTTATCGGCTAATAACATATGTGCAACATGAGTGGGGTCGATGACTGTTACTTGAAAACTGTAGATTGATATCAAATGTTACAGGCAATCTTGGGCTCTTCTAATGTGCTTGAACTCCTTTGAGAAATGCTTCTTGAGCTCTGAAATTAGATTCGTAAAATAATTTAAAAAATCAAATAAACTTATTTCAGTTAGGTATTGCTTTTTCCATATAGCATCTCATTGTTATGGATTACTAAAATGTTAATGTTTTCATCAGCACACAAGAGACCCTATGAGCAGAATTTATTTGGAATTGTGCAAGGTGGCTTAGATCCAGTGTTAAGGTTGGTTTCAGTTTTAACTTTGGTCTAATTTTCTTAAATACTTTATATATTTTTCACTTGGTTTAAATTCTTATGATCTTTTGTGCAATTAATCACTGACAGGGATATATGTGTCAAAGGCTTGGTGGACCGTAATTTACCTGGGTACGTCTATCTAAACAGTTTACTTATAGCATTCACAATGTAGTTTGGGATGTAGAACATGTTTACCTATGTTATTTCTACCCTGTGATGATCTGATTCCAACTTAATTACAGCCCAACCATTTACCCCCTTATAGTTAATCAATGTTATCTTGTCATATCAAGACTAATGACTGAACAATTGAAACGGAACATTTCATGCATTACCTTTTATTCTGCATTTAGCTCCAAGCTGTAGGCATCCATTATTTTCTCCAGCAAATTGGTCATCCACCTTCTTAGTATTGGCACCATATTCCCAACCTCCGCCACTGCCACCACTCATTTGGTATCCCTCTCACCAAGTTCCATATACTTTTACCTCAATCCTATTGATATATATGGGTTTCATGATGTGTATTTTCAGAGTTCAGATGAGAAATAATTGATCAGTTATATACTAGTGCCAGGCTGCCAGCAATATTTTTCTTAAATTATTCTTCGACAGCTATGCGATCGGTGGTCTAGCTGGAGGTGAAGATAAAGATTCATTCTGGCGTGTTGTTGCCCAGTGTACAGCTGCATTGCCTGAGGATAAACCACGCTATGTTATGGTACATCTTACTTTGATAATATGTAGAACAATCCACAATATTTATAATTTCTCTGAGATGTTTTATGTCTTGGCTAATAATATTCCAGGGTGTTGGCTATCCTCTAGACATTGTAGTTTGCAGTGCATTAGGTGCTGACATGTATGATTGCGTCTACCCTACACGTACTGCTCGCTTTGGGACAGCTCTTGTGCCCCAGGTACCATATTGAATCTTGTGAATTATATTGAATTAGAAATAGGTTGCTTAAAGTGGAATTCTGTATTAGATATCATGCTTGTCCATGCGTCTATCATGAATCTCTGTCCTTATGCAGGGGGTTTTAAAACTTAAACACCAAGCAATGGCTGGTGATACCCGACCGGTTGATCCTACATGTGAATGCATGGTATGATTCACTTTTTCCCTGATTATTACTGAAACCTTATTACCTTAAATCTATTTTTTGATGCTGTGGCAGGTGTGTAAAAATTACTCGAGAGCATACATTCACTGCCTTGTCACTAAAGATGCAATGGGATCTCAACTTCTTTCTTACCACAATTTATTTTACATGTTGAAGGCCTGTTCTACAAGACTACATCATATCATATCTAAAGTTTTCTTGCTATATTTCCCATTGTCTTCTGCCTTGGAGTTTAATGAATGTATTTGATATAATTGTTACAGCTTAGCAGGGATTTGCACTCATCAATTGTCAATGGCCAGTTTCCAGAGTATGATTTTGAGTACTTCAGTATATGTATTCTGGGGTGGTTTTATATATGATTTTGCATGTTTTAGACTATATTTATTTTTTGACTCGCAGTTCTATGCACTGAATACCCATGGTGATTTGCCTTTTCTTTTATGAATGTACACAGTACTTACATTTATTTTTACCTCTTACCAGGTTTGTTTGCAACTTCCTCCAGAAAATGGTATTTCTCACAAATTGTCTTATATGTCCTATGTTTTGTTTATGTGTATTATGGAAAAATTTAGTTCATGTTAATTTCTTTAATTACCATTGTCTTAATGTGTTAATTCAGATACATTAAATTATGTGCTTTTGCCTTAATAGATTTATAGCATATAGAAAACCCTAGGAAACATCCCCAGGTAACACCTTCCAACTAAGTACAAATTTGGGCCTAGGCTAGAAGGAAAAGCACTAAAGTGATAAAACAAATTTAAGGATTGGTCCTTCAGTAGCTTTCCCTTAGAAGTTATGTCCTTAGTCATCTTGAACAGTGGCTCTGCTTCTCGCTCTGATTTCCCCAAACCATTGTTTGTAATGGATTGGTGGTGGGCGTTTTCCCATAGGTACATGTGGTAAATATAGAAATGTATGTCTATTGAAATCAAAAGAATAGTCCATACATTATATTTCTAGCAATACAATATGATACCGATCGCCATCCGTTGCAGATTTATTCACGTGGGAAGCGTGCAAGAGTTTATTATTTGTGTTTAGAGTCTTTATTATTATTATTGTTGGGTCTGGCCCACAGTTTGCATGGGCTGAGTAATTAGGGTTTTATTATTTATAGCAAATAAGAAAGATAGGAGTGGGTCTTTTGTCTTGGTGAATTCTGGAACGGAGACTTCTCCATTGGCCTCGTGAGAGGATTTCTATTCAGTGTTATTTTTGTATAGTTTTCTACAAGATCCGCCTTTACTCTATCAAATTGGTGCGGTGAACGATGGTGGCTACCCGAAGTATTGATTCTCGTTTAGAGGGTTTAGAGAATGCGGTTGGGGATTTTTCGACTGTTGTACAGGACCTTCGCACCTTCTAGATGTTGACGGAAGCCAGCAATGCGTCCATGTCAGCAAAGCTCGATGCCTTGCTAAAGAAGTTTTCTATCTTTGTAGAAAATTCCGATGCAGAGGAGTCTGAGGGTAGTCAGACGACTGGGGAGAAACAATCTGCTCCCTTGCCCGTCCAAAAGATGGATATCCCAGGGTTTGACGGCTTGGAGGCGCTGTCTTGGTTGGCTCGCGCTGAGCAATACTTTTTAGTGCATAACATACTTGTTGATCAACGCATGAAGATTGCACTCATTGCTATGTCCGGGTCTGCCATGTCTTGGATACAGATTTTACTATGTCGTTGCCCTAAACTGACATGGTCTCAGTTTTCACAACAGTTGCTGTTGGCGCTTCGGTGATGGGTCCACTGTCAACGACTTTGAAGCCCTATTCACTATGAAGCATACGGGGTCTTTAAAGAGTATGTTTCCGCCTTCGAGCGGTGCGTGTGCTCTCTGATGAGCTATATCTCGGTGTTTTCTTAGGGTGTTTGAAGAAGGAGATTTGGGTGCGACTTTAGGACGCTACTCATACCGACTATCCTGCTGCGATTCACATGGCTAAAAAACTCGAACTGGTTCAGCCAACCTCCCAAAGCTCTTCCTTTTGTAGGCCCGCTACATTTTCACCACCCTCATCACTTTCCCAGCAGCACAGGCTACGTCAACACGTTCTTTTCAGGCTTCCTCGGCATCACGACCATCCCGCCGTTTTCGTAACATGACTGATGAAGAGGTCAAGAAGCATCTGGTGGCTGGAACTTGTTTCCGTTGTGGACTAAAATTTGGACCCACTCATCGTTGCCCTCCAAAAACCTCGCACGTTTTGGTGGGTTGCACAAATGTCGACGATGGTGAGGACGAACTGATTCCGGAACAGACACATTCAGTTGAGCATGACCAATCCGAGCATCAAGTTTTCTCCTCTCTAGAGCTGTCGGAGCTAACATCATTTGCTTTCGATGGACCTCAAACAATGAAACCTATGAAGCACCAATATGCCCAGAAGGGCACCGTATTCATCTCAATATTTATTAAATACGAATACAAAATAAATACGTCGAAATACGTATTAAATACGTATTTATTTATTTATTAAAATACGTATTAAATACGTTCAGAAACGTTTTGTGAAAGTCAAATACATAGGTTTCGGTTTCAGTACATTATTATATATCACAAACCAAATTACTTCATGCCGCTGCCGCCGCCGCCGATGCTGGAACAGAACAGATTTCACGCCGCCGCCGACGTCATCGTCGCTCACGCCGCTGCCGACTGGGTCGATGCTTCACTCCCCTGCCTGGTGCCGCCGCCTGGATAGGAACAGATTTCACGCCGCCGTCGCCGTCGCTCACGCCGTTGCCGACTGTGTAGACGCTTCACAGTGAAGCGCCGCCTGGTAAGTTCCTTTTGTGACGGGTGAGAGAGAGAAATAGAGAATAGCTGACAACTGTGTAAGTTCCTTTTCTTTCTTTATTTTTTTCAGCTTTTGTTTTCCAGCGAATGAGAGAGAGAAATAGAGAATAGGAGTAATTGTAATTATTGTCCTTTTCTTCAGAAGCTACAGTGACAACTGTCATAGCTTTATTTTTAAGAAGTAGACACTTATAAATAGTATCATAGCTGTAATTCAGATTTGTTTAATTTATTTTGATATGATAGAGTCTATATAAATTTAATAATAATAATAATAATATATAAATATTACAAAAAATATAAACGTATTTTAGACGTATTCGTATTTTTTGAAGATTGACGTATTTCGTATTCGTATTGGTGCTTCTTAGAATGAAACTGATGGGTTGTGTGGGAGAATCGCGCCTTAAGTGTTTCGTAGCAGACCTCGTGGCGAAGAAACTTCATTGGGCCATTGAACCTTCAGAACATTTCTCAGTGTTTTTGGGGGATGGAACCCGTGTTTACACCATCGGCATCTGTAAGAACGTTTCTTTAAATATAGATTCCGAATTATTTGTCATCTCGTGTTATGTTTTCCCTCTGAGCAGTGTGGATTTGATTTTGGGGGTATCGTGGCTGGCCACCCTTAATGATGTGAAGGCTAATTGGAAAACGCTCACTATGGAATTTATGGTTGAAGGCTGCCAATGTTACTTCGCGGCGATCCTACTCTTACCCGCAAGGCCTGCACCTATCAAGAGCTTAGCCCACTTGAACCACATGACAAGAGTTGGGTGTTGTGGGTTATGGACAGAGCTGCTTTTCTAGAAAGTTACAGAATGTCAGATTCATTGTCAGAGGCTGCCCGACGAGATTTAGCAGTAGTTCTTGCGGAGTTTTATGCGGTTTGCGCCCCGCCGACGGAGCTTCCTCCTTCGCGCACCAGTGACCATCGAATCACTTTGCATCCAGGGGCGCGACCTGTGTCGGTGCGTCCCTATCGCTACAATCACTTGCAAAAAGATGAAATGGAATGCTTGGTTGCTGAAATGCTCGCAGCAGGTATCATACGGCCGAGCACCAGCCCTTACTCCAGCCCGGTGCTCTTGGTTCGGAAGAAAGATGGCTCTTGGTGTTTCTGTGTTGACTATCGAGAGCTTAATAAGCTCACCATTCCCAATAAATACCCAATCCCAGTAATCCAGAATTATTAGACGAGCTGCATGGTGCACAGTGGTTCAGTAAGTTGGATCTACGGGCGGGTTATCATCAAATTCGTGTATCCTTCGCGGACGTGCCCAAAACAGCTTTTCGAACTCACTCGGGCCATTATGAGTTCTTGGTCATGTCATTCGGCCTCACGAATGTCCCAGCTACATTTCAGAGTTTGATGAATGACATTTTTCGACCCCACCTTCGCCGTTTTGTATTGGTGTTCTTTAACGATATTTTGGTATATGGTCGCTTGTGGCAAGAACATTTGGGGCATCTTCGTCAAGTTTTGCAGGTGTTGCACTGTCACAAACTGGTTATCAACCCCAAGAAGTGCCTTTTTGGTCGCACCGGGGTGGGGGGGTTCGATGGACCCCGCCAAAGTGTCAGCGGTCCTCTGGTGGCCAACGCCTATAGCAGTTCTTAGCATTAAAGGATTTCTAGGTCTCACGGGATACTATCGGAGATTTATCCGAGATTATGGGAAAATCGCCGCACCCCTTACGGCCTTGCTGAAGAAGGACACTCAACCTCCAGAGGCTGAGGCAGCTTTTCAGTCATTGAAGTCAGCCTTAACCACAGCTCCGGTGCTACGTATGCCTGATTTTGCAAAAGAGTTTGTAGTTGAATGTGATGCCTCCGACCATGGGATCGGCGCATTTTTGATGCAAGAGAAACAACCAATCGCTTACTTCAGTAAAAGCTTTTCCTCCAATTTATTATCTAAGTCTGCATACGAGAATGAATTGATGGCTTTGGTCTTAGAGGTGCAACATTGGCGCCTTTATCTTCTTGGCCGCCGGTTTATTGTACGCACTGATCACCGAAGCTTGCGCCACCTATTGACTCAGCCTTTGACTACACCAGTGCAGCAAAACTGGGCTGTATGATTTCACTATTATGTATAAGGAGGGCTCCTTAAATCTGGCGGCTAATGCCCTATCGCGCCAAGCGGAGGAGGATGAAGTTGTGGGTGATCTGGCAGTTATTTCATGGCCACAGTGGGTGGACTGGTCATCTCTTCAGCGAGAAATTGGGGCTGACCCAAGGCTGAGCAAAATAGTGGAGGATTTACAGAACGGGAGGACAACACCCAAGCATTACACCTTGGTACATGGGATTCTTATGTATAAAGATCGCTTAGTGGTTCCTATTAAGTCACCATGGATTCCGAAATTGCTACTAGAATTTTATGCTACACGTGCCAGTGGTCACTCTGGTACATATCGCACTTACCGTCGTTTAGTTGCAAGTGTATATTGGCCCGGAATGATGAAACTAGTCACTAGTTCGTGGCTGCGTGTGTGACCTGCCAAAAGAACAAATACGAGAGGAGGTCTCCAGCGGGTTTATTGACTCATTTGCCCATCCGACTCGGGTCTGGGATGATGTTAGTATGGATTTGTTCTCCGGTTTGCCGCGTTCTGGTAGTAAAGATTGTGTGTTAGTGCTGGTGGATAGATTCTCTAAATATGGCCATTTTTTGGCACTTCGCCATCCTTTTACAGCAAAATCAGTGGCTGGAGTTTTCATTCGTGAGATAGTTCGGTTGCATGGAATTCCGAGTTCAATTGTGTCTGATCGAGATCCTATCTTCCTTAGCTGTTTTGGCAAGAGTTGTTCAGTCTCGCTGGCACTACCCTGAAGATGAGCTCCGCATATCACCCTAAGACAGACGGCCAGACAGAAGTATTGAATAGGTACCTAGAGACTTATTTGCGATGTTTCTCTTCCGAGCGACCCAAACAGTGGGCAAAGTGGTTGAATTGGGCCGAGTATTGTTATAACACTGGGTTCTACTCCGCGGCGGGTACTACACCATTTGAGGCGGTCTATGACCGCCCCCCCACCTGTGTTGCGTTGTTTCTTGCCGGGGGAGGTTCAAGTGCCGTCTTTGGCAGAATCTTTAACTGCTCGAGATGAAGTTTTATCACATTTATGTTACCACCTGGAGCGTGCGCAGCAGAGAATGGTACGTGAAGCCAATAAACATCGCCGTGATGTGTTCTCTTGTTTATTTAAAATTTTGACCTTATCGGCAGACGACTTTATTCAAGGCTGGTAACCGTAAGTTAGCCCCACGGTTCTTCGGCCCATTTGAGGTAGAGGCTAAGGTGGATCATGTCGCCTATCGCTTGAAGCTTCCCTTAGGCTCTGAGATTCATCCAGTTTTCCACGTTTCTTTACTGAAAACAACTATTGGAGTAGAGTGCGCTGATCCGGTTCTACCTGAGGATCTCATGTTTGTGGACCCGCCATATTTGCCCACATGTTAGAAAAGTCCTTGTTTTATTCAGTTAGTGTTTATAATAGTTTCAGAAAAAGTGTTGGGCCATCGTTATGTGGAGCGTAGTGGCCAGCTAGTGGAGCAAGTCTTAATCAAGTGGGAGGGGTTAGATGTTGAGGAGGCTACTTGGATGAATGCAGCTGATGTTAGTGAACAATTTCCTTATTTTAGCCTTGAGGACAAGACTGTTTCGAGTGGCGGAGCAATTGATACCGGTCGCCATCCATTGTAGATTTATTCACGTGGGAAGCGTGTAATCGTTAATTATCATTGAGTTTATTATTTGTGTTTAGAGTCTTTATTATTATTATTGTTGGGTCTGGCCCACAGTTTGCATGGGATTAGTAATTAGGGTTTTATTATTTATAGCAAATAAGAAAGATAGGAGTGGGTCTTTTGTCTTGGTGAATTCTGGAACGGAGAGTTCTCCGTTGGCCTCGTGAGATGATTCTTATTCAGTGTTATTTCTGTTTAGTTTTCTACAAGATCCGTCTTTACTCTATCACAATAATATGAATACGTGAATATTGTGTCCCAGTTCCCTATTTAAACTTAAAAATTTGATTCTTTATCATATTTCCAATGAAAGGCCAACTTAAACTTGAAAATCAGAAGGGATTAGATAAAACGTTCTGAGTTCAAACTTCATGTGGTAACTTTACAACGAGTTATCGGTGTTATTATGTCGTTCTTTTATTGAACTGCTTTTGCTCCCTCTAACTTTCTGACTTTTATGCTTGTACCTAGTTCCTAAGTGCTGAAATATTTAAATTCTAATTTTGTAGTTTCCAAAAGGAGACGTTCCTCAGTGGGTTTGCAATGCTATGGAAGTTGCTGGTATCGACATAACATCCTGCTGTAGCCCCTACATGTCATCGTAGATTGACTCTCTATTACATGCTGTGACAAGTATTCTAGGAAAAACTCACTAAAAAGGTACATACCAAAGCTCAATGAAGAAGCAAAAGAAAGAAATACACATCGCCATAGATTTTGTAGTCAATAGGCAATTTTGTCTAGGGTTAATTGTATTTCAGGTCAAAGTTTATTGTTGGAACTTGGAAATTGCTTTTTATATTGTTAATCAGTAGTTTCATCACAAAGCAAATATATTCGATGGCACCTCATTTTGCTACTCATATATGAATATTATGGAGAAATGTGTGGTTTGGGTGATCAATATATTATCTGCTTGCTCTTTGATGTTTGATCATGTTTGAAAATTATTGGTGCTCGGTGGTATGTATGGTGTTAATAGTAGTTGAGATTGTGTCAATTGTACAAAGGTGAATGTGGAGGAAGCCTGCTTGTTCATGCACTTTGCCTATTTTATTGTCTTTCAAAATTGTGAATTCCGAAGAAAGAGGTATCAAAATTTAAATTAAATACTAAAAGTGGAAGAAGAAGACCAAGTTTTTAAAAGAGTAATGATAGTTTAATTTTCTGTAAGTGGCAAGATTTATTTATAGAAGTGGCTAGAAAAGACTATTTGTACATTTACCTTTTGCATATAACAATCTAGAGATAATCTCATTAAATGCCAAAACCATAATATACATGTAGATTTTATTGAAATTCATAAAAACATGCAAGATTTATCCATTTCATGTTTTTTAGACCAATTTACCTCTTAATTCACAATTTTTAATGTTTTATCTTGCTACTATTATAATACATTAATTTTATAGAGATTAAACATGCATAACAATCAGGTCTAACATGCTTCCGTATAATTATAAAAATAATCAACCGAGTATCGATTTTGTACCTTTTTAGCCTACTAAGACTTCCTAACTAGATTGGTTAGGTTTTACTAGAATTTTGTCTGGTCGTGTTCCTTCGGGTCGTAGGATTTTTACGGGTTTTGAGCTACCTCCGAGCTTCTACTAACCACACGATTTCAATCAATGGAGTCATCTTCGATGAACTCCTGCGACGATATCTGACCTGACCCTAAATCGATTCGACTTGGGGCATGGGATACTTGGTTGATTTCTATGGAGAAAATTTCTACGAAAGACACAGGAATAGTTGGTTGAAAATCTTAACTTTTATTGAGGAAATATACTATGGTTAATAGATAGGTGTATTTCCTTCTAGAAGGAGACTAACTTGTTTAGTTACCTATGGTCATTGGGTGGGTGTACTATGTACATACAAAACTAAAAACTAAAAAGAAAATAAAGACTTGAGGAAAGAAGAACTTAAGACTTAAACTATTACAAAGGTTTATTTTTCTTGTTTTTGAAGAAAGCTTGGATGATGATCGATGATATGGCTTGGTTTTTTGTCTTTCTTCGGTTTCATTGATAGCGAAAACGGACTCATATAGAGCGTCGATGTCTATATAATTGTCTATAATTGAATTATTGTCTCAGATTTTTTTTCCATGACAACTTCCTCGCATGTGATAATGGGACCCCTGTCGACACTCGACTTGTGGTGGAGAGTGTGAGATTCCTTTATCTTCACATGCCGATAGGTCATCTGCTTTTTGATGATGGATCTCTTGTGTATTTCACTTTCTCTACCGACACTTTGTTTGTTGCGGGAGAGTGGAGTTTGCTTTATTTCCCACTAACTCATCTTTTTCTTTAGTTGGAATCGTCTTGTTCTTTTACCCACCCGTGTTGTTTCTTTTTGGTGGGTAATCTTCCGCCTTTGAGTCACATGACTCTCTTTTCTTGGTCGCCACCTTATTTTTTTGAAGGTGCTTCCGTTTCTGAGGAATCCGATGCTCCTTATGCTCGTCAACTCGAAACTTCTTCTTGTCCTGTTTGGCAAGAAGTCCTTCCTGAACTCTAGTTCCTTTTGGTTCGGACAGTCTAAGCACACTTTTTCATGTCCAATGCTCAAAATGAGCCATGTTACAGAACTTGCGGTGAGTTTATTTGCTCGTCGTGATCTTGTTCTCCTAGAGCAATGTCCTCTTCTTCTCGAAGGAGCTCTCTACGAAACTCGTTGTTTTCCATGTCATAGTACTCAACATGAATGTCCCATTCGTTGAATTCTTAAAGTATTTGAACAGAACTTGACTTTGCCTATCTCTGTGAGACAAACCCATAACCCCCATGCTTGCATTGTTGTAATCTAGTCTTCAGAAAACGTGGCGACCAATGAGACTTCTGATGATGGAGCCTTGATGTTGTTTAAGGCTCTCGTGTTGGGTCGTCGATGCCTGATATAATGAAAGGCCTCATGACTTCCTTTTCCGATTGGTTCAGGAGCAGCGCGGATGAAGTAAAGCTCCAAGACATCTCCTCGATTGAGTCCTGGGTTATTTACCTAAGTATCATGCACCTTCTATTGGATCCATTTGGGTAGACCCTTGATCTCGATGAACGTTAATGCAACAGTGTAGACTGAGATTAATACCCCCAAATCGAACCATTGCTTGACGTCCTATGGATTGGCTCCAAAGTCCAAACTCGGGGATATTTTCCCAAGACATCAACCCTGTTGTGATTAGGGTTGATTCATTTTCTCGTCTGTAATTTCTCCCATGTCAACTGATAGACCTGCCAAGATGGAGAAATTTCCAAAACGTTAGTATCAACTTTAGATTTGTCAGTCATAGGCCTAATGTTGATCTCTTTCTCTTTTACCTCAGAGGTGCTGGGTTGACATGATGATTCAGGTTGTGACACATGTCATTATCTTCCTCTTGGGTTGACAATTCCAAAGGATCCACCAACTTAGAACTCGTGCTAGGGGTATTGGAATCCCCTGCTATAGGTATACCACCATGTACGGGAAATGCTCCTTTTTCAACGATGTGCTGATAGCCCGAAGCAGTGGCTGTTGTATTATAGAATGGAGCGAACCCGAATTTTGCATACACATTAGTCAAATCCCTGTCTTGTAGTCTCCCTGCCTGTTTGGTACGAAGCACACACTCGTCCTAGTCCCTCTGAAGCCATTCCAAGTTTTCTCGGAGTTGCCTTTGGGCTGTTATGATAGAGTCAATCTCATTTGGCTCCATCTCTTGTAAAGAAATCTACAAGAACATTCTCATGAGATTTTAGAACAACAATATCATAAATATAATATTGGTATTCAGCTTGCCATCTAAGTAATCTAGCCTTTTCGGGCTTAGATTCAATCTTGTTTACTAAAAAAACTTTAACTTGTGTGTTATCAACTTTTAAAGTAAATTTCTTTACAAGTAAGAATAAAGGTCATTTTTTAAAAGCATGTCTGACTGCATATAATTCCTTCTCGTTGATGTATCGGTGCACAACATTTTCTTCGCTGAAGAGGCCACTACAAATCTGCATGGTTCATCTCCAAGTGGAGTCATCTTTGTGAGCACTGCTGCCCACCAATAATCACTTGCATCTATGTACATGACTAAGTCATCTTCGTCTTACGGTATTGAGAGTTTTGGGAGGGTTTTGCAAACCTCATTTAACTATCTCATTCCTTCTTGAATATCTTTCTTTAGCAATGGGCTAAAGACTTTCCTTTTTTGCAAGGTCTTTGATGAACATCCCTGCAAAATTAACAACTCCAAAGAAGCTTTGAAGTTGCTTCTTCTCCTTGAGATATTCTGGGAAGTTCTACACCTTCTGAACAATATGATCCTACAAAATGATTCCCGTCTCGTCGATCTCGATACCCAAAACTTGATTTTTCGGGTAGCAATGACTGTCTTCTTCTCTAACAGTATCAATCCTTCCTTTTAACATACATTTGCAAAGATCTCCAAATGCCTGATATGTTCATCCACATTTTTTTATGTTATTAAGATATCATCAATATAGATAGACATGAATGAAAAATAATCTTTAAAAAGATTATCTATCTTTCTCTGGAATATTTGGGGTTCATTGGCTAACCTCATCAGCATTACATTCCACACATAATGTGTAATAACCCAAAAAAATTTAAACTTTTATAGTGATGATTAAACCAATTACTTGTGGTTCTAAGACCTTAAATATGTTTAAGGTAACCAATGAAACGAATTAGAATCGATTCAGAGATCGAAAATTAGAGGAATAAAAAACTAGTGACTAGTACAACCGAATTAGGGTTTCCTGAATAGCTGAACATAGAATGAAAGATCTAGAATGAATCTCAACAAAAGGATTGCGTTTCTAGAATCTTCTCAAGAAAACATGTGAGAAGACAAAGAGTTAGAATTTTCGGGCATACTTGCCCGGTCAGTCTCAAAAGTACTATTCACGAGCAATATCAAATTCCACTCCGTGCTAATCCGTGAAATTAATGAGAACAATCAAAATCATGAAGGAATATATTATTATGAATTTATAATTCATAAGAATCAAATTCTGAACGAAATTTCTGAAAAACTTAACCGAACGCCGGGTATATATATCGGAAAAACCCTAAATTAATCGGAACGAACCGAAACTGAAAACAAGGGTCTAAATCAATAAGAAATGATTTATAAGACTCAAATTAATTATGAAATCTCAACAATTTGATAGAAATTCGAATGAACATAATTTAATCGTCGGACGCCGTTTTTCCGCGATAATTCAGAATTGACTTATCGGATCAAATCCAAACTTCATGAAATTATTCTAAAATATGAAATAACTAATTTTAAGGCTTTTTAAGCTAATGAAACCTTAAGGTTCCGAGAAATCAATTGAAATCGCGATAAAACTTAAAGAACCAGTATTAACATGCCAAATCGGGAAAGTTTGACTAGTCCTCTCCCAACCACTACAATGGACAGCCATATTGGCTGTCCAACAACTCTTTTGCAGCCATTTTACAGTAGTATTTCGTGCCTCTCTCTTTGGAACAAATTCTCCCTTTGTTTTTCAAAATTCTTCACTTTTCCTAAGCTATAATCCATCTTTCCTAACCATTCCAACCCTCCAAATAATTTTCTAAGACCATAAAAATATAGCATTCATCATTCTCTTTATTTTTAATGGAGTAGAATTTTTTTTAGATTTTGTTTTTTGAATTCTTTCATGAAGAACCCTAATTTTTATTCTTCATTTTCTTCATGACTTTTGAGCCATCAAATGCTCTCAAGCCATGAATGAAATATGCTTAGAAATGTGTTTTAAGGTTGTGTTTAAAGTTTGGGAATTTTTGGAGCATGTTTATTATTTTTGAATTTTTGTTAGATTTTTTTATAGAAGATAAAACATGTTTTTGTGAATGTTACTTCATATTATTTCTTTTTGATGTGTTAGGAATGTATAGAATAAAGATGAGAATTTTTGAATCATTTCTTCTAAATATTTTAAAAGGGCAAACCATATAGGGTTTTTTTGAGAATTATTTTGATTTTACTTATTGAAAAGTAGTGTTTAATATATGATATGAATATCATATATTAATCTTGAAATTATTGGAATACTTCTCCTATTTTTCTTGAAAAATGGCCAAAATATATATATATAATTTTTAAAATTATTTTGATTTTATTTGTTGAAAAATAGTTGAGGTATAATGTTTGATATATGATATGAACATCATATATTAATCTTGAAATTATTGAAACACTCCTCATATTTATTTCATTTGGACCGAAACTATATATATATATATATATATATATATATATATATTACGAATTATTTGATTTTATTTGTTGAAAATAATATGATATATGCTGTTTAGAAATAATATGAACCTATTATGCATTGTTGAGAATTTATTGAACACATATGTAATATATGTGTGAGGACAAAAATAAATTCAAGCATTTAGTTCATATTATAAATATTAGCTGATGTTTAAGGTTAATTTACATGTTTGGTACATATTATACATATATTGTGAAGTTGGTGGAATTTACTGAATATGTATACATATATATAGACATTACCAAAAATATGTATGTAGTAATGAGCATGTGTTTTAATTTTAATGTATGATATGAGATGATATTTCATGTTTAGTATATGATATAAACATGATATGATTTTTGTGGGATTTATTGAACACCTATGCAAAAAAATCACTATTACCGAAAACTCTAGTATTTTAAACTCATGGTTTAAAATTTTATTTGATGGTATTAAGTTGATAATTAAATTCTATAGTATGATAGGAGCATATCATGATTTTATTGAATTTATTGGATACTTATGCAAATTATTGCTAATTATCGAAAAAATAGCAAAATGGTTAAGTATGAGTTGATTTTAATTGTGAATGATGCCATGGTAGTTAATCTATAAGTTTAGAATGCATGATTGTGATTATGATGAATGAATGGAACACTCATGCACACATACACAATAGTTGGGTATTATGTTAGAAATTAGGGTTTTCTAATGCTTTAGTATAGTTTATGTTGTGTATGATGTTGTATGGTGTTGAATGGTTATATTTATGTTGTACCAACAAACAAAACCCCAAACGTAAACAACATAGTACTTTATGTACGAGAATCCAAAAGAAATCTACAAATTTCGATAACTTAAGAAGGAATTAATGAGAATCGAAGTTAGACACAAATTTAGGGTTTTCTATTAATAATAGGATAATTCAAACGTGAGTTCCTAAGTTAAAGAAAACAAAAGCCGACTTACAACGTTAATGCTCAACAACGATAACCTAATATGTTATTAGATTGAGCGATAAGACAACTCGATACGAATAGCGATTATATAACGTACACAATCTCCGACGAGTTAAGAGAAACAAACAATGTCGAAAAGTGTAAGCTATGATTCAAACATAAGATGTCAATCCTTATGTCTCGAGGGTAAAGTTAGTATCCACAAAGAACTCCATTAATTCCTAAATTATTTACTTACGTGATGGTATGAGATATCTCGAATCATAAGTCAAGATCTCCTTTCATTCGTCGTGTTAATACGACAAGTCGTCAAGCACAACCTACTAGGACGTAACTATAATTGTTAAGTCTAGTTAGTGGCTTGAGAATATCCTAACATACCAATCATAGCTTGAATACTAACAATCTATAACGTAATAATGTTTAGAAGAATACTAAGGATAGAGTTGAGGATAGACTCGGAGTATATATGACTCATAAGTTGAGGTTCATCTATGAATGACGAAGTAATATAGTTTGGAAATTGAGAATGTAAGGTAATAGAAATTATCTTAAGACCATCACATGAAATCATAAAGAAACCCTAATTGGGAACTTTAAGTCATAATTTATAAACGACCCTCGATCAATAGAAAGAATCTAAGAAAAGCTATTTTCTTATGAATGACTTGATTGTACGTAGTTGCTGAGGAAGGACACTCACACCCTGTCCCGCTTAGAAGTTATAGCTTCGGACTAGCAGGCGGACTCTTAAAAACAAAATGATATGCATACCTCAAAGCATGATTTACAAAAGCTTTATGAAATATTATTGCATGAGCTGTTATTGTTGTCGAATGTTTATGTTTTGTTGTGATCTATCGAGGTTGGTACGTCAGCGTGGTATAAGAATGATTTGGTCCACCAGCGTTAAAAAGGGTATGATCGGATCCGACTTAGTTAAGGACTAATTCGGATTGTGTACGCGATGTTGTGTGTTAAGGTTAGCTACCTCGACCGGTCATGGCGACTATGTGTTGGTGGCCACCTCCATAGTGCGCGAATGAATTAATGATCAGATATGGAACAACGTGGATGAAATAGTTCGGCCGGAAACTTTTGGGAAAATGATAAAATATTTGATAGGCACGAGTCTTTTCAACTACCGGGATTACCGCCAAACCGACAAATTGAGTTCACGATCGACCTTGAATCAGGTTCTACCCCTGTGTCGAAAGCCCCATACCGGATGGCACCAAAAGAACTTGAGGAATTGAAGATCCAACTACAAGAACTCTTGGAGTTAGGTTTCATTAGACCTAGTGTGTCTCTATGGGGAGCACCTGTCCTTTTCGTGAAGAAGAAGGAGGGCACTTTGAGAATGTGCATAGACTATCAAGAGTTAAACAAGATAACTCTTAAGAATAAGTATCCTTTGCCCCGAATTGACGATCTGTTTGATCAGCTTAAGGGAGCATGAGTCTTTTCGAAGATAGATTTAAAGTCTGGATACCATCAGCTGAGGATTAGACCAGAGGATGTACCAAAAACGGCTTTCCGTACAAGGTATGGTCATTTCGAATTCATCGTTATGCCCTTTAGACTTACAAATGCACCAGCAGTATTTATGGATAGCATGAATAGGGTATTTCACCCATACTTAGACAAATTTGTCTTAGTATTCATAGACGATATCCTAATATACTCCAAGAATAACCAAGAACATGAAGAGCACTTGAGAACTGTGCTGCAAACATTAAGGCAAGAGCAATTCTTTGCAAAGTTTAGCAAGTGCGAGTTTGGTTAGGCGAAGTGACATTCTTAGGTCACATCGTGTCCATCGAGGGATTCAAAGTAAACCCCTCTAAGATCGATACAGTTCGAGAATGGGAATCACCAAAGAACCGGAATGAAATTCGGAGTTTCTTAGGACTTGCCGGCTATTATCGAAGGATTTTCAACGATAGCCCGACCCATGACCCAATTCTAAACACTCTAATACCAACGGGGGTTTTGAAACAAACGGAAATTGGAATGCGGAAATGAAAATATAAATAAAAGCAATCTAACTAGGAGTTGTCAATCCCTAGTTGAGAACCTACGAAAAACACGAATGCAGGAAGCTAAAGCGTAGAACAAACTAAACTAGATCATCAAACAGGAAGCAATAACATTCAACGGAGAGAGATTCAACATAATACTAAATTCCACTATCAATTGCATAGAACATAATTTATCAAATGCCAAGAGGAATAGAATTAATCGAAAAAGCAATAATCCAACAACCACTATGTGTTCGAAGTCTATAGAATTTAACAACGGATAATATGCATTCTACAGAATTCTCAAAGGAATGAAATGCAAGAGAGAATCTAACATAAAATGTAAGAAATGATCCAACGTAAATTGAAAAGAGTGAAAAGCAAGAATTAATACTCTAATATTGTTTCTATCTCTGTCATCGACGGAAAGCTCCCAGAAAATGATATTGAAGAACAACAGCTACGCAAAATTATGAACTGAATGCCCTAACTCAGTGTGCGCTTATATATATAAAGTAAGTAAGCGTCGGTTGCACGTTGAGCGAGCACGGATCGGAGACTTCTGTTTAAAAGTGAGCGCTAGCTGGGGACGAGCGCTCGCTGATTGAGAGCCTCTGTCTCAGAAGTGAGCATCGGCTTAGACCGAGCGTTCACTCACAGGGTGCGTCTGTCTCAAAAGCGAGTGCCGGCTCTAAGTGAGCGGGTGCGCGTGGCGAAACGCAAGTGGTAAGCATGCGCTGGATACTGTGCGCTAGGTGTGAGCGCCGGGTGAGCGGTCGCTAGGCTTGAGCACCGGGTGAGGGATGAGCGGGCGCGCGGGTTGGGCGCTAGGCGTGAGCGTCGGGTGACGGGTGAGCGGGCACGCGGCACGCTAGGCGTGAGCGCCGGGTGCGCGAGGAGGAGGCGGCTGAACGTGCCCTGGAGGATGAAAGAGCGCTCAACGCGCACTGGTTTTGTGGAGCGCACGCCCAGCGCCGGACGTCGCGTAGCGTCGGATGCGCTCGGGCATGCGCGTGCCCGACTTCGCTGTTTCGGTCTGTTCTCTCTCGTTCGAACTCCGAATTACAATCCGTTTACACTTACGGACTCCTATCGAGATGCTCTTCAATATAGGATAACTTTTGGCAGATCCATTTCATCTTATTCAATGCCGTTTTTTCTACAAAATATCGAAACAAACCAAATAAGTCTGAACCGAAATTACTAATCAAAACAACGACAAAATAAGACAAATCTCTGGAAACATCATGTAAAAGAATACCCAGAATAAGCACAAAATAAAACAAAACAGTCATTATGGTGTATTTTCTTATAGGATAATGCCGTTTGGATTGTGCAATGCACCAGCAACCTTTCAGAGGTGTATGATGTCCATATTCCATAGTTTGATCGAGAACATTATGGAGGTATTCATGGACGACTTTTCTGTTTTTGGTTCTTCTTTTGACCATTGTCTCCACAATCTGTCCTAAGTGTTACACAGGTGTTAGGAGATGAACTTAGTGCTCAACTGGGAAAAGTGCCATTTTATGGTAAAGGAAGGTGTGGTACTAGGCCACAAGGTATCAGCTAAGGGCTTGGAAGTGGACCGAGCCAAGATCATTGCAATCGAGAAGCTACATCCTCTCACTAATGTCAAATCAGTGAGGAGCTTTCTCGGACACGCCGGCTTTTACAGACGCTTCATCAAGGATTTTTCTACGATCACGAAGCCGCTGTGTGGATTGCTAGAAAAGGACACTAAGTTTGTGTTCACCAGTGACTGCATGGGGGTATTTGAGAAACTGAAGCAGACTCTAATCTCGACTCCAGTTTTGGTCTCACCTGATTGGAGCCAACCTTTTGAGCTTATGTGTGATGCCAGTGACTAGGCAGTGGGAGCTGTTTTGGGGCAAAAAAGAGATAAGCTATTCAGAGTCATTTATTATGCAAGTAAGATGCTTGACTCGGCTCAGAGAAGGAGCTACTTGCAGTGGTCTATGCTTTTGATAAGTTTAGACCTTATTTGATGGGCACCCACACTATTCTCCATACCGACCATGCAGCCATTCGCTATTTGTTTAACAAGAAAGACCAGAAGCCCAGATTAGTGAGATGGATTCTCCTCCTTCAGGAATTTGACATGGAGATCAAAGACAGGAAAGGCTGTGAGAATGTGGTAGCAGACCACTTATCAAGACTGGAGAAGCCAGTAGAATGGGAAGATATGAGAATTGGGATCAAGGAGAGCTTCCCAGACGAGCACATTCTGAGTATAGTTGATCATACTCCATAGTACGCTGATTTCGTGAATTATTTGGTTATTGGAGTAATGCCCCCTTCGTGTAGTTCACATCATAAGAAGAAATTTCTCCACGATGTGAAATTATATTATTGGGATGATCCCCACCTTTACCGCCGATGTGCCGATAGCCTGATACGACGCTGTGTCCCCCAATGGGAATGGGAGAAGATAATTCATAAGTGTTACAGTTCTTTGAGTGGAGGACATTTTGCAGCTGCCAAGACTGCAGGCAAGGTTTATCTGAGTGGATTCTATTGGCCTTCTATCTTTAAGGACTGCCAAACATTTCTGAAGAGCTGCGATAGATGCCAAAGGATGGGAAACGTCACAAAGAAGGACGAGATGCCTCAAAATAGCATCATGGAAGTGGAGTTATTTGATATATGGGGAATTAACTTTATGGGTCCGTTTCTCATGTCTTATGGATTCACTTACATACTACTTGCTGTGGAATATGTGTCTCGATGGGTGGAGGCAATTCCCACTGCCACAAGCGATTCCGAGGTAGTAGTTAAATTCCTTCATAAAAATATTCTAACTCGCTTTGGTGTACCGGGGCCTTGATCGATGATGGAGGTCCCACTTGACAACAAGTGGTTAGGCAACGCCTAGCTAAATATGGAGTAAAGCACGAGTCACTCTCCATACCGTCCACAGAAAATGGGCGGTGAGCTCGCATAAGCCGAGAGATCAATAGGATATTAGAAATCGATAGTCGAAGGAATGATTGGGCTAAACAATTTGTAATACCCCAAATTTTGGGCTTAAAATTTCGAAAATAAAAAGCGATCTGATAGGAGCAGTATGAAAGTGAGCGTCGGTGGTGTTGATTTTGAATAAATCGAAATTTCTCTTGAAATTATGAGCGAAATAAATTTTTAAATATGTTTTTAAGCATATTTAGGATATTATTACACTAAAGAAGAAAAAGAAACATTTTCCTTATTTATTTGATTATTTTCGAAAATCATAAGAATGAATAATTAATTTGTGAATTATTATATAATCACTTGATTTTATGTGATGAGTTATCATGTTTATCTTATAGTATATGATAAGATAATTATCTTGAACACCTAAGCATGAGGTGGATGTGATAAGGTTGGAAAATGACATTTTTGAGATAAGATTTGCTATGATATTTTCATAAAAGATAAGATAAGGTCATGATTAATTAAGAGATAATGTTTATCTCTTAGAAATGTGTAGAATATCATAGGAAGTAATATTTTAAATATTAGTTGCATGATTTTTGAAATTTAGGTATTATTTTATGTGAAAATTCCAAAATCATGATTTTTATGTGATAAATGTATTAAATAATTTATTTAATTATATAATTGATAAATATCATGATTCTAGATAAATCTTATCTCCTAGAAACTATATAAATTTTCGAAATTAATAAAATAGGGTAAGAATGGAATTTGATGAAAATTAAATCTGAAAACCACAATTTTAGAAAATTTGGGAAATAACAGAAAAAATCCAAAAATTTATTTTATGATATAATATCATTATATTGATATAATTACTCATAAAATAACATTTTATGAAAAGAATCATAGTTTGATAATTTATTCATAATTTCTAATTATTTGCCGATAACTTTACTAAAGTTCATAGAGGCGACCTTAATTAATTTTCCTATGATTTATTTTATCATCTAAGATTATTATTATGTCATATAGTTATTAATTGGAGAAAAATAAAATATTTGGCTTATTAATATTAAAGGGGCCGAAAATATTGAATTATATGTGTGAAAAGGATATAAATATCATGCCTTAATTAATAAGGGGTCATGATTATAATGATAAGATATTATTAAAGGATAAGATAGAGTTAAAAGCCAATTTGAACAAGTAACCTATGGAGACTTCTAGTAGTGGCGAAAATATCACTCTTTTATGTGATTAAAATGGTTTTACACCATGTGATGGTGTGTAGAGATAAGATAAGATCTTATCATGTATTAGGTGTAAAGTAGTGATAGTTATCAAATTAAACAAGTAACCTAAGGTGGCATTATATGAGGGATGAAAATTACACATGCACAAATCTATGTGATAAACTTTATACTATGTGACACCTAAGGTTCGATGCGTTTAATTAAGGGATAAGGTGACCTAAGTATGAGTTGTAAAGATAAGATAAAGTTTTGTCTCCTTATGCAAGTGGGGACCAAAAATTAATGAAGGATAACAAGTGTACATAAGATATTTTAGGTGTAATAATTATAATACCACTTGCATATGCCTATAAATATAGGATGAAGCTCTTCACTTCTCATTCACAACTCATAATAACCGAAAATAGAGAAAGAAAGAGAGAGAGTGTTCTCCAATCCTTCAAACCCAAACTTAGAGCAAATAAACGTTCGCCGATCAATTCTACTCCGATTAAGAGGTTAGATTTCTTACGAGCTTCATATATACGTTAGAATTCATGTTATAAGCTTAGTTCATATGTGTAATTTTCAAAAATTATGTGACTTGTGACAATATGTTTAGATATTGTATTTATATGATGTTATTAAGCATGTAGTATAATTATATCACAAAAATAAGCATGTTATTAAATTTAATATGAGGACCGAATATTTGAGAGTGTGATATGTTGATGATTATGATTTTTAATTGTTGATTCAAGCATGGAATCATGATCTAGGGTATTAATTATGCTTATATGATTTTATGTAGAATTTTTGGAAAACTTTGGTACCTAAGTTTATAAATTTCGAAAATTATAGAACATGGTAACATGTTGAGATCAATCCATGTTTGAGTGTTATCATAACATATTGAAAGTGTAGAATCATAATATAGTGTTGTAGGAATTTATTGGATTTGTTAAAATTTATTGGACCTAAGTCGAATTTTTCAAAAGTGACTTAGGAAGGATTAATTCAATAGTTTGCAATAAATAAAAATGATGTTATAGTAAGGATGTTATAGATAAGTATGTGTTATGTGATTTTATTGGAATTTTTGGAAATTGTTTGCTTAGTTTAATTAGGGTTTTCAAAAACTATAGGTTATATGTATTAATGTTATAAATTTATTTTATAAGGTATGAATCGTAATATGATCCAAAATGATGTTTTAAACATATTATGATTTTATCGAATTTTAGAACAAAATTGCACATAAAATAATAGAATTACATAAAAGGAATTAAAAGTCAAAATGTTGACTTTAGTCAAAATGTTGACCAAGTCAAAATCGTTGACCAAAACGTTGACCAAGGTCGAAGGCACGAAATTCGATAATATGTGATCTATGTGGCGTAGTGCGTTTAGTAACAATGTGACTTACGTTACGTAAGTACATTAAAGCGTACATTATATCTAAAGAGATAGAACATCTCTTATATAATGAGCAATGTCATAATCGACATCATTTTGATTAGGAAGCGTCGATATAAGTCAAGCGTTAGCCTTATTTGATGCATAGGACATTATAGGCGATGTTCGTCTCTATCGAAAAGTATAGGGATGTACTAAACCTCGTTTCTCACATTGAAAAGGGTCCCGCTTTCGAGGAGGAAAGAAGGCGATAATTAAGTACTAGTGACGTAGGAACTTTAAAGTTCCCGAGGTGAGCTTTCTTACCTAAACCCCTTGTGGGCTTTCTTACCAAAACCAATTACAAGCTTTTTGGAAAATGTTTCTTGTTATTACCTTCTTGTTTTTACGCAAATGATAAAATACGATATTATGCGCCAAAATGTTTTATATTTTGTATATGTCCATTCGGGTTGCACAGGGCATGAGGAAAAATATTACAATTCGGATCCCAATTTGGAGGTGAAAGGGAATCTAGCTTAGGGTTGTGTACACTTGACTTGAATCGAGTTACGATCGAGATGATTCGACCTACGAACCGTTCGCGGTCGATCGTCGTCCGGGTGAAGGAGGCCTCACTCCCGTCGTTAATCCATATGCCGACTTGGAATATCGTTGTGGTGATGTAAAATGCTTGGCGAGCAATGATTTTGAGAAAGTATGAAAATGTATTTAGTAAGCACAAGGCCTTTTCAAACAAAATCCTTGTGTCTTCTTGTGAAGCGAACAGTCTGATATTTCGTAAAGTAAAATGTTTTCGGCATGTGTCCACTGAGTGCATTATTTGTACTCAGCCCTGCATATTTGTTTTTAAATGTGCAGGTTGAGCATGTGATGAAACAGAGCGGGAGTTGAGCGGAACTTTTTTTGTCAAGACATATGAAGTATTTTTGGTTCACCTTGAGAATGCATCTCCATATGCATGTCTCACACGTTTTATTTCGCTGCTAAACTCTTGAGACTCTGTTATATTTTGTTACTATATTAAACTTTGAAAAGGTTACTGTTTGTTGAAACCTTGAAACCTTCTTTATATATATATATATATATCAGCTATTTTGCTCCATCGTGATTCTCGTCTCTGTTTGAAATATCTAAATTTCTTCATAGTTGAAATGAGTTGAAAACCTTATTCTTTTCATATTCACTTAACCCGAACCCGAGTCGCAGTCCGGTAAGGTTTAGTCAAACCGGGCAATGACACAGTTGGATGATGCTCTATGGGCATACAGGACCGCCTATAAAGCCCCTATATGATTATTTCCATATCAGCTAGTATTTGGCATATCTTGCCATCTGCCGGTTGAGTTGGAGCATAAAGCCTATTGGGCTACAAGAAAGATAAACATGGATTTCAATGAGGCCGGGTTGAAAAGGGGCGAACAACTGTTGGAACTAGATGAGTGGAGGAACGAAGCCTTCGACGTCTTACAATTCGCCCAAAGAGGTTCTCACTGGGTAATGAAGTGCTGCTCTACAATGCCCGACTCTGTCTCTTCTCATGAAATCTAAAATCAAGATGGTAGGGCCTTATACAATTTATAGGGGACATGCCAATGGGAGCTACGAGCTGCTAGATTCAAATGGCAACATCTTCAAGGTCAATGGCCAATACCTCAAGTCATACTTCAACCGTGAAGTCAAGGTGACCAACCTTAATGAACCATGAAGAGAGGTAACGTCGAGCTAGCGCCAAAAAATTAAGCACTGGTTGGGAGGTAACCCAATGTGTTTACGTGTTTTAAGTTTTTTTCTTTTATTTTGGCTTGTTTTGTTTTTGAGTTTTTTTTCCTTTCGTGTCGCTTTCGGTTGTTTGTTTTTAGTGTCCCAAAATATTTGTTTTAGTGTCCCAAAATATAATAACATATATAAGAACATAAAAAAAAATTATAGTCAAGACTAGCGACCAAGCTAGCAGTCTCTAGCCGGAGTACATAATGTTTTCAACAAAAACAAGTGACCGAGCTAGCGGTCGCGACCGCTAGTCCAATACAGAACGTTTTCAAAAAGAACTAGCGACCACCCTAGCGATCGCTAGGCCCGACCCGACCCGAACTAAATGCAGCGGCCCACGCGATTTGCTTTGTTTTTAAAGCCTTCCCTTTCAGTTTTTCACACTCACACACCGCACAACCCACCCAAAAGCTCTCAAAACCTAGGTTTTTACTCCTTTGTGCTTTCAACGTCTTTTCCACTCAAGGTATGCTCATTTTGTTCAAATCTTCTTTGATTTTAGCTTGTAAGCATGAATTAGAAGAGTTTGACCGATTATTTTCTTCTTTTTGTGGAATATTATGGAGCATATGAACTAGAACCTATTTTGCTAGATTTTTATGGTTTTTGAGCATGCTTCTTACATTGTTAGGTGTATATGTGTTCATTGAAGTTGATTTGTTGGATTAATTTGCCTACACTGTGTTTTTGGGGTCGAAATTGCGAAACCCTAGTTGTTAGCAGACGCGACTAGCGACCAAGCTAGCGGTCGCTAGCCAGTAGCTCGCGGCCACCCTAGCGATCGCTAGGGCAGCCACGAGCCAAGCTATAATCCATTTTATTATGTGTTTTGGGCCTATGTGTGTATACTTTCCCTTGTCATGCTATATATGAACCAAATGTTAATGTGGGGGAAGAATTTTGTTAATTCCAAGTTTGGGTGTCACATCCCCTCAATCCTAAGTACGGATTAGCAGGGACTATAACTTTAAACATGAATGAACAAACATGGAGACTCTCTTTAATAAAAAGCGTAATACATATGTCATTTATATTTTTGGACTATATTACATAATTTGGGGTTCTTGCAGCGGAAGACATGTGATAAGTACATATGAAGATGTACTATCAAGGTATAAACTTTTCAGCGACAACATTCCTATTGCTCAACACTGCTCCATCCATCATCTGCTCAACTGCACATTTAAAAACAAACATGCGGTGAGTACAAGAATGCTCTCGGTGGACTCATGCGAAAACATTTTATCATTTTTAGATTACTGCCACACATCATGGTAAGACACGAGGGTTTTAGTTGAAAATGCCTTGTGCTTACTAAAATATTTTATCGATTCATAAAATCATCGCTGGCGGGCATTTTCTTGGTGTGTATGATCCATATCCCTTATCATCATTCATCATAACATCATAGTCGAGCGTCGTGAAGGAGGCCTTCCTCTACGACGCCGTGACCGATCGTGGTTGTCCTTCAAACACACGGTCACCTTAGGTGTACACGTTAATCTAGCGGTATTGTCCTTCCGGCACATGATCCGATATCGATTTTCATTCATAAGTTGGGAGCGACCAACAGCATTCATAACATTTCTTAACATCTCATAACATCTCATGGATAGGATACATACACAAAACATAAATATTTTTGGCGGGTAATCTTGTAAACATTTTATCAACAGTTGAAATAAGCATCGTAATTAAATATTTGAAGCATTATATTTTGAGTAGAGTAAAGCCCACCGGACGGTGGATGCCTTAATCCCATTTCTTGGAATGTAAGTCTAGCTTTAGCTATCTATTCTTGGCCTTGAGGTTTTGGAGTGGAAAAATCCATTGGGTCTTAGAACCCATATTTCTATTTTAGTGTATATCATGGTGCGATATACACTCGATTGACCGTGTGGTAGCACTAGTCGAATATTTCACGTTAAGGTATGCTTTCGTGAAAATATCGTATCATGATGTTTTATCATAATTGTACATCTTATAATGCTCTATCGTACCTTGCGACATACCATAATGAATGCATCGATTAATAGCATGTTAGTCACATAAGGCATACTTCACATGGGGTTTCCAACACTTAGTCAAATTTCAGTGTTTAATTTCAGCAAAACAGCTTGAAACAACCCAAGTGACGTACTTTGACAATCCATAACTCTCGATTCAGAATCGAATGGTCGCACAAAGATACATTCTGAAACCTCTAAACATGTACTACAAGTTATAAGAAGAATTAAATCCAAAGAGTCGTGGTTCAGGAGATATAGGGTCTCAAAGTGGGCAACTCAAACTGACTTCTATACTTAGAAATTTTTCCAGAATTTCCAGTTTTAGCTTAACGACGAGGGCTTTTGCGAGGCTCGTAACTTTTGACTCACAATGCCAAAATGGCTGCAGGCTACCAATTTCGAAACCTTGTAACAAGTACTACATATTTCATGAAGACCATACTGGAAAATATCTGACACATCGAGAAATAAATAAGCTCGAAGTTGACTAGTTGGAAATGGACAGTTTCCAGTAAGTGACTTTGGGTCGATGAAAGGTATACCTATAAAACTTGGTTTGGGATCAAACTTTCCAGATCATAACTAGACATGGTGGGGAACATTTCTTATGAAGAAACCCAAGTCCAAATCGGACTACAAACGGCTTGAACATCTCACGTAAAAGTCATACTCGAACAGCCTATTACATGGAAAAATTCACTAAGGCAGTTTGTCCAAAAAGCTTACTGTAATGTATCAACTTCAAAAATTCACCGTGAGTTCATTATAAGGAATCTGGGAATGCAACCAATCATATTAAAAATCCACTTAAGTCTAGTTTAATCCAGAAAAAGCCTCACTCAATGATTCACAATAGATTGGGAGATAAAAATATTTTACCACAAGCTATCGCTACAGTGACAGTTTTGTGCAGTTAGCTTGTAAAATCTGGAATAAATAGTAAAAACTTTTAGAAAATTCTGAAAATTTACATACATCTTGTAGAAATGCTGACTTATGTTTCTGCCAAATTTTAGAGTTTTATCATTAGCCAAAATTAAAACGAAAGCCACGGACTATGCGTGATGAACACGGCGATTTCACAGATTTGTGCAGTGTTTTTGATAAATACAATTATAATAGTAAATCAAGTTGGATTGACTTGAAATTTTACATAAGCATACTAGACACATGTAAATTCAACATATTAAAATTTCACAATCATCGGACCACTGTAACTTAGTCAAATAAATTTATGAAGTTACTGATTTCGTAACAAACTCCCAGATTTTATTAGAGATCAGTTTTTGTACCTTGATTTCTTGCAAACCTTTCATCACACCTCATATGCACACTACTTGCACGAATCCATGGTGGGAAAGGGTATCCTTAGAGCAATGAGAGACCAGAAAGGGGAGAAGAGAGATTATCGGTGGTGTAGGGTATGGGAAAGGCTGAAGTGGTGTAGAGAGGTGGGGTGCTTATGGTGGTGACACCTAAGGGGGCATGTGTCCTTCTACACACATGCACACCTACACAACACACTACACTCACATTACATTCCCGATTTTGTACACATATATATGTATATATATCATATTTTAATAGTGTAGTTAGGTTATAATTAATCCAATGTCACTTAGATACATGTAATAGGAAAAATCAACAAATAAGTGCTTAGTATATATGTGTATATAGCTCTCGGCTATTACACTATGCCAAAGGGTCCAAATTTTATTTTCCATGCCAAACATTGATATATGTTATGACATATATTTTAGATGATAAATAATATCATAGGATAAATTAATGGCATCATTTTATGCGATAAAAATCGAGTTGAAAATTAGGGTTTTCGAGCGTTTGAAAAATGGTCACTATCAAATCTTGATGATCTAGCATTGATTTAATGCTAAATAATACTGTAATTACATATACTAATCATAGGAAATTAATTCCTATAATTTCTTGATCGATTAAAGCGCTTTTCGTTTCATCTCAAAGCGTTAACGTTTGAAAGCGTTGCAAAACGCGTTCATTATCGACTCATCTCGAAATGGTCGTCATCACTTTATTAAATTATTCCATTAATAATGGAATTTAATTCTAAGCAATTGCTTAGAAAATATCATGAATAATCGTCTGCGATCGACGTTAAAATAATCTTGCCATATACTTCATATACTTTTATTCCTTAATTCACAATTCTCGGTGAATATAAAATAGGAATTCATTCCTTCTTAAACAATCGAAATCATTATTCGATATCTTCTTGATTGAGTAACTCAAATGAAACTCTAATTTACGGGTTTTAAATACCGTAATTAGGTATTTAAATCTGCGGGATATTACATCCTACCCCCCTTAAAGAAATTTCGTCCCGAAATTTGCATACCTCATAAAGTATGGGTATCTTAATGTCATAACATCTTATCTTGCACGTGCTTTTCTTTTGTCCATGGTTCTACCATTGGATTTTCATAAAAAGACCCAAACTTGCTTCTTTAATCGTTGAATCGTACGATCAAATTAGTCGTAGATTTTCATCATAACTCATCTGAGTAAGAGGTCACATCATCATGTTGGTTTACGAGAATTGGGTCATTTTCGTATTTCCTTAACTGCGACACGTGGAAAACATTTCGTACTTTCCCCAAGTGGTGGAAGTACCAAGCTATCGACTACTAGGCTTATCATTGCTAGGAGCTCGTAAGGTCCTATAAAACGTGATCTCAACATTCTTGTATCTAAACTTACAATTTCTCTAGATGGAGAAATCTTAAGAAACTTTAATTCGCATTCAAGAATGCGGTTCGGGTTCTGGCGTACCGTAAGACTTTTATACATCTGAGCTTTTCTTATTCTTTGCCTCGTTGGCGAGATATCTTAATTGTTTCATTTACAACGTCGGGACTTTATACCTTTGCTCACCTACTTTGTTACAATAAAGTGGTGGTCGATACTTCTTTCTGTCGCCTCATAAGGCTACATTGATCGTTATTTGGTAGCTATGGTCCTCGTAAACTTACCAAGTGGTACAATCGTTCTCACTTGCATCTTGGTTTAACACTTATGTTCTATCATATCCTTTAGCGTTAATAATTGTTCTTTTGATCGTCTTTACGCTGTGGTGGACATCTATGTTAAGGCTCAATCTCGTGTCTAACTCCTTTTGGGAGTTAGTTAAAAATCTAGGGGTACTCTTGAAGTCTCTATCTGAAGCGATAGGTTCTAGTACTCCTTGTAAATATAAGATTTCCTTTATGTACGATTGAGCTAACTTATCGGATCCATGAGTCATCTGAATAGGCAGAGACAAAACATAATTGGCGAGTCAATCCACTACTAGCCATATAGTAGTGCAACTTCTTTATGACTTTGGTAAAATCTGTCACAAGATCTATTTCTATATCATTCTATTTCCATTCGCGTAGTTCTAGAGATTATACTCTCTTATAAGGCCTTTGATACAATGCCTTTACTTATTGGTAACCGAGACACTGCTCGACAATCATGGTTACATCTCATTTCATTCCTTGCTATCTAACCTTTCTCATAATTCACAATGTCACTTGATAATGCCTGGTTGGGCGGTATGAGAAGGATCATGAACTTCATTCACGATTTCATTTCTAAGCTTATTATTGCTTGGAAATATATGTATATATCTCTCTTTTAGACAATAACATTGTCCAACGCTCCTTAAAATCCTTCAGTTCTTCATTCCTTATCTTAATTCGTATTCTATTCCCATCTTAATTCTCTTTTTTTTTTAGTCATATTTCACCTTGGTTGGGGGAATACTACTTACATTCGTCCTTGATTGCCCGACTATTACTGTTCTCGTTTCTTAACCTTTCTGATGAGTTTTCCTTTTCTATAAGGATAGACCATGAGTTAGACTAAATTTTATATCTTAGGCATTAGATTCTACATTAACTGTTCATAGGTGATCATTTATCATATTTATAATCTTTTACTGATTCGAGCCATCTTTTCTATCCTGTATCCAAATTTCTTTGCTCGAAGAATAAGTTCAAACTTTTGTAAATTGTGAAGGGTTCTTAATTTATTGTCATAGGAGTGAAGTTTCCAAGACTTTGGTATTTATACTATCGTTACTATTTCAAATCATGAGTTGGGAAATTATATTCATGTGGCCTAAGTCATTGTGATTCATAAGCTATTATCTATCTCATATTAATACATAGCCTTTCTTTCATTAATCCATGAAATTTTGATTTTATTTTGGGGTAACTATCTTATTGGTCTTGTTACCTTAGAGAGTTCTTAATGGATCTCTAATAGTAGTTAATCAATCTATAAAATTCATGATCTTATTTTAGGTCATTGACGTCTTTCATCTTTAATTGTTTTGTCCTTTCTCAAATTTACATTGTTTTCTTCTAAAGACACTATGTGCCTGAGGAATATTTCTCTTTTAAGCCGAAATTTATAAAATTGTACTTGGCAAAATTTTGCCCGGCTCTTAAAAGTCGTAAGACAGCCCTTCGATTTTCTTTATGTTCTTTCTCGTCCTTTGAATAGATAAGAACATCATCCATGAGGATTGAGATAAAAATTATCTAGGTATGTGTGAAACACTCGATTTTTGAGGTTCATGAACAGGGCTGGTGCATTTGTCAGTCCGAATGGCTTAACTATTATCTTATAGTAACCATATCTTATTCAGAACAATTCATTTCCGTATTTTGAATACCATTCTCTAAGACCATATAATATCACATCATAATGCCTCAGTGAGGACTTTTCATACATTACTTACGAGGGTCGGTCTACCGAAATGATTGATTACTGAGCGTCTAGCTCTTTTACACTCAAAACTTTGACACTTCTTCACCATATTCATAAACTCTTCCAAACTACGTTTATTTTACATATTATAATCACATCATTTTCATCATAAACCATTATTTACATATAAGTCTCATAGGATCCTAAGATTCTATGTCTCTGAGTGACCTTCGTCGGAGTCGTACTCCTCCTTTGGAAACTTGCCTTTCTCCAAGTACGTTTCTGTTTCATACTTCTGATGATCATTCTCTTTCAGAGAGCCAGGGGTCAAGTGCTCCCGTTTCGCTTCAATACTAGAAGTTGGTGTTACTTTTATCGAAAAGTATGGTTGGGTTGGTAGCGGTAATTCTCCGATCCATGAGGCGATAAGATTTTGTCCTTTTCTATTTTCGTCTCTTCGGTACCATTGTTGGCACGGGGCGTGGGCGGCGTTTGGAACATCGGTACAACCATTCCTTTATGCCGTCTTTGTGTAACTTGCCGAGGACCGGACAAGTACTCGTAGGTGTCGTTCCATCGCATTATATGTATACTTGAGCACATTGACAAATCACAGTAAGTCTGTCCGAGGCTTTGGAATTTTATCATGGAGAAAATATTCTCTTGATAATTCTTTTGTAAAAATTCGCCAATCTGTTGGCAAATGACGAATCGTCGTTGGGTACCATCCTCATTTGACACTCTATAGTTACGAGTATCCATCGAGAGGTGCAAAAATTTCTTCAAACTGTTCTGAATCCATGCCTAGTTCATAATAAAAGAGCCGATACGCTCGTGTGAGTTATAAACTTATAGGCCTTGGGGTTAACTCTTACCCGTTAAACTCCTTTTTCTTGTCATCTGTAAACGGATATTTCTAGATAAATCCAACTTAATTTAAGCAATGGAGGGAATTTTTAATAAAAATGATCTCTTAATGAATTATACACCTTAAGACGTATATAACCTGTAGACTACTTGTGACACGACTCATGACACTTATCTTAATACTCATTTCGTTTTACATTTTCGATCGTATGTTGCCTTAAAGGTATTTGCATAAGCGAGCGAGTGGATGCGATATTCGTCGTGTAAAACCTCTAACGAAAAGGCTAGGCCAAGGTCACTAATCACATGAATGACAACCATTTCCGAAACTTCTTGTCTCTAAAATTATATCTACGTTCCACATAGATATAATGATCCAAATCATTGGATAGCACTTTAGGCGATTCTAGGTTCAATTCTGAGCTTGAGCAACATTTGCGATGGTCAAAATTCTCGTATAGGTAAGGAGATTTTCATTTCTTGATTCGCTTACCCTGAATTGGGTTCTATAGCTTCTACACATACTTGTGCGATGTCAAAAAGCGAAGCACCTAAATTGAACAAAATTTTATGGCTATTCGAGAAATTTTTCCTTATACATATTACGCCTTTTGGTTACATTTGTTACATTTTTTCGATGCAAGGTGTAGGCTTTGGTCTACGGTGTTCCGTTTATTCAAGTAAATGTCTATTTCATATGTCATTGTCCTTTCCATTGGGACATTATGTTCCCTTATTACGACCTTTCATTGCCTCATTCACCCTATACTTCTCGGTATCAGTCTCATTATGCTTTTACCAATAGCATTTGTGATTAGGTCTACATCAACCTATCCTTAGATATTGATATTTCGATGATTAAATCTTATCGTAGAGATCGTCATGTCTCTATTACTATCATTCATTCTAATCGGTATGAATGATTTAATTCCCTTTCATTTTATCGATCTTAGGAGTATATTTCTCATATATATTCTTACTTTAAACTCTTTTCCAGAGAAATCCTTGTACTGGCATTTAGTGCCATCGTTTGTAATATCCCTTTTTGGATATACGTCATTTCTTCTTAGTCTTTTATTGATTTATCATGCAATTTCGCATAAGATAAAATCCTTTGTCCACTGGGGACGTATTATACTTTTGCCTTGACGTCAAATATCTTTACCATTTTCTCGTCATTCAATGAATGCTTCACTCCCATGTCAGAGATACTTAATATCCCACTTTATTGATCGTCGCAAAAGTATGAGGGATAATCTTTCTAATTGGATTTATCTTAAAGTCTCTCAATGTGAATCTCCTTCTGTGTTCTCTTAAATGTATTTCCTTTTTGCAAGATCTATAGAAGCTATCTTGCTTGTTAACTATTAAGTTACACAAGACAAGCGTTTTGTGTCATTATAACTTAGGTTATTAAGATTTATTTCAAAATAATGAATCTATTTCTTAATCCGTTTCCTTACTTCAAGGGAATTACCTTACTTATCGAAGTCATAATATTTCTGAAACTTATGTCATATCAGGAACTATCTAATTGTATAGCTCGTAATTTATTCTGCTATTTTTGACTTTTGTCCATTTTCTTGAGCATGGTATCTGAAAGTAAATCTTACTTTCGTTATACTTCGGTTTCCACCTTCAGGACTAGAATCGTTATCATTGTCGTATGGCTTGGTAGGATAGTACATTCGTACATCATAACTTAATTCTAAGCATCTCATTACCATGTCTTGACTTGAGTTATTTCCTCCATACTTAGTTCACATACTAGGGATATCCTAGCTATTCACACATCTCGATGATTATGATCTCTAAATCTTATTATCATTCGTCCAACCAAGTTTCAATTACTTGGAATCGATTATGCTCAAGCATAATCTCATTGATTAATTATAAAGCGAAAGATCTATTTTACGGGATGCTATCACTTCTTTATATATATATATATATATATATATTCTTTGAAAAGAATATCTTGTATGCATCTTCATTCTTTTAAACATGTCCAACCTACTAACAAGGTTTCAAGGACATCCAACTATCTTAAAGATAAGTTGTAATTTCTCTCGTCATGACATAATAAGGGAAATTCATATCCCACAGATATCATATACTTTTCTTTGCTTTTATTCTTGCATTCAATGCTAAAGAGTATCTTATTCATAACTTTGTTATCATAACAGTCGTATGAAGGTATAACTTCACTGTTATCAATCTTTGCAAAGCCCATCAAAGGTCATCACATCTGTGTGTATCATAGGAAAAATATCTCGTCTCATCGAGATTTTCTTTACATCATAATTTCTTGATGTCTCTCACTTTACTGGTCTAAAACTTTTAGGTGACTAAAATAAGTCAACCTATTTCATGTCTAATATTAATCGCTTTACTAATTCACTCTTAGGTGACAAGGTAAGTCAACTTTCATCAAACTTGATGGTTTCAAGAGTCGAGAAGAAATTATCACGACTACTTACAGGAGGTACTATCTCACCCATCAAGATAACATCTTTTCAATGTTTGAATTAATATGCTCCTTGGACTGAAGAAATGGGGATCTAGGGTCCGAAGACAAGAATGACGACTCATCGAGATCTCTTTGGTCATATAATTTGGCGGACCGTCCACAATTATATTCTCGGTCACATAAGGCTTTGGGTTCAAAGGACACTTTATAAATTTTGGGTTTGAAAATTTTCTTGAAAAAATGAGAAACTCGAATGAATTCTCAATTGGAACTAGGTCATAGAGTTAAACTCAACAACAAAAATTGGGTAATGAATATAGTTTGAAAACTTATATACCGTAATAGGTCATCAACAAAGTTCTCATGTATGTCAAGGTTCTACTTGTATTCTTGAAGATCTTACTTCCTTAGTAACATCCTAAGATTCGTATCATCCTATAACGTTCTTACTCTCTATAACTCATAGATCTAGCTTCAACTGATTCTCGTGAATTCGAAGTAGGAATCAGAATTTGGTCCTTCATAAGAAATGAAGTACAGTGCATTAGGAGCACGTGAGCGAAAACCGTACGTAAATCGGAGTTCACACGACCGAGAACAGTCAAACAGAATCACTGCGGTGCGGGGAAATTTACACGCGTTCACGCCGAGGTCATAGCGATGCCGACACCAAGGTCGTGCATGCCGTTACCGATGCCGAGGTAGTACAGTACTGCCGACACCGAGTCGTCTGAGCTACCAAAGTCGACATGTCAAAGTCGATATTACAAATTCCGAAGTCGTGGTCGAATATCACACATCTTGAGGTCGAACAATTTTGTATGAATCCTTTGCTTTTCTTCACTCAAGATGGAATGAAGTTCTCAAATCCATCATTACTCTTGTTCTTGTAATGGAAGGAAGTTCTTACTTCTATGTTCTTTCGTAGAAAGGGATCATGCGTCTTATAAGGTCTATGTTACTGTTTGAACTAGCATGCTCATCATCATAATCAACTTTGTGGTTTGAAGTAAAACTTCAAATATTCGTATGCGTAGCTCATTTACAAGATGTATTTCGTTGAATTTCAAGAATTCAACATATCGTATTGACAAATAAATGTCCAATCTCAATCATTTTAAATCATGAATAATCATAACTTTGTTCATAATAATGAACCCTTATTAAATTCCAGGAATTCAAACATTTCATCTTTGGCATATCGTGCCACAACTTTCTCATATCATTGTCATCATTTGTCTTATATCTTCCTTCCTTTCATAACTTTCTTAACAAATCATTTGTCACAACATTCATTCTCATCCTTTCTCATAGCTTTCATTTCTTTTGAAAGATTATTTCAATTATCATTCACTTCACAACATAATATTTCATTTGCAACTTTTGCAATAAATTTCACTTTAAATAAATTCACATAACATTCATTTCACTTAAAATTTATTTCACTTTCACACTTTTCGTTTCAAAACCGAGAAAAATCATTTATCTATCATAAATCCAATCCTTTAAGTTTTCCTTAAATATGCGGTCTCATTCCTGCATATTGTTGGAATCCTTTGAGCTTTCCTTAAATATGCGCCTCATACACGCATATTGTGAGAATCTCTTTATTTCCAAAAACTTTTGCGAAGAAAAACATTTCCATCCTTTTTCACTTTCAAACTTTAAAAAATAATAATTTACCTCATTCCAGTTGAGCTTGATGTGATGGAGTGTTGAGCATTGTCAGCTGATCTCTAAAAGTCTAATGACTCAATCTAGATTTAACCTTAAAGAAGATTTTGGGTTCAAGAGCGAACCGCTCTGATACCACTCTGTCACATCCCCTCAATCCTAAGTACGGATTAGCAGGGACTATAACTTTAAACATGAATGAACAAACATGGAGACTCTCTTTAATAAAAAGCGTAATACATATGTCATTTATATTTTTGGACTATATTACATAATTTGGGGTTCTTGCAGCGGAAGACATGTGATAAGTACATATGACGATGTACTATCAAGGTATAAACTTTTCAGCGACAACATTCCTATTGCTCAACACTGCTCCATCCATCATACGCTCAACTGCACATTTAAAACAAACATGCGGTGAGTACAAGAATGCACTCGGTGGACTCATGCGAAAACATTTTATCATTTTAGATTACCTTTGCCACATCATGGTAAGACACAAGGGTTTTAGTTGAAAATGCCTTGTGCTTACTAAAATATTTTATCGATTCATAAAATCATCGCTTTGGCGGGCATTTTCTTGGTGTGTATGATCCATATCCCTTATCATCATTCATCATAACATCATAGTCGAGCGTCGTGAAGGAGGCCTCCCTCTACGACGCCGTGACCGGCCGTTAATTGTCCTTACAGCAAACAGTCACCTTAGGTGTACACGTTAATCCTAGCCAGGTATTGTCCTTCCGGCACAGGATCCGATATCGATTTTCATTCATAAGTTGGGAGCGACCCAACAGCATTTCATAACATCTCATAACATCTCATGGATAGGATACATACACAAAACATAAATATTTTTGGCAGGTAATCTTGTAAATATTTTATCAACAGTTGAAATAAGCATGGTAATTAAATATTTCAGAAGCATTATATTTTGAGTAGAGTAAAGCCCACCTGGACGGTAGATTACCTTAATCCCATTTCTTGGAATCGTAAGTCCTAGCTTTAGCCAATCTATTCTTGGCCTTGAGGTTTTGGGTCGAAAATCCATTGGGTCTTAGAACCCATATTTCTATTTTAGTGTATATCATGGTATGATATACACTCGATCGACCATGTGGTAGCACTAGTCAAATATTTCACGTTAAGGTATCTTTCGTGAAAATATCGTATCATGATGTTTTATCATAATTGTACATCTTATAATGCTCTATCGTACCTTGCGACATAACATAATGAATGCATCGATTAATAGCAAGTTAGTCACATAAGGCATACTTCACATAGGGGTTTCCAACACTTAGTCAAATTTCAAGTGTTTAATTTCAGCAAAACAGCTTGAAACAACCCAAGTGACGTGCTTTGACGATCCATAACCCTCGATTCAGAATACGTATGGTCGCACAAAGATACATTCTGGAAACCTCTAAACATGTGCTACAAGTTCTAAGAAGGAATTAAATCCAAAAGAGTCGTTGTTCGGGAGATATAGGGTCTCAAAGTGGGCAACTCAAACTGACTTCTATACTTAGAAATTTTTCCAGAATTTCCAGTTTTAGCTTAACGACGAGGGGTTTTGCGAGGCTCGTAACTTTTGACTCACAATGCCAAAATGGCCGCAGGCTACCAATTGCGAAACCTTGTAACAAGTACTACATATTTCATGAAGACCATACTGGAAAATATCTGACACATCGAGAAATACATAAGCTCGAAGTTGACTAGTTGGAAATGGACAGTTTCCAGTAAGTGACTTTGGGTCGATGAAAGGTATACCTATAAAACTTGGTTTGGGATCAAACTTTCCAGATCATAACTAGACATGGTGGGGAACATTTCATATGAAGAAACCCAAGTCCAAATTGGACTACAAACGGCTTGAACCTCTCACGTAAAAGTCATACTCGAACAGCCTATTACATGGAAAAATTCACTAAGGCAGTTTGTCCAAAAAGCTTACTGTAATGTATCAACTTCAAAAATTCACCGTGAGTTCATTATAAGGAATCTGGGAATGCAACCAATCATATTAAAAATCCACTTAAGTCTAGTTTAATCCAGAAAAAGCCTCACTCAATGATTCACAATAGATTGAGAGATAAAAATATTTTACCACAAGCTATCGCTACAGTGACAGTTTTGTGCAGTTAGCTTGTAAAATCTGGAATAAATAGTAAAAACTTTTAGAAAATTCTGAAAATTTACATACATCTTGTAGACATGCTGACTTATGTTTCTGCCAAAATTTATAGTTTTATCATTAGCCAAACTTAAAACGAATGCCACGGACTATGCGTGATGAACACGGCGATTTCACAGATTTGTGCAGTGTTTTTGATAAATACAATTATAATAGTAAATCAAGTTGGATTGACTTGAAATTTTACATAGGCATACTAGACACATGTAAATTCAACATATTAAAATTTCACAATCATCGGACCACGGTAACTTAGTCAAATAAATTTATGAAGTTACTGATTTCGTAACAAACTCCCAGATTTTATTAGAGATCAGTTTTTGTACCTTGATTTCTTGCAAACCTTTCATCACACCTCATATGCACACTACTTGCACGAATCCATGGTGGGAAAGGGTCTCCTTAGAGAAATGAGAGACCAGAAAGGGGGGAAGAGAGATTATCGGTGGTGTAGGGTATGGGAAAGGCTGAAGTGGTGTAGAGAGGTGGGGTGCTTATGGTGGTGACACCTAAGGGGGCATGTGTCCTTCTACACACATGCACACCTACACTACACACTACACTCACATTACATGCACGATTTTCTACACATATATATGTATATATATCATATTTTAATAGTGTAGTTAGGTTATAATTAATCCAATGTCACTTAGATACATGTAATAGGAAAAATCAACAAATAAGTGCTTAGTATATATGTGTATATAGCTCTCGGCTATTACACTACGCCAAAGGGTCCAAATTTTATTTTCCATGCCAAACATTGATATATGTTATGACATATATTTTAGATGATAAATAATATCATAGGATAAATTAATGGCATCATTTTATGCGATAAAAATCGAGTTCGAAAATTAGGGTTTTCGAACGTTTGAAAAATTGGTCACTATCAAATCTTGATGATCTAGCATTGATTTAATGCTAAATAATACTTTAATTACATATACTAATCATAGGAAATTAATTCCTATAATTTCTTGATCGATTAAAACGCTTTTCGTTTCATCTCAAAACGTTAACGTTTGAAAACGTTGCAAAACGTTCATTATCGACTCATCTCGAAATGGTCGTCATCACTTTATTAAATTATTCCATTAATAATGGAATTTAATTCTAAGCTTAATTGCTTAGAAAATATCATGAATAATCGATACGCGATCGACGTTAAAATAATACTGCCAATATACTTCATATACTTTTATTCCTTAATTCACAATTCTCAGTGAATATAAAATAGGAATTCATTCCTTCTTAAACAATCGAAATCATTATTCGATATCTTACTGATTGAGTAACTCAGCGAAACTCTAATTTACGGGTTTTAAATACCGTAATTAGGTATTTAAATCTGCGGGATATTACATTGGGGGAACTTTATATCGAAATTGGGTTCACGTTTATTTTGATTTTTTTTTTTTAGAATTGTATACCTGAACTAACATTACATATCTTTTAGGTACAATATACCGCCACACACATCTGGTAATAAGAGAAAGGGGAAGGAGCCAGCTTCATCTTCCCAGGGGAAAACTATTGACTAGTTTTACCCCCAAGCTTACGGAGTTCAATTGCCGTGTCCCGCCTCTAAGGATAGATGGAGGGGATTGGTGCAACTGAAGCACCGTCAATGCTGGTTCATGTGTATTAACACATGTCAGGCCATGGGAATAGCCAATGATGTTACTTGGCTCGTCGACAGATCCGGTTTATACACTGTCATCACTTCAAATTACTTGACATACCGGATCCTGACGCTGAAATTCCTGTCGACCATCAATGTCCACAAAACACACGGGTCACCAGACTACATAACATTCAAGTTGGGAAATGAGCCCCGACGGCTCACAGTTGATGAGCTGAATGACATCATCCAAGGCTCTCCCGACGGCGGCTACATTGGTGATATAGAGAGTTTGGCCTTCGAGATGTGGCCTTTGTTTATTGATCCGTTACTGGAGAACAATCCGGACTATGATGCCACGAGGGCAAAGGTGAGTTTAATCTGGAATCCAGCTTTCCGATACTTCCACCGCCTCCTCACTTTCACCATACATGCCTGCACAAATGCCGACACTTGCCTCTCTCAGGACATGAGTATAATGATAGGCGCTGCAATCGACAGAAAAATGCACGCCGGGATGTTCCTTGCACAGCATTTTCAGATGCAATCAGAAGTTTCCGGAAATGCCAGGATTTGCGTTGGTACCTTCGTCACCCCTATTGCCGACTTTTATGGGGTGCCAATTCGTGAGGATCCTATCTCACAGGATATTTTACTGGACAAACAATATCTATATGTCAAGAAGTTCCTCAAACGAGACCCCTGACGTTACCTCTGGCTGCTCTACGAAAAGAATGGCCAATCTATCTTCCGATTGCCCAACAATGATCTCACCAACATAATCGGATATAGCCGGCCAACCCGAATTGGAATATGGGGTCAGAAGCACACTTTAACTGGGCTCAGCGCCTCAATACCCAGGGAGAGGTAGATGAAGAGGAAGCGGATGAAGAGGCAGCATATGTGAGAGGTGGCAAGATGCACCCACCACGGCGACCCCCAGATCTATGAGCGCCTGGATCAGATGATGGTCGCCTCGACCGCATTGACGGAAGTATGAGCTCCATCATAGCCTAACAGCAGACCCTCCTCACCCAACAACAGGCATCCTACGAGCACCAGCAACAGATGATGCAACAATGAGAGCAGTGGCGAGGATTCTATCATCCGCCAGAGTAGCGGCATATCAGGTAAGGTCTCCCAACCACATCTTTTCTGCAACCTTATTGCACTACACGTCACAATAAGTTTGGGGGAGTAGAAAAGTGTAGTTGGTTGTTAGGTCCTTTTTATGTTTTTGCTTAGTCTTGTTAGTTGTTATGTTTTGGGCGTTTGTGTCTTTTGTTTTCGTTGTCGTGTCTGTTGATCAACGAGCTTAAGTGAAAAGTGTTACCTATGTAGCCAATGATGTTAGAAATTTTTGATAAAAATACGTTGATGGTGCACATGATATGTTAGAAAACGACGTATATATAACTTATGATTGCTTATCTTGTTGTTTTTCACCATTTGCCTGAACTGTGAGACTTTAGCTTCACCGTACATTAACTACATGTTACAATTTCTTTTAAATGTGTGATATCATGCATGTAATTATCTTCTAGAACTTACCGTGTTTTCTGTGTCGAGATTGCAATATGTGTTTCGAATATGGAAAGGATAAAAGGCCATCTTTGTGAACCACAAATTTACTCGTACACAAACCCAATAATATACCATTTGTCACCTACTTTGAGCCTTTATTAGACCTTATTATCACTACCACAAATTTGCCTTTTCTCTACACCTCATAGACTACGTTTTTTCTTAAAAATTGTAGTCTAAAGGTATAGACTACGCTTTTTTTTATCAAAACCGTAGTCTATGTACGAAAATTGTTGAAATATGACTACGGTGTACTTAATATCGTAGTCTTTATGAAGTATGACTACACTTAACAAAAAGCGTAGTGTATGTTCGTGTTTTGACACCCAATACACTCTGATTACCAAAAAACGTAGTCTATATGCATAAATTTTATAAAATAAAATAAAATTTACAACCTTAAGTTTCGAACAATTAAAAGGCTAGGCATTTCGGTTTTGTTCTCCTCCCTCCTCTCCTCACGTTCACTGCTTTCTCTCATTAGTCCTCTCCTCTCCTCTAAGCTCTCTCACCGGTGTCGGCGTCCATCTCCGTCGTAACATGCCGATCGTTGAGAATGGCCGTAAGTCTTCTCTTGCTATGTTTTCTTGCAAAATCCGTGTACATAACATCCATTTCCACGTGATAGAATCGGAGTATTGGGATTTAATGATTTCTACTTCTCAAGCAGGTTTCACTCACTCCATTCTATGCCTCCCGATTCGGAGACGGACGTTCTGACTTTGAGCGGATATGCTCTGCAATACTAGAGGCGATAGGAAGCGCGGGCAATCGAGTAATATCGCAACTTATTTTTACATTTGAAGCCTCGAGCTTTAATCATCCGTCCCATGTATTTTTCTAAGACAAAAACTTGGGTGAGCTCCGCCTCACCGTGAGCTCACCCTTGTTTTTTGTTAAAATAATTATATATTAATTATGGTGAGTAAGGATAATTAGATTTTGTTAATGTATAATTAAATTTATTAATTTTTAATTATAATTTTAATTCAAAATTAGATTTTATTAATTCATAATCATGGTTTATTAATTCATAATTGAGGTTTATTAATTCATAATTAATGTTTTTTAATTCACAAGTAGGGTTTATTAATTCAAAGTTAGGGTTTATTATTCAAAATTAGGGTTTATTATTTTCAATTAGGGTTTATTAATTCAAAGTTAGGGTTTATTAATTCAAAGTTATGGTTTATTATTCAAAATTAGGGTTTATTATTTCCAATTAGGATTTATTAATTCAAAGTTAGGGTTTATTAATTCCAAATAGGGTTTATTAATTCAAAATTAGGATTTATTAATTCACAATTAGGGTTTATTATTTCACAATTAAAGTTTACTAATTCAAAATTAAGATATATTAATTCAAAATTATTATTTATTAATTTACAATTAAATTTTATTAAACTAGTTAAATTAAAATTAATTAATTAGATTTAATTAGAATTAATTAATTAGGATTAAAAATTAACTAATAAATTAATTAATTAAAGTTAATTAATTAAGAGTGATCTCACTGTGCTCGCAGCGCGCATAGGAGACCATCCCTTTTTCTAATACCATGTGGCTGTATTTATTTATTTTTCCCCCTCATTTCTCCAGCTGCCACTACTTAGTTTATTTTCCATATGTTGTGAGGCAAACGCTTCCGCTGCTTAGTTTATGTGACAAAAGGCATTGTGTAGAATGCCTTTTTCTCTACAGTTTCTTTACTACTCAAAAATGGATCACAGGTTTGGTTTTTTTTTCTTGATTTTGTGTTTTTTTTTTAAATCCTCAAATATTGGTTTTGAGGTTGGTGTATTGGTTTGTTGTATAAACTCTGCTTTGCCAGAAAAAATAGGGTTTTTTAGTTAATGAAATTTTCGACGTTTTAGTTTGAGTTTGTTGCAGGTGGTTAGTGATGATGTTTTAACATTTGAGTCCAAAATTAGATTATTACTCAGAGTCCCGTGTTTAATTTCGATTGGTTAAGCAGGATATGGAACAAAGATTACTACTCGGCTTTAACATGGTTTTTTAATGTTGGTGTGATCTGTGATTTGGTGATATGTTTTTGTAATTATAACAAAGATGTGATTTGGTTAAAAGCCCGTCAAGCTCTATAATTGTGGCAATGGTTGGTGGTGTTTATTTTTTTTAATTTTAATTAATAATAATTTTGTAATTGTGGTATGCTTTTCGCCTTTTCCTGCTTCTGTCTTCATCACCTCGAGTGATTCAATTCAACATCGAGAGGTCAATTATTATTGCCGTCTCAGTCTGTAATTGTGGTCTGCTTCTCGGATGTTGGAATTCATTTGCATAAGTACAAAATTTGTGCAGTAATTAGTAAATTAGACTCCAATTATTATTGCCGTATGCTTACTTATCATTCAAAGTGTATTTAATTCTTGATTGATAGAGTTATGCGGTTTCTACTGTTCTCCAAATCTTACAAAATTAGCATTTGCAAATTGTTGCTGATATATTGTAATAATAAGGAATTTTATTTGATTGGAAGTGAATGTTATATATTGGATTCCATCTTGCATTTTGCCTACGTTTACCTGCGTTTGTGTTAGATTATCAGAGATGCTTCGTGCTTCAAATTGCAGGGTTTTCTTTCTCAAAGCATGGGCAAAATATCAAAAAAGCGTAGTAACAAATCGCTTAGCCATTTTCACCAACAGTTCAATATCTATTATGTTGGAATTTATTTATTTTTATATTTACGAGTTTGACAGAATTTACATAAGAATGAAAATTTTCACTAATGGGTATAATTTCGGAAAAAGCTTTGGTTATAAATTGATGTCCTGTTTCAGCAATGGATTTTTCCCCCTTCTGTGTATTTGGGCAGAGCTTGGGTTCTCAGATTGTTTCTTTATTGCTTCTTTTGTAAATGCATGAGCTCTGCTCTTTGTCCAAGAGGATTCCATAAGAAAAAGAGTTTTTTATGCCCCAAAGAAGATTAACTTCATGTTTTTTCTACTAAAATATGAAGGAATTGCTTAAGGGAACTAATGTGAGGTGCTTGATTTTGGAAACTCTAGATTTGCTTTTAATGGTTCTTATGTGGTGAGTGTATAAATTTTATCCAGCATAAGAAGTGAATGTGATTAATTCATCTTAATACAGCCTGGTTATAGGTGGTTGTGAGCCATTATGAGGCCAGTTATCAAATTCTTCTTGTTTCTTTAATTTTTTCTCAGAAATTTAAGAGACCTGTTTTTGATGATTGGAAGTATTGGTATACTGTCCTATTTATCATTGTGTTCACTGGTATTGTTTTTGTAGGATGTGTTCACTTGTGTCCACTAGTGGAGACTTAGCTAATCTGATTTTGGTGTAACTTAAGATACAATATGTTTGTCCATTTTGTTTCTTGGTCTGCGTTTGATTGAGGTTTTGGTTATTAGATTTGATATGAGGAAACTGAATAGGTCAAAGCTGATGCCATAAGGATTTGCCATAAGGATTGGCCATTGTACCGATGGACAATTTCCAACAGACAGCAAAGAATTTGCTAGACGTATATTCTACACTGTTTTCATGCGATCTGAAAACAGGTGTGAATATACGAGCAGTTATACACTCTCAGAGACTTATTCAGTAGTCTAAGCATTTTTTATACTGTAGCCTACGAGGAGAAATATGATATTCTAACATTTGTTGTTATGTTGGTTGGTTCAGTTGCAGTACATCTATTTTCTTTAGTTGCTGTGGGTGGGATCATTTTTCAATGCTCCGTCTCCATTTTCCAATATTACTCTTTTTGGGCATCTAGGTTGCATTTATATGGCTCCTTCTTGAACTTTTGCATGTTAGAATATGCTTCTGGAAGCTTATGTGCAGCATCTGCAGTTTGCACAGTCTGAGATAGCTGTAAAATTAATGATGCGCAAATGAAAAATTAGCATCTCTAGAATCTCTAGACTCTAATCTGACCTTAGTATCAGTTTGAAAACTTTCCTCTGGGATGACTTCAGTTATGCAATATGAAACATTTGTTGTGAAACAAATTTTGTCATTATAGCTGAATAGGATGATAAGCAATCAACTATTGATGAGCTTTCCACCTAAATAAAGTCATGTAGGATTTTTCAAAAACTAGATGTCTATTTTCACTACCTTCCTTCTATGGCCAAAAGAGATGACTGTCATTTAACTTTTACATGATATTTTTCCTGTTTCATTACATTAACCTTACATCGTTACTTGTAGTTCTAATGCCACGAGAACAAGGGCAAAGGTGCTTGCAGAAGAAATTGGGTCATGGCATCTTGATGTCTCAATAGATGGAGTGGTTTCTGCTCTGCTCTCTTTGTTTCAGAGACTTACTGGAAAACAACCACGTTACAAGGTAAAAGCTGACGTCTTAATATTTACAAGGTTATCAATGCTCGTATCATAAATGCATTAAGATGTTCATTGATTTCATAGGAATGAGTATATGACTTTACATTTGTGGTGTAGTATATGCAGGATTCACATAATTGTTGTTGCGTGTTGGTTTACTGTTTTGCTACAGGTAGATGGGGGCTCTAGTATTGAAAATTTAGGATTGCAAAACATTCAGGTTCGAATCAGAATGGTCTTAGCATTTATGCTAGCATCACTCTTGCCGTGGGTTCATAACAAACCTGGTTTTTATTTGGTCTTAGGGAGCTCCAACGTTGATGAAGGATTGCGTGGTTACTTAAGAAAGGTACTTCGTATGTCTAATCTTGCAATCATTATTGGCAAGGTCATTCTTACTTTGGATCCATTCAGATTCTGTGTGCTCATTGAAATCATTTTGTTAATTTGAATATTTATGAAACAAACAGGTGAGGAAAACATAAATTCAAGTGAATACCATTTTATACCTAATATTATATTATTTTCCTTATTATGTGTCTTCTTATTATAATTCCTCCGGATGATTGAAAATTCATCATGTCTAATATTATATTATTTTACCTTATTCTGTTTCTTATTATAATTCCTCCAGATGAATGAAAGTTCATCATGAAAGATATTATTGAAGAAGTTATGAAGAGTAGTTCTATTTCTTAGCGTTCACATGTAAGATAAACATTTCATTTATGTTCTTATTGGGTAAAAAATCTTTAATATAATCAATTTTGACCTCAAAGAGTGCTAATATTCTATTTTTGAATTGTTAATAGTTTCAAAATCGGACTTACTCTCGAGAGGACATTGATGAAGTTCGTGTTGAATTGGTCAATCTCATGCTTCTTCACATATAGTATTGTGATGTTTTAGCTGTAAGCTATTGATTTTTTGAATTATTTTGTACTGTGATATGTGGGATACGTTCTTATTGTTTTGTTATATGATGTAGCCAATATTTATGTATAGTGATTTTGTAGCAGTAATGAAAACAGATTGTATATTTTTGTATAGTGATTTTTAACGTAATGAAAGCAAGTATATTTTAATCCCATTTGCTATTAGATTGCGCGTTATTAATTGTACATGTTTTAAATAAAGAAATTAACTACGGTTGAAATTGAAAAACCGTAGTACAAAAGATATATTGACTACGGTTTAAAAAGTCAACCGTAGATGTATGCTAAATTGACTACGGATGTAATAGAAAAAGCGTAGTATATAAAATATAAAATTTGGCATTAAAACCGTAGTAATTTATAAAAAATCGTAGTAAATTTGGCATAAAAATCGTAGTAAATTTGCATTAAGACTATGTTTTTTCCCCAAAAACCGTAGTGTATGTGCAAAAATTAGTGTAGTCTATAGTCGATATAGACTAGCATAAAATGCGTAGTGTATGAGAAATTAAGTGTAGTCTATAGTCGAATAGACTAAGCTTAAAAAGCGTAGTGTATGTGCGAAATTAAGCGTAGTTTATAGTCGGTATAGACTACACATAAAAAGCATAGTGTATGTGTAACCCCTAAATCCTAAGTACGATTTAGCAGGATTATTACTCTAAACAGGATGAATAAGCAGGGGACCATTTAATATTAAACTCAGAATTCATAAATCAAGTATGTTTTGGACTTTACTACATAACCTATGTTCTTACAACGGAAAACATGTGATATGTATATATGACGATGTACTATCAAGGTATAACTTTTCACGACAAAATTCCTAATTGCTCAACACCGCTCCATCGCACCACCACTCAATCGCACATTTAAAACAAATATGCGGTGAAGTACAAATAATGCACTCAAGAAACTTATGCCAAAATATTTTATCATCTTTTAATTACTCGCCCATCATGGTAAGACATACGAGGTTTTGATTAAAAGGCCTGAGCTTACAAAACATTTTCATCATTTTCATAAACATTCGTCTCAAGTGAGACATTTTCCTTGTATGTATGATCCATATCCCTTCATTTCATCACAACATTAACATTTACGCCAGTAGAAGGCCTCCTCTACGTCATTGTGACCGCCGTGAATTGTCCTTACAAAGACACAATCACCATTAGGTGTACACGTTAATCCTAGCTGTATAAGTCTTCCCAAGATAGGATCCGAATTGATTCGTTCATCGGTTGGGGCGACCCAACAACATTCATAACATTTCATTCAAGGATATGATACATACATAAAACATAAACATTTTGGGCGGTGATCTCATCATCATTTCATAATCATTTCTCAAAGAGAAAGCATCATAGATAGATACTTTTCATTTCAAGAAAGCATCGTAAATAAAGCATTTGTTCAAAGATTTTATCATTTTGAGTACAAGAAAGCCCACCTGACTCTTGATCGCCTTAAACTCGATTTATCTTCTATGTCAAGTCGTCATCGTCCGCTTTCTCATCTTTACGTAAAACGATCGTCGGTCACGTTTTTCGAGATTTTCAAAGTTTAGAATAAACTTTGATAACTTATACTAATATCATTTGAATTCCTTAACGAATTCAATACGCCGTTTAATCGCGTATCTTAACTAAATATTTTTCGTATTTCGAGATATGTTCAACTATTTCATTTTAACCTTTTAGGTTAAACGTTCAACGTATCTACACGTTTTTCGATACAAGGATTTCCATTATGAAATCTTTTCTCACCAATGAGATTTTCTTATATAATTAATACGTTTTACGTATTAGCGTATTTATCGAACGTATTTCATCGTTAATTTGAAAGTCAACAATTTTGACTTTTCTTTATTAATACTTTAATAATTCATATATTTAATATCCATTTTCATATAATCGATTTTCAATCGATTTCTTTTCATAAAGCCTTAATTTCGATTTTTACGCAAATCGATAAACTATATCAATATTTTTTAAATATTAATTAACTTATTCATTAAACATTATTTTCCATTTCTAACGTTATTTAATATAACGTTTCGACATAAACATAGTATTATATGTTTATAAAATTCTATAAATTCTCAATATATCTAAAATAATTTCTAGACATATAATGTATTATTTTCTTGATATTAAGGAATTAAAATCCTTAATATATATATTCAAGCTCACGGTTTTAAGCTCTAATTTTCAATCTTCTTCCAAAAATTCTCCTAAATTCATATAGTGTACTATTTTATCATAGTATCACTAATATGTATTAACATTAACTATAGAAAATTTTGTGCATTACTTATTTAAGTCCATAAGTCACGATTTTTGGGCAAAAATTGTCCAAAACAATCTTCTAAAATTCTAGTTAATTTATACAAGGTCCCAACTTTAATTTATAACATATTTATAACCTATAGTCCAACATATTCCATTTCTTCATCAATGATTAAATGATCAAGGTCACGGTTTTGTCCCACATATATACTAAACATTTTTATAAAATTCCTATTAAATTACACTATGCTTATATACTATAGTGTAATAATATAACATCATAATATCATACTAGAAACAACTAAATCATGCCTAAATTCAATATGAAGCTCTCGGCCATTACAAGAATTTGAGCATTAATTCTTCAAAAATTCTAGTAGATTCATGTAATACATAATTAATGCTCTAGATCACTAATATGCCATTACATTTCTCAAATTAAAATTGTACATCATCATAGCATATTTCATGCATTTTCGGTAGTATTGAAACTATAGCTTAGGATTTTTATAAATTTCCCAATAAATCACTATAGGCTCCTACAACGTCATATATCATCAATCCATTCTTAAATCATTCAACAAAAATTTCGATCATCATCATAATTTTTCATAACATGATTAATTAAATTTTAAACATGCTACATGCTTATAGATCCTCTTAATACACATTATTAGTGAACAAGTATCATGATTAGCATACTTTCTTACTTAAGAACACATGCTTGAAATTTTAATCTAACCATTAGAAATTTAAAAACTTAGTGTATAATCGAAGCTTATTTGATTCCTAACCTTTTTAACGGTATTGATTTAACGTGCAAAGGTTTAGTATCAAGCTTTGGCTAATTGAAACTCAAGAACACTCAAGCTTTTCTAAGGTAAAGCTCACGGTTTCTTTGCTTGGAAATGAGAAGAAATGTGTTTGTGTTTTAATGAGGCAATATGTTTAAGTATATTAATTAATACACCTCACTTTCTCACTCTCTCTCATACTTGTATACATCATCATATTAACTATGTATAAAGTTTTCTTGGTTAAAACAAATTAATCCTTTGCATTTTTAGGCAATAGCCACGACACAACACAACACACACACAAGGAATACCAAATTTTCTTCTATGACTCATCATTCATTATGTCATGGAGTAAGTATCTCTTACACATTTCTTGAACAAATCAATGAAATATCTATTTGTTTGGGGATGTTGAAGCCACGGTCATCTCTTGTTCAAGGTGGAGTGATTTAATTTCATTAGTCTTAATACATGTAGTAACTATACACTCTATCCCAAATATTATACATCATCACAATAGAGTTGTATTGAAGCTTCTTTCTTCACTTTGGAACAATTATACACGGTTCCATCATCACAATCACACCACTTGATTTTTACTTGGTTAATGTGTAATTAGATCACACTTGTATCACTTAATTCTTAACATAGCAATTCACACTTCAAAACTTACGTACATTATGGTACACATCGATCGCTCCCTTTTCACACGTAAAGGCGTATATAGAAGGTGTAAAGAGTATCGTATCCACAGGATTGCAATCCGAAACACGTGGCTAATTCAACAATAATTCATCATTATCCAAGCACGTAATTTGGGTTGTGAATTTTAGGCTTCGAGATAATTAAATCCAAAGCAAAGGTAACAAAACAAATATAAATAACGCAATAAAAACACGAAGATAACTATAAAGAAAGACTAACCCTAGAATGCACTAATCCTATCCACAACGATGTTTATCCCGCTTATTATTAACCGCTTTAATCCGCATAAGACGGAAGATCACATATATAACCAACAACTTGATTCACGACAATTTCGCAGGCTTGATTACTAATTTTCCTATCACGCTTACGCCTCTAGAGGAAAATAAGCAACTCCAAACAGATCACTAAGAATATGCTTCCTACGAATGTCCTATCTCGATTCGACTCGAGCTTATTCAGATCATGCATTCAAGATCGATTGACAATTAATACAAGATACGCCATTAATCGGCAACTAGATATGCATCAAGATTGATCGTAAATCAACACATATAAATAAGCACCATGAATCATGAATCATGCCTCGAAGGTAAATAACGATAGCGTAACTCACAACATATAGGATCGAATCATGCAAACCCTAGGATTAGAATTGAAAATTAGCCGCACATAATAAACGGAATGAAATACGATTTAACCATAAAATGGAAATTAAATATATAAAACCCGTAGGAAGCGTCGGATGAACAATGGTTGGTCTTGAATTCAATCCTGCTTAACGAACGGAAAACAAAGGAAAACGATCGGACAAAACGTTCCGATTGATAACGAAACAATAAACTAAACTAGAACAACGTAAGAACAATACTAGAATTAAACGGAAGCTAAAATAAAGATAAACCGAGGAAAAACTCAAGAGAAATAGGTGCTGGGCGTGATGCGATCGTTAGGGCGCAAGGGTCGCCTGTTTATAGAAAAGGGTGGAAACCCCAATTTGCGCCTCTGTCGCCCACCACGACCGGTCCTCGCGATCGCTAGTGCGATCGCTAGTATGTCTCGCGTTTCTTCGCGCCGCCTCCTGCGCCGCTTTGTACTCGCGACCCGGCTGGCGGTCGCTAGCAATTATGAAGTGGTCGCGAAATCGTCCAGTGAGTTCTCGGCGCTAGGCTTCGCTCGCGGGCACGAGGTCGCGGCCGCGGCTCTTCTGGGCGCTCGCTGGCTTGCCTAGCGGCCAGCCTAGCGACCGCTAGACTGGTCGCTAGAAACTGGGCAGAATGTCAATTTTGCTCGTGCTTCGTTCCTTGCTTCGATTATCAACATATAAACCTACAAAACGTCAAAGGAACACCCAAGAGCAGTATCTTCTAGAAATAGATAAAACATTAAGAATCGATACATAAACGCACATTAAACGAGCTAAACTCATCTTCAAATATCAACTATAAACGTGTAAAATGCGCGTTTATCAAACCCCCCAAACTTAAAGCATTGTTTGTCCTCAAACAAAAACAAAACAGAAAGACAAACGAAAGATCAACGAGCGTAGCAAAGAGGATAACCATTAAAAGCCTCAGAAACATATTAACGCTCAAAAACATTAGCGCACATGACGACGTTAGCCAACTCAACACAAACAACCATCGAGGGCAAAAACTCATTTATTTTCAACCCTCACAAAGGCATGTGTGTAGAAAATATAGGATACACTCAAACTCATAAAGAAATTAAGGACGTGTATACACTCAATGATCAATGCAATGCAAAATCTTACCATAGGCTTGCCGTTTCTCTAACATCTCCACTGCGTCAAATGTGTTCAAATAAGGATCAAAGAGGTCTTTTGATAGGTTATAATGTAGGCACATTGGTTAAGGTAGGATAATATATGGCTAAGTGACTCAAGAATATTCCAAGCACCATCATTTATACATTTCGACACATATGGACTTTGTCCATATTCCTCTTCTCTCCCAACGTGCTAAATCAACGTTTAATGCCACGTAGGTACCTATACTTTGATTAAAGACCCTTTATGCTCAACACTCATAGTGAACTTAACATTTTCTTTTTCTTTTCTTTTCTAGAGCTTATAGGTTTAACTTTCACGAACAAGGTACTATTCTTCACCACGATGTATTTTTCTAAAAGAAACTTTTCTCGTCATAACTACATCAAAATTTCAACCCCTTTGATTCCCTATCCATCCTCACCTCCTATCATCCGTTAATCGAAGAAAAAGTCTAATAAAGGCTCAAAGAAGCGACAAATGGTATCCATCCTCACCTCCTATCATCCGGTTAATCGAAAGAAAAGTCTAATAAAGGCTCAAAGAAGGCGACAAATGGTATATATCATCGGGTTAGTGTTTGGGTGAATATGTGGTTAACAAAGATGGCCTTTTATCCTTTCCAAATTCAAACACATATTGCGCCTCGATACGTAAGAACGGCAAGTTCTAGAAGATAATCACATGCATGATATCACACAATTAAAAGAAATCAGATCAAGATGTTTATACAAAGGAAGCTCAAGTCTCACAAGTTAAGCAAATGGTGAAAACAACAAGCTAAGCCATCTCACGTCATTCATGCGTCATTTTCTAACATATCATGTGCACTATCATTAAATTTCACAAAAATTTTCTATCGTCATTGGCCACATGGATTAACATACTTCACTTAACTCGTTGATCGACAGACACGAAAACGAAAAGAAAAACAGAAACACGACAAAAACAACGCAAACGAAAAACACGACAAAACACGAAAACAAAAACAAAGAAAACGTTGGGTTACCTCCCAACAAGTACTTACTTTAACGTCTTTAGCTAGACCATCACTAACCTCGTCAATCTGGCGTTTTAGTAGCAATAGACATCTTTCCCGACTTGTGGAACCTCCTAAACTTCGCATTCACGGATGACCACCACTGACTATGGAAGTGGCCCCCCCCAAACTTGAATGATACACTCGGAGTTCCATGCCGAGTCCACTTCTTTCTTCTCACAGCTTCCTCAATCGGTCGAGTACCCTCTAAACGCGAGACGTGAGCAAAGAAGAATAATCATGATCGAGCAACAATCTTCCGACTTTCCAACATCGTGTTGCTTGATGGCGTCGTATATGGAAATTTTGAGCTCCTCATCGTTAACACGAAACGTGAGGTTTCCTTCCTGCACATCAATCAACGCACGACCAGTTGCTAGAAAAGGTCTACCAAGGATTAGTGGTTGTTGTTTGAATTCGGGAATATCTAAAATAACAAAGTCGGCAGGAAAAACAAAATCCCGAATTCTTACCAACACATCTTCGACGATACCTTTTGGATATGTGACTGACCGTCAGCCATCATCAGTGAAATCTTCGTCGGCTTCATCTTTCCTAGGTGTAGCCGGTTGAAGACGCTCAATGGCATCGATTGATGCTCGCCTCAAGTCGCATAAAATATTTGGAAAATTACGCCGCGATCTCGCACTCTAACGTGAAACCGCCGATCCTTCGCTTCGGAGGAGCTTCTTTGCAAGACGGCACCGCATTCTTCTGATAGGAAATTTTCTCAAATTTTCCAAGTTTCTTCTTGCTTGCAAGCTGCGTCTTTAAAAATTTCATGTACCGGCATGTTTCGCAGTGACTTCAAAGAGAGGCAAATTTATCTCAACTTTTGAAAATCTCTTTGAACGAGCAAACTCGTCATATTTCGACTGACAAGTCGACTCGAAACGGGACCGGAGGAATGTGCGTGCGAGGATTAGCCTCAGGGGCGCCTCGCGGTCGACCTCGCGACCACTGGAAGGTCGCGAGGAATCTGCTGTCGCTGGACTCCTTCCTCGCGTGCGAAGCTTGCGGCGCGAGCTCATCTCGATTTCTCGCCATGTGCTCGACCGATTGCTCGCGGTCGGGTTTGCGGCGTGGTCGCCACGAACAACTCGGGCGCGCTGGATACCGGATGGCTCGCGGTCGGTGCACGGACGCTGCTCGGTCGTGGGCCTCGTGGAAAAATTGATGGTTCGCGATCGGGCTCGCGGTCGCGAGCTCGATCGCGGTTTCTGCGTCGATGTGCTATCATGCTCTTCTTCCTCGGTAGGGCTCGGGTAAGCTCGCCCACCTCGCCCGAATAGCGAAGCATTGACTCTTCGGGTTCACCCGTACACTCAAAAATTGGCCCGTCTTTTGTAGTGCATTCACTTGCACGGCTATTCGACCAATTTGATTCTCCAACATCTTCATGTGCTTCCCCATAGCCACAATGGACTCCAAATGATTTATCTTTTGCGGTGTTGCTTATGAACAATTCGATTCGTTGCAATTGTTGGTTGCTTACAACCAACTGCGCATCATGTCTTCGAGACTTGGCTTCCTCGGCTCTTGAATCGATTACGAATATTGAAGCTGCTTGAAGGTTGTTGGAAATTCAACGACTCCTCGATTGATGTGGTGATGTTCTCGTCTCAATCTAACTCTTCAAAAGAGTGAACTTCTTCACGAGATCGCCATATTTTGAATCACTCTCACAAGCATTGCTTTGAACGATGGCGCTCTCCGTTGGCCATTGATAGCTGCTGCGACCATCTCTTCTACAATACGGCTTGCCTCACGATCGGTCAGCCAATAAGCAGCCCCATCACCGACGCATCTACCATGCTCCTCGCCTCGCCATGTCACCCACCGTAGAACTGTGATTTGTTGTTCCTTGAGAACCCATGTTGTGGACATCGCCTCAATAGACCTCTGAATCTCTCCCATGCCTCGAATAATGATTCGTCGTGGTTTTGGCAAAATGAGAGATTTCGGCGATGATCTTCTGCGCCGGGCGGGAAAGTATTTCGAAAGAAACTTCTCACAAAGTTTCCCCAAGTGTCGATGCCACTCGGTCCAAACTCTTCAACCAATCTTTTCACCGTCACAATGAGAAACCAAACATGCGATCCGGATCGTGTCTTGTGGCACCCCATTCATTTGATGGTGTCACAAATATCGAGAAATGTTTTGAGATGCGATTCGGTCTTCCGTGACTCCTCCCCAAACCGCTCTCCTCGACCATACCGATCGGGGCGGTTTGAGCTCAAAATTGTTTGCATCTACTTGCGGGCCCCAACCGCCTCCTTGAACTGCTCGTGGGATGTCGGTACATGTGATTCGAGGTCTTTCCTCCGAGCAGGACAATGATTCCATATTAGCCATCCGACGCATCTCTACAAAGTCGCCTAGCATGCGTGCAACTTGCTCCGGATGAATGCCCCTGCTTCATGGATTGGCCGCCATTGCAGCCTGTCTCTTCTCGCCTCTTCTCCTTTGAGAGCCTTCGATCTCGGGATCTAATAATACTCGTGAGGTCCCCGAGATCTTGTACGATAAACCACCCGCGAGAAGAGAAATTAGCACTAACAAAAATAAAAAAATAAAATAAAAAATAAAAAATATATAATATATAACTTGAATTAATAAATCCAAATCACAAATTATTCCTATGTGATCTTAACAACCCCGAACGGGCGCCAAAATTTGATCGCCCCTTTTCACACGTAAAAGGCGATATAGAAGGTAAGCGAGTATCGTATCCATGGGATTGCAATCCAAAACACGTAGCTAATTCAACAATAATTCATCATTATCCAAGCACGTAATTTGGGTTGTGAATTTTTAGGGCTTCGATAATTAAATCCAAAGCAAAGGTAACCAAACGTAAATATAAATAACGAATAAAAACACGAAAGATAACTATAAAGAAAGACTAACCCTAGGGATGCACTAATCCTATCCACAACGATGTTTATCCCGCTTATTATTTACCGCTTTAATCCGCACAAGACGGAAGATCACATATATAACCAACAACTTCGATTCTGACAATTGCGGCAGCTGATTACTAATTTTCCTATCACGCTTCGCTCTAGAGGAAAATAAGCAACCCAAACAGATCACTAAGAATATGCTTCCTACGAATATCCTATCTCGCCATTTACTCAAGCTTATTCGTATCATGCATTCAAGATCGATTGACAATTAATACGATTACGCTATTAATCGGCAACTAGATATGCATCAAGATTGATCGAAATCAACACATATAAATAAGCACCATGAATCATGAATCATTCACGGAAGGTAAATAACGATAGCGTAACTCACAACATATAGGATCGAATCATGCAAACCCTAGGATTAGAATTGAAAACTAGCGGACATAATAAACGGAATGAAATACGATTTAACCATAAAAATGGAAATTAAATATATAAAACCCGTAGGGAAGCGTCGGATGAACAATGGTTGGTCTTGAATCCAATCCCAAGAGAACGAACGGAAAACAAAGGAAAACGATCGGACAAAACATTCCGATTGATAACGAAACAATAAACTAAACTAGAACAACGTAAGAACAATACTAGAATTAAACGGAAGCTAAAATAAAGATAAACCGAGGAAAACTCAAGAGAAATAGGTCTCGGGCGTGATGCAATCGTTGAAGCGCGCGAGGGCACCTATTTATAGAAAATGGTGAAACCCTAATTTGCGCCTGCTGTCGTGCCGCCTCGATCGTCCTCGCGATCGCTAGTGCGATCGCTAGGTATGTCTCGCGTTCTTCGCCGCGCCGCCTCCTTGCGCTCGCTTTGTACCTCGCGACCTTGGCCAGCGGTCGCTAGCAATTATAAGTGGTCGCGAAATCGTCCGGTGAGTTCTCGGCGCTAGCTTCGCCGCGGGGCACGGTGGTCGCGCCGCTCTTCTCGGGCGCTCATTGGCTTGCTAGCGGCCAGCTAGCGACCGCTAGACCGGTCGCTAGAAAATGGGCGGAATGTCAATTTTGCTCGTGCTTCGTTCCTTGCTTCGATTATCAACATATAAACCTACAAAATGTCAAAGGAACACCCAAAAGCAGTATCTTCTAGAAATAGATAAAACATTAAGAATCGATACATAAACGCACATTAAACGAGCTAAACTCATCTTCAAATATCAACTATAAACGTGTAAAATGCGCGTTTATCACACACACACTAAAGTCACGCCTATTTCATTTATGAAGTGATATATAATTAATTTCCATGCTAATTATATATATATATATATATATCATAATATATGTTTTAGATGATAAATTATATCTTAGGAAAATTATTGGTATCATTTCATGAGAAAACCCTAATTTTGAATTAGGGTTTCAAAATTCTAAATTTGTTCGATAATTAATCCTTAATGTTCTAGCATTGTTTTAATGCTAAATAATACTCTAATTACATATAATAATCATAGGAATTTAAATACTATAATTCCTTGATCATTAAACTCATTTTTCTATTCATCTCTAAACGTTAACGTTTGAAACGTCTCAAAACATTAATTATCGAATCATCTCAAAATGGTCGTAATAAAGTCGTAATCACTTTATTAAATTATTCCATTAATAATGGAATTTAATTCTAAGCTTCATTGCTTAGAAAATTTTACGAAATTTTAACTATCGATACTCAATCGACGTTAAAATTATACTGTCGAAACACTTTATAAATATATATTCCTTAATTCACAATTCTTAGTGAATATAAAATAGGAATTCATTATCTCGTAATTAATCGAAATCATTATTCGATAAATTACTTATTCAATTATTTCGCGAAACCCAATTTACTTAATTTAAATATCGTAATTAGCATTTAATTCTTTGGATATTACATTCTACCCCTTAAAAGAAATTTCTTCCCGAATTTGCATACTTCAAAAGTATGGAGTATCTTAACATCATAATATCTTCAATTTTCCACGTGATTTCCTTACATCCATGGTTTCCATCGATTTTCATTAAAGACTCAAACTTGATTCTTTAATCATCAATCGTCTGATCAAAATAGTCGAGATTTTCATCACAACTCATCTCGAGTTAAAGATCACGCCATTATGGCGGATCATGTATTTTGGGGCATTTTGTATTTCCTTAATCGTGACACGTGGAAAACCTTACGTCTTTCCCAAATTTGCTGGAAGTACCAATCTATAGGCTCTTCGGCCTATCATTATTAGGATCTCGTAAGGTCCTATAAAGCGTGATCTAGACATTCCTTGTATCTGAACTCTACAATTTCTCTCGATGGAGAAATCTTAAGAAACTTATTTCGCATAAAAAATGCGCTCAGTTCACGTGACGTCAAAGACTATTATCTGTCCCGAGCTTTTCTTAGTCTTTGCCTCCTTCGCGGATATCTTAATTGTTTCATTTACGACGTCAGACCTTATACTTTCTCTCACCTACTTTATTACAATAAAGTGGTGGTCGATACTTCTTTCCGCATAATGCTTCGTAAGGCTATATTGATCATTGTTTGACAAATTATAGTCAGACGTGAACTTAACAAGTGGTACAACATGTTCCCACTTGCACCTCGATTTAACATTAATGGTCTATCGTATTCTTAAACATCCATATTGTCCTTTTAACCGTCCATCTATCGGTGAGTGGACATCTATGTTAAGGTTCAATCTCATGTCTAACTCTTTTGTGAGTTAGTTCAAAATTTAGGGGTAAACTTAGCGTCTCTATCTGAAATGATAGGTTTTGGTACCCCCTGCAAAGATACGATTTCCTTTATGTACGACTGAGCTAACTTTTCTGTCACGACCCCACTCCGGACTACCCGGATCGGAGGCTACTAATCTAGGAGTAGTATTTTAGGGGTTACATGGATAAAATAGAGATGCGTAACAAAAATAAACTAACATGCTCGAATGTAATATGAGATAATGTCATAATGGTTTAAAGGTTTAGGCCATCGGACCCCAAAACTTGGCCTGGATCGATGGACCTCAATAGTTCATAATCATAAAGCATAAATAAAGAAGTTCGAGTGTAGCGGTGGAAAGTGTGTGAATACATATATGACGATATGCATTCAAGGTATAAACCACAAATTCTAATAAACTCGTCAAGGACACTGACTCTCAACACATTCCCCATCATCACCATCGAGCTCAACCCGCACATTTAAAACAAACATGCGGGGCTAAGTACAAGAAATTGCACTCGTTGGACTTATGCGAAAACATTTGATAACATTTGAATTACGCGCCAATATCGAGTAAGTCGCGAGGGTTTTAGTTAAAATGCCTCAGGCTTACCAAATCATTTTCGTCAGAAACATAGCTCGATCGAGCATTTTCTTGGTGTGTATGGTCCGTATCTCATAGTAACAATTCATAACAATATTTAAAATTAAACGTCGAGAGTGAGGCCTTCCATCTGACGCCGTGATCGGCCGTAATCCCGCACAACAAGACAAATACTCTCTGAAGCATATGTTAACACAACAGATAGTTCCAACCTTCACGCCAATCCTAGCTGTGCATTTATCATCCGCACAGACCCGATATTTAAAAGGTTGGGCGCGACCCAAATGACATAACCTGTCATAATAAAGTTTCAACCATCTCCACATCCCAACCCGGCAAACAGATAGATCCATACACAAAATGTAATATATTCGGCGGTAATGTGGTAAAACATTTGTTAACAACAGAATAAGTCGTAAATAAACTCATTTTTAGAATAACAAGAAAGTTTATCTTAGTGGGGTGAAAAGGCCCACATTTTGAAGATAAAAGCCCACCGACTATGGTTCGTTGTAAAAGTCCTGAGTTCGATCAGACGTCAAAATCCGATCAAGGCGTTTGCGTCCACACCTTTACGGCGAGGCTTTAAGTGCGTCGCTCAAGTCTCTCGAGACTTTCAAAAGCTAAGATAAACTTCTATATTTCATATCGATGTAGATCAATTCCTTTGTGAATTCAATACGCTCAACACGTATACAATCAATTGTTCCGTTCGCCGAGATACGCTCAACGATAAGTATCGTTTTCGATATATGGTTTCATTTGTGAAATCTTTTCTTACTAATGAGGTATCATACTCAATTAGTATATCTTACGCGCATCGGCTTATTCGTCAATCGTAAACGTACATTTGACTTAAAAAGTCAACGAAGTCAACATCGGGTCAACAAAGTCAACAAATTTTGACTTTCAAATAGTAATTTCACTATTTCGTTTTATAAATCTAATTTGATCGATTTGAAAATGTAAAGTCCTATTTCTCGATTTATCACGTAAATCAAGGACTTATAAATAATTTCGCATTTTAATAAACCTTTTTATAAACAAAGCGCAGATTTCGATTTTAAAACTTTATAAAATGAACGCTTGTCTCAAACATAGCAATCTATGTTTATAAAATTTTGCAAAATTTAATTATGTCCAGAATATTAATTAAACATATATTTTATTAATAAATCGATTTAAAAGGATTTAAAATCCTTATTAATTATCAAAATCTCGATAATTAATTTAAAAATATCAAATGACTTTTGAAAAATTTTCTAAATTAATATAGTGCATTATTATACACTATGGTCCAGAATATGAATTTATAAAATCCATATGATATTGTTTGCTATTTATTAATATATATACATATATATAGCTACGGTAATTTCAATAATTAGGGAATAATTATCCAAAAATTCCCAAAATTGATATATACATAGTATAATATCTCAACATCAATATACATCACAATTATAACCTATAGTTCATCATAACCATTCATTTAATAATATATAACAATATTACGGTAATTACAAGATAATTACCAAATAAATAGCAAACAATTTGTAAAAATTCCAACATGATTAAACATTATACTATAACATTGTAACATCATAACATCAACCAAAAACATTTGAATCATCACCATATGGAGCTCAATAGCTCTCGGCTTTTTTGATTAAATGTAGTAATTGGTTTTCAAAAATTCCAACAATTATATACTATGATTATATACTATAGTATACTAATATAACATCATAATATTTATCAAAAATAATTAAATAATCACCTTCAAGAGCATATCACTCACGGTTTATTTGATTTAATTAGGTAAATGATTTCCAAAAATTCTAATAATTTCATTCAATACATAAACAATATACTAAAGCATTAATACACCATTGCATGTTCAAAAATAAAATCATACCCTAAGGTATCCAACTTATAAGCTCACGGTACTATCCAAAAATCAAGCATATGGTTTTCAAAAATTCTAATTAAATCATAGAGCATATAATCAAGGTTCTAAAGCATTAATATGTCATTACATGCTAAAAATAAAAATTATACACCAAGGTATGTTCATACATGCTCACGGTATTAAAGGGTTAAATAGCTAGGGTTTTCAAAAATTTCTAAATAAATTCCTATGTGTTCTAACCACATTATATAACAATAATCCAAGCTAAAAACACCTAAGAACATTCGGTCATCACCATTCTATTTTTATAGTTTTCGAAAATTATTTCAAATACATACTATGGTTCGAATATTTCATATACATGTTAAATCCTTACAAGCATTTCATAAACAACATCTCATGTTCATTTAAACATATATCCTCATATTTTGAAAATGAAATCATCAAGAACAATATGAACACATATCTCATGCTTCAAGAACATTTAAACACATATGTACACCTATATAAAACTTTCGAAACACACATAAACATCAAAACAGTTTCGAAAATTCCTATATCAAGGAAGGATAAGAATCGATACTATGGTCCATATTTACCTTGAGAATGGCTATGGAGTCCAAGATAAGTGCTAGGGGTGTTGTGGTTTTCGAATGGGAGAAGAAGAAAAGGGAAGAAAAATCTGAAATGGGGGAGGTTTGGCTCTCGGTTTTCAGCAAGGAAATGGAGAGGATGGAGAGTATTTTGTGAGTTTGTAAATTGTGAGAAGAATGAAGAGCTTCTCTCCCTAATACATCTCTCTCCTTACACGGTTACACACACACACATAGGGGAAATTATTGCTGCACTTTGGAAGGGAAATGAAGGGAAATGTGATGATTGAAGAGTGCAAAAGGAGCTCTCCATGTATTGGGCAAAATTTAAAAGTGAAATCATGTTTATGGGGTGAAGGAGCGGGTGGGGGGTGTTTTAGGGGCTGTTTTTAATTTTTAAATACACCTAATACATTGTATTAATCATATAATAGGTCATAGATATATAATACATGTCATAAAAATAATTAAATTAACACATAGACACAATTTCGAAATTACCGATAACAAAATTGGAAAATAGGATTAAAAATATAAATTACACCTATTATTGATACTCATGTAATTTTCGATCATATATATCATAATATATGATTTATATATTAAATAATAGCATAGGATAAAATTATTACACATTTCATGCAATAAAAACCTAAGTTTCGAAATTAGGGTTTTGAAATTTATAAAAACTGAAACCATCAAATTCCATGGTTAAAAATCTGTTTTTAATGCTTAATAATATCCATATATATCATATATATAGTTTAGATACCATATGATAATTTAATGGTATCATTTCATGTGATCAAACCCTAATTTATAAGTTTAGGGTTTTCGAAATTAAGTTTCAAATTATCGAGTTTAATAACTCAAATATTGACTTTAATAATTATTAATACTGTAATTATATAAAATAATAATAGGAAATTATTTATTATAATTTCCGAGCGTTAAACTCATTTTCAAAAGCGCCTCTAGCGCGTTGCTCAAAAAAGCCTCAAAGCGTTCAAAATCGACTCATCTCAAAATGGTCGCATAAGTTCATACTTACTAAATAAATATATTCCATTTAATAAAGGAATTAAGTTGAAATTAATTCCAAGCTTCAACGCCGTAAAATTTCATGAAATCTGGGCGTTCGATCGCGTTCGGCGTTAAAATATATCGACTAATCATTTCGTAATATTTCAATCCTTTAATTCACAATCCTTAGTGAATTATGAAAAGGAAATTGTTATAACGATATCGTATCGAAATCACAATATTCGATGTCGTAAAAATAATATACGGCAAAACCCTAATTACGGGTTTAGAATATCGTAATCGTATATTCGTTTCTTTGGAATATTACATTTTCAGATCTACGAGTCATCTGAATAGGCAGAGATGAACATATTTGGTGAGTCAATCCACTACTACCCATATAGTAGTGCGACTTCTTTATGACTTTGGCAAAACCCGTCATAAAATCCATTGCTATGTCATTCCATTTTCATTCGTGTAGCTCTAGAGATTATAACCTCTTATAAGGTCATTGATACAATGCCTTCACTTATTGATAACCGAGACACTGCTCGACAATATGGTTATATCTCATTTTATTCCTTATTATTTAACTCTTCTCGTAAATCATAATATATCTTAATCTTTTGGTTGGGCGGTATGAGAAGGATCATAATTTCATTTCGATTTCATTTCTAAACTTATTATTGCTTGAAATATATATACATATAACCCTTTCTCGATAATATAACATTGTCCGTGCGTTTAAAGGATCATGGAATTTAATTCTAAGCTTCATTGCTTAGAAAATTTTACGAATTTTAACTATCAATACTCAATCGAGGTTAAAATTATCTTCTTAAACACTTTATAAATATATATTCCTTAATTCACAATTCTTAGTGAATATAAAATAGAATTATTATCTAGTAATTAATCGAAATCATTATTCGATAAATTACTTATTCAATTATTTCGTGAAACCCCAATTTACAATTTAAATATCGTAATTAGGCATTTAATTCTTTGGGATATTACGGTATGTGCGAAATTAGCGTAGTCATAGTGGGGTATAGACTACGCTCAAAAGCAACATAGTGTATATGCGATAAGCGTAGTCTATAGTCGGCATAGACCACATAAAAAGCGTATTGTATGTGCGCTAGCTTTCTACACCACTTTTCTCTACGGTTCAATATGCACATAGACTACACATTTTATGCGTAGTTAAAGCATTTTTCTATTAGTGTATTTGTTAACCGGATGATGGGAGGTGAGGATGGATATGGGAATCAAGGGGTGTAATATCCCGAAGAATTAAATGCCTAATTAAGATATTTAAAGCTCGTAAATTAGGGTTTCGTCGAAATAATTAAATTAGTAATATATCGAATAATGATTTCGATTAATTACGAAATAACGAATTCCTATTTTATATTCACAAAGAAATGTAAATTAAGGAATAGAACCTTATAAAGTATTTGAAGATATTTTAACGTCGATTGAGTATCGATAGTTAAAATAATGTAAAATTATCTAAGCAGCGAAGCTTAGAATTTAATTCCATTATTAATGGAATAATTTAATAAAGTGACTACGACTTTATTACGACCATTTTGAGATGAGTCGATAATTAACGTTTTGAGACATTTCAAACGTTAACGTTTAGAGATGAATAGAAAAAATGAGATTAATGATCAAGGAATTATAGTATTTAAATTCCTATGATTATTATATGTAATTAGAGTATTATTTAGCATTAAAAAAATGCTAGAACATTAAGGATTAATTATTGAACAATGTACTAATTTTCGAAAACCCTAATTTGAAAATTAGGGTTTTCTTACATGAAATGATACCAATAATTTTTCCTATGATATAATTTATCATCTAAGACATATATTATGATATATATATATATATATATATAATTAGCATGAAAAATCAAAAGTTAGCACTTAAGAAATGAAAATTGCCGTGTGCTATATTGAACAACATCATTTACGTCAATTTCATGCATGGATTACTAAGTTGTGAAATTAAGTGATTCAAGTGTAATATATGGTACACATTAAACAAGTAAGATAAAGTGGATGCATTTGTAAGGTGGTAGTAGCCGATTTCTTTGACTAAGAATAACACTTTGATAATGAAATTTTTTATTTGGGATAGAGTGTAGGATTTATATACATAGTATTAACTCATGAAAAAAAATCACTCCTCTTGGAACACATGATGGACGACGGCTTTGCTTCTCCACAAAGCAAAGATATTTCATTGAATGGTTCAATGTGTGTAAGAGATACTAACTCCTATGACCTAAGCATAATGAGTCACCACTTGAATTCTTGTGTAAGTTGTTTGTGTGTTGAGAGCCGACGGCTCATAGTGTTCCAAAGCAATGAATTAATTTGTTTTAACCAAGAAAACTTTATACATAGTTAATATAGTGATGTATTCACTTGATGACTCACAAAGCTAAATAGAAAAGGCTTCCAATTGTTTAATTGTGAGGGAGTATGATCGAGAGAGAGAAAGAGAGATGATACATGTATTAGTTCATTTACTTAAGTATTTGATTAAACCAAAACAAATACATTTCACTCTCTCTCATTTTCAAACAAAAGAACCGAGATCTTCCTCTTGGAGAGAACCTTGTGTTCTTCATCTTTTCAATCACCAAAGCTTGATACTAAACCTTTGCACATAAAATCAAAGCCGTTAAAAAGGTTAGGAATCGAGCGAGTTTCGATTGTACCATAAGTTTTTAAATTTCTAATGGTTAGATTAAAATGTTAGCATGTGTTCCTAAATAAGAAAATATGCTAAGCATGATACTTGTTCATTAACAATGTGTATTATGATGTTATAGATACATGTATCATGTTTAAAATTAAATTAAACATGTTATGAAAATTATGATGATGATCGAATTTTCTTGGAATGATTTAGGAATGGATTAATGATCTATGATGTTATAGGAGCCTATAGTAATTTATTGGGAAAATTATAAAAATCCTAGCTATTTTTTAAACTACCGAAATGCATGAAAATACTAAGTTAGTGTACATTTTAATTTGAAAACGTAATGGCATATTAGTGATCTAGGACATCAATTATGTACTACATGAATTTATCAAGAATTTTAGAAACTAATTGCTCCAATTTTTTAAAGAACCGTGAGCTTCAAGCATGAATACATGATGATTTAATTGATGTTAGTTAATGTAATGATGTAATGTTGCTATACTATAGTGTATAAGCATAGTGTAATTTAATTGGAATTTTATAAAATGTTTAGTATATAGTTGAGGTGGAACCGTGACCTTGAACTTTTAATCCTTGATGAAGAAATGGAATATGATGGACCATAGGTTATAATTATGATGTAGAATAATGTTGGGACCTTGTATAAATTAACTAGAATTTTAGAAAAAATTTGGACAAAAGTTTGGACAAACCGAGACTATTGGGCTTAATAAGTAATGCCCAAAATTTTCTATAGTTAATTTTAATACATATTAGTGATACTATGATAAAATAGTACACTATATGAACTTAGAAGAATTTTTGGAAGATATATATAAAAAAAAAGCTTAAAACTGAGAGTTGATAAGCTTATATTAAGGATTTTAAATCCTTAATATCAAGAAAAATAATACATTATATGTCTAGAAATTATTTTAGACAATTAAAAAATTATGGAATTTTGTAAACATAGAATACTATGTTTATGGCGAAACGTTATATCAAATAACGTTAGAAATGGAAAATAATGGTTAATGAGTAAGTTGATTAATATTTAAGAAAAATATTAATAAAGCTTATCGATTTGCGTGAAAAATCGAGAATTAGGGCTTTATGAAAAGAAATCGATTGAAAATCGATTTCTGTTGAAATTAGACATTAATAATATAAGTTATTAAAGAATTTATAAAGAAAAGTCAAAATTGTTGACTTTTGAAATTAACGTATGAAATACGTTCGATAAATACGCTAATACGTGTACAACGTATTAATTATATAAGGGAATCTCGTTGGTGAGAAAAGATTTCAAAATTAAAATCTTTATATCGATAAACGTTTAACCTAAAAGGTTAAAAAGAAATAATTGAACATATCTCGAAGTACGAGAAATGTTTAGTTAAGATACGCGATTGAACGGCGTATTGAATTCGTTAAGGAATTCAAATTATTTTAGTATAAGCTATCAAAGTTTATTCTAAACTTTGAAAATCTCGAAAAACGTGATCGACGTATCATTTTACGTAAAGATTTGGAAGGCGACGACGACTTGACGTGAAGAAGAATCGAAAATTTGACGATCAAGAGTCCGGTCACTTTACTATACTCTTAAGTGATAAAATGCTAAACAAATGATTTTGTTTATGATGCTTATATCAAGAAATGATGATAAAATGTTTATGAAATTACACGTCAAAAATGTTTATGTTTTATGTATGTATCCTATCCTTGAATGCAATGATATGAATGTGTTGGGTAGCTCCCAACTTATGAATGAAATCGAATTCGGATCCTATGCCGGAAGGCTTATACCTGGCTAGGATTAACGTGTACACAAGATAATAGTGACTGTGGGAGCTGTAAGGACAATGCACGGCCGGTCACAACGACGTAGAGGGAGGCCTCCTTCTACGACGTTAAATGATAATGTTATGGAAAAAGGATAAGGATATGGATCATACATGCAAGTAAAATGCTTGGCCAAGCGCAGATGTTTATGAACTGATGAAAATGATTTAGTAAGTACAAGGTATTTTAAGAAAAACCCTTGTGTCTTACCATGATGTGGCAGTGTAATTTAAATACGATAAAATGTTTTGGCATGAGTCCACTGAGTGCATTCTTGTACTCACCGCATGTTTGCTTTTAAATGTGCGGGTTGAGTATTCTTGGTGTTGATGGAGGTGTTGAGGTCGGACTGCTTTTGATGTGTATTATATGTTAGAAACCTTGGGTACACGTCGTCATACGTGTATTCACATGACTTCATTGTGTTTGAACAATGTCGCTTTTGAATATTATGCTTATGCAGAATGTTAATAGTTTAAGTCCTTGGATCGTTGGTATTCTTTTGGATCGATGGCTAGCTTTTCTTGTACATTGTGTTATTAATGTATATTATGGTTGAATTATCTTATTGTAAGGGTTTTATGTCTTTGAAATAGTCTTTCAAGAACCCCACCATCTTGTCCTAGTATCGCCCTCTCTAATCCGTCCTTAGGATTAGCGGTCTGTTACAGAGTGGTATCGAGCGGTTATCTTTGATCCAAAACCTTCTTTCAAGTTGAGTCTAGATTGAGTCACTAGACTTCTAGAAATCAACTGACTATACTCAACACTCCATCACATCCAGCTCAACCGGGACGAGGTAAATGATTTCCTTCTCAAATTCTTGAAATGAAAAGTTTAATGATGAATAAGATTGAAATTATATTTTTGAAGGAAAAAGGAAAGAAATGTTATGATATTCGATTGAATATAAGTTACGAGAAAGGAAATTTCAAAACCTTGTTTTTGAAATCAATGAAAGTTGACTGATATTGGGAAAAGAAAGTTATGCAAAGTGATCATATTCGAAATCAATACCTATGTTCGATAATGGGCTTTATGTGCCACGAATGAAATGTTGAATTAGCAACATTCAGTTAATACATGCTTTAATAGATTATGTTATGAAATTGAATAAAATTTTCAAGTTTTCATAACCGAATTCGTTCAAATTTCAAGATTATGTATAATGAATAAATATGCTTGAAACGAACGTGAATGGCCAATGTAGAAATGATGAATTCTTCGGAATTCAAAGAAATATGCATGTATGAATGAATTATGTTTTCATTATTTGAAACTTTAGTTTCAAATTTTAAGATTGATTATGACAAATGATATGTCATCACAAGAAGAACATAGACGAGTAAGAAGCATGATCACGTATTGCAAAAGAACTTAGAAGTATGAACTTCCTTCCCTTACTTGAACAAAAGAATGACATGAAGAACAAAAGTAACGATAACCTCGAGCTTCGAAGGAAAAAGATGAAAGCGAAAGACGATTACGACCTCGGCATGTGCGACTAGATTACGACTTCGGCATGTGCGACTCGACTTTAACCTCGGCATGTGCGACTCGACTTTAACCTCGGCATGTGGGACTCGATTACGACCTCGGCATGTGCGACTCGATTACGACCTCGGCATGTGCGACTCGATTACGACTTCGGCATGTGCGACTCGACTTCGACTTCGGCATGTGCGACTCGACTCCGACTTCGGCATGTGCGACTCAACTTCAACCTCGGCATGTGCGACTCGACTTCAACCTCGGCATGTGCGACTCGACTTTGACTTCGGCATGTGCGACTCGATTACGACTTCGGCATGTGCGACTCGACTTCGACTTTGGCATGTGTGACTCGATTACGACCTCGACATGTGCGACTCGACTTCGACTTCGGCATGTGCGACTCGACTTCGATTTCGGCATGTGTGACTCGATTACGACTTCGGCATGTGTGACTCGACTTCGACTTCGGCATGTGCGACTCGACTTCGACTTCGGCATGTGCGACTCGATTACGACTTCGGCATGTGCGACTCGACTTCGACTTTGGCATGTGCGACTCGACTTCAACCTCGGCATGTGCGACTCGATTACGACTTCGGCATGTGCAACTCGATTATGACTTCGGCATGTGCGACTCGACTTCGACTTCGGCATGTGCGACTCGACTTCAACCTCGGCATGTGCGACTCGATTACAACCTCGGCATGTGCGACCTTGACCTCAGCATGTGCGACATCAACTTCGACTTCGGCATGTGCGACTTCGACCTCGGCATGTGCGACATCGACTTCGACCTCGGCATGTTCGACCTTGACCTCGATCTCGACTTCGACCTCGACATGTGCGACTTCGACTTCTACTTCAGCATGTGCGACCGTCGACTTTGACTTCGGAAATTCATAACATCGACTTCGATATGTCGACCTTGGTAGCCTGTACTACCTCGGTATCGGCAACGGCATGCACGACCTCGGTGTCGGCATCCAAAAAATCTCGGCGCACGAGCGCGCGAAATTTCCTGCACAGCACAGTGATTTTGTTTTAACTCGTTCTCTTACGTTTGAACTCCGATTTATGCACGGTTTTTCCCTGCGTACTCCTAACACACTGAATTTCATTTGTTATGAAGGACTGAACCCCTGTTTCCTTCTCCAGAATTCACGAGAGTCTGTAGAAAGTTAGTTCGAGTTTTAATTAGTACAAAGACCTTATAGTATAACATAGACCCTAGAACGTTGCTAGATAATAAGTTTCCCAGTAGAATAAGAAAGCTACGACGTGTGTTGTACATGAAAACATTTTCTGATAACATTTATCTGTTCATGTAATATCCCACAGAACTAGATGCCTAATTACGGTATTTAAAACCCGTAAATTAGAATTCGCTGAGATGATTCAATCAGTAAGATATCGAATAATGATTTCGATTATTTACGAAGGAATGAATTTCTATTTTATATTCACTGAGAATCATGAATTAAGGAATAGAAGTTTATAAAGCGTATCGACAAGATTACCTTAACGTCGATTTCGTATCTATAGTTAAAGCATGTAAAATTTTCCTAAGCAATTAAGCTTAGAATTAAATTCCATTATAAATGGAATAATTTAATAAAGTGATTACGACCCTATTACGATCGTTTCGAGATGAGTCGATAATTAACGTTTTGAAATGTTTTCAAACGTTAACATTTAGAGATGAAATGAAAAATGAGTTTAATGATCAAGGAATTATAGAAATTAATTTCCTATGATTATTATATGTAATTACAGTATTATTTAGCATTAAATCAATACTAGAACATTAAGGAATTATATGGATCAAATTCCTCAATTTCGAAAACCCTAGTTTCGAATTTTAGGGTTTTATCGCATAATTTGATGCCGTTAATTTATCCTATGATATTATTTATTATCTAAACCATATGTTATGACATATATGGCATGAAAAATAAAATTGGACCTATTACATGTGTAATAGCCGAGAACTATATATATATACACACTAAGGATTTAATTGTCGACTTTCCACTATTACATGCATCTATTAAGTAACAATTTGATTAATTATATAGACTAACTAAATTAATTAAACACATATACATATATATATATGTAAAAACGTGTGTGTGTGTGTGTAGGGAGAGAGAGTGTGGGTGTCATGTGATGTGTGTGACAAGTGTTGATATGCATGTGAGTGTAGTGACAAGTGTCACCCATGCATATCACCCAACACCACCCTACACCTCGCTCCCCCTTTGGATCAGCCATTCTTCTCCCTCTCTCCCCCAAAATATCAGACGCCCCTCCCCCCTCTCTTCTCCTCTCCTCTCCTCTCCTCTTCTTGCAATGGAGACTCATTTCCTCCATGGAAGAGAGAGCTCAAGCTCCATCCCTCTTGTTTATCTTCAATTCGTGGCTGAGGTATATCTTCATCCTATGATTCTTGGACATGGCTAAATCATACTTGCGTACTTAGATTAATGATCTTAGGGATGATTTGGGGTGATAGATTCACCATTTTCATTTGTTATATGAAATACTTACAAAAAGAATAAGCTTAAAATGAAAACTGGAAGTATGTTACGAAAACAGTAACTTAATAAATTTATTTGACTAAGTTACAGTGGTCCGATGAATGTGAAATTTAGTTATGTTAAAAATAAACATGTCTAACACGTCTCTGTAAAATTTCAAGTTGATCCAACTTGATTTACTATTTTAATTGTATTTTTCAAAAACACTGCACAAATCTGTAAAATTGCCATGTTCATCACCCACGGTCCGTGGCTTTTGTTTCGAGTTTGGCTAATGGTAAAACTCTAAAATTGGCATAAACATAATTTAACATATCTAGAACACTTATGTAAATTTTCAGAATTTTCTAAATTTTTTTACTATTTATTCCAGATTTTAAAATCGAACTGCGCAAATCTGTCACTGTAGCGATAGCTTGTAGTAAAACATTTTTATCTCCCAATATATTTTGAATCATTGAGTGAGGCTTTTTCTGAATTAAACTAGACTTAAGTGGCTTTTCAATCTGATAGGTTGCATTATCAGATTCTTTTTAACAAGCCCTCAGTGAATTTTGAAAGTTGACATATTTCAGTATGTCTTTTTGGTCAAAATGCATAAGTCTAATTCCTTTGTTAATGAACCCTACGAGTCCGACTTTTGCGTGAGATGTTCAAGCCGTTTGTAGTCCGAAATTGACTTGGGTTTCTTCATAAGAAATGTTCCTTTCCATGTCTAGTTTTGATCTGGAATGTTTGATCCCAAACCAAGCCTTATAAGTATACTGTTCATTGACCCAAAGTCACCCTTGGAAATTTGTCCATTCCAACTAGCAGCTTTGAACCTCGTATTTCTCCATGCATCAAGTATCTTCCAAGATGGTCTTCATGAAACATTTAGTTCTTATTACAAGGTTTCGAAAATGGTATCTTGCAGTCATTTTAGTATTGTGAGTCAAAAGTTACGAGCCTCGCAAAATCCCTCGTCGTTAAGCTAAATCTGGAAATCCTAAAAAAAAAAAATTCCAAGTATAGAAGTCAGTTTGAGTTGCCCACTTTGAGACCCTATATCTCCAGAACCACGACTCTTTTGGATCGACTTCCTTCTTAGAACTTATAGTACATGTTTAGAGGTTTCCAGAATGTATCTTTGTGCGGCCATACGTATTCTGAATCGAGAGTTATGAATCGTCAAAGTATGACACTTGGGTTGTTTTAAGCTGTTTTGCTGAAATAAATACTTGAAATTTGACTAAGTGTTGGAACTCCCTTAGGTGAAATATACCATATGTGAATAGGGTGATGATCGATTGTTATATGGATGATGTTAATACATATTAAGGACCATAAGTGTATAATAATACACTATATGAATTTAGAAATTTTTTTTGGAAATCATTTGGTAATTTTAAGAATTTCCGAGAGCATTAAAGGAATTATAAGGATTTTAAATCCTTTTTAATTAAGAGTAAATATATATTATATGTCTAAATATTGTTTTGGACATATTTGGATTTCATAAGATTTTATAAACATAGATTCTATGTTTGAGACGAAACGTTATATTTAATAACGTACTAAACGAATTACATGGTTTAATGATTTAAAAGATTAATATTTGAGAAAAATATTAATAAGTCCGTCGATTTACGTAACAAATCGATAATTAAGACTTTACGAAATAAAATCAATTGAAAATCGATTTATAAAATGGATTAGTAAGAAATTACTATTTAAAAGTCAAAATTATTGACTTTGTTGACCTGTGTTGACTTTGTTGACTTTTAAAGTCAACATACGAAAATATGTTCGATAAATACGCTAATACGCGTAAGATATACTAATTGAGTCAAGATACCTCATTAGTAAAGAAAAGGGTTCGTAAATGAAATCCTTATATCGAGAAACGTATGAATACGTAGAACGTTTAAACCGGAAAGGTTAAACCGAAATAGTTGAACGTATCTCGAAGAACGAGAACAGTTCAATTGAAATACGTAATTGAAAAACGTATTGAATTCGTTAAGGAATTCAGTTTATATCGATATAGAATATCGAAGTTTATTCTAGGCTTAGAAAGTCTCGAGAATCGTGAACTACGTACTAAACATCATTTTTACGTAAAGGTGTGGACACGAACGCGACGACTGGACGTTGACGAATACTCAAGTTTAAGACGAACAATAGTTCGGTGGGCTTTCTTTTCAAACAAAATGTGAATTTGCTGTTCTTTCAAAATGAATTTAATTACAATGCTTATTTTCAACTGTTGATAAACTGTTTACATGATTACCTGCCAAAAATGTTCTGTTTTGTGTATGGATCCTATCCGGAATCAATGGTGTGAAGGTTGGAACGATATGATATGAAATGTTATAAATGGTGTGAATGATGGAATAACATGATATGAAATGTTATGTATTTTGTTGGGTCGCGCCCAACCTTTTTATGAAATCGATATCGGATCCTATGCCGGAAGACTATGCCTGGCTAGGGTTAACGCGTACACCTGAACGGGACTTTGAGTTGTAAGGGCACCACGGCGGTCCGGCGTCGTTGAGGAGGCCTCGCCCATGACGTTTGACCTTTGATGTTATGATGAGAATGTGGGATACGGATCATACACACCAAGAAAAATGCCCGCCAAAGCGACGATTTTGAGAAATGATGAAAATGTTTTAGTAAGCCTGAGCCTTCGACTAAAACCCTTGTGTCTTACCAAGATGTGGCGAAGTAATCTAAAAATAATAAAAATGTTTTGGCATGAGTCCACCGAGTGCATTCTTGTACTCACCCCGCATATTTGTTTTAAATGTGCGGGTTGAGCAGATGATGGATGGAGCAGTGTTGAGCAATAGGAATATTGTCGCTGAAAGATTTATACCTTGATAGTACATCGTCATGTGTACATATCACATGTTTTCCGTTGCAAGAACTTAAGTTATGTACTAAGGTCCAAGAACATATTTGACATATGTATTACGACTTTCGTTTAGGAGAATCTCCCTGTTTAATTATACCTGTTTAGAGTTACAATCCCTACTAAATCGTACTTAGGATTTAGGGGCTGTGACAGAGTGGTATCAGAGCGGTTCGCTCTTGAACCCAGAATCTCCTTTAATGTTAAGTCTAGATTGAGTCATTAGACTCCTAGAGATCAGCTGACAATGCTCAACACTCCATCACATCAAGCTCAACCGAAATGAGGTAAATGACTCTTCTTCCAAAGTTTTGAAAATTAGCCTGGCCAGACAAATGTTTATGAAATGATTTTTATTCAAATAAAATGAAAAGTTTGAAGGTGAAAAAGGATGAAAATGTTTTTCTTCGCCAAAGTTTTGAAATAAAAGAGATTCCCACAATATGCAGGTATGAGACTACATATTTAAGGAAACTTAAAGAATTTGATTTATGATAGATAAATGATTTTCTCGGTTTTGAAATCAAAAGTTTGAAGTGAAGGATGATTGAAACGATCTTTCAAAAGAAATGAAAGCTATGAGAAAGGTTGAGAATGAATGTTATGACAAATGAATTGTCAAGAAAGTTATAGAAAGATGATGACAATGATGTGAGAAAGTTTCGGCATGATATGCCAAGGATGAAATGTTTGAATTCCTGAAATTCAATAAGGGTTCATCGTTATGAACAAAGTTATGTTATTCATGTTTTAAAATGATTGAGATTGGACACTGATTTGTCAAGAATGATATGTTGAATTCTTGAAATTCGACGAAGTACATGCGTACAGATGAGCTACGTCTGAATGTTTGAAGTCTTACTTCAAACCTCAAAGTTGATTACGATGACGAGCATGCTAGCTCAACAGAACATAGACTTTTTAAGAAGCATGATCACTTTTTACGAAAGAACATAGAAGTAAGAACTTCCTCCCATTACGAGAACAGGAGTAACGATGGATTTGAGAACTTCATTCCATCTTGAGTATCGAAAAGCAAAAGATTTATACAAAATTGTGCGACCTCGACTTCGACCTCGGCATGTGCGACTGTTGACTTTGACTTCGGGAATTTATAACATCGACTTTGACATGTCGACTTTGGTAGCCTATGCGACCTCGACGTCGGCATTACTCTGTACTACCGCGACATTGGTAACGGCATGCACGACCTTGGCGTCGGCATCACTTATGACCTCGGCGTGAGCGCGCGTAAATTTTTCCTGCACTGCTCATTGAGTTTGTTTCGATCAGTTCTCGATCGTGCGAACTCCGATTTACGTACGGTTTTCGCCTACGTGCCCCTAATGCACTGTACTTCATTTCTTATGAAGGAAAAATCCTAATTCCTACTCCAGAATTCACGAGAATCAGTTGAAGTTAGAATCTATGATCTGTATAGCGTAAGAACGTTATAGGATGATACGAATCTTAGAATGTTACTAAGAAAGTAAGATTGCCAGTAATACCAGTGGAGCCCTGATATATATGAGAACCCTTGTTGATGACCTATTACGAGTCTATAAATTTTCAAATTATATCCATTACCCAATTTCTATCGTTGAGTTTAACTCTATGACCTAGTTCCAATTGAGAATTCATTCGAGTTTCTCACTTTTTTGAAAATTTTCAACACGAAAATTCATAAAGTGTCCTTTTGAACCCAAATCCTTGTGTGACTGAGAAAATATTTGTGATGGGTCTGGTCAGCCCATATGACCAAAGAAATCTCAGTAGTCGTCATTTTGGTCTTCGGACCCTAGAGCCCAATTTATTCAGTCTAAAAAGCATATCGATTCAATCATTGAAAAGATGTTATGTTGATTTGTGAAACAGTACCTCTTGTAAGTAGTCGTGATAATTTCTTCACGATTCTTGAAACCATCGAGTATGATGAATGTTGACTTACCTTGTCACCTAAGTGCGAATTAGTGAAGCGATAAACATCAGACATGAAATGGGTTGACTTATTCCAGTCACCTAAAGATTTCAGACCAGTAAGGTTATAGACATCAAGAAATCAGGATGTAAGGAAAATCTTGATGAGACGAGATATTTCTCCTATGATACACATGGATGTGATGACCCTTGATGGGCTTTACAAAGATTGATAACAGTGAAGTTATACCTTATACGACTGTTACGATAATCAAGTTATGAATAAGATACTCTTTAGCATTGAATGCAAGAGTAAAAGCAAGAAAAGTATATGATATCCGTGGGATATGAACTCACCTTTTTTATGTCATAACAAGAGAGATTACAACTTATCTTTAAGATAGTTGGTTGTCATTGAAACCTCGTTAGTAGGTTGGACATGTTTAAAAGAATAAAGATGCATACAAGATATTCTTTTCAAAGAATATATATATATAAGGAAATGATAGCATCTCAGAAAATAGATCTCTCGCCTTATACCATGTCAATGAGATTATGCTTGAGCATAATCGATTCCAAGTAATTGAAACTTGGTTAAACAAATGATAATGAGATTGAGGAATCATAATCTTTGAGATTGTGTGAACGACGAGGATAGCCCTAGTATGTAAATCCAGTGTGAAGAAAATATCTTCAAAGCCAAGACATGGAATAAAGATGCTTGGAATTTAAGTTATGATGTACGAATGTACTACCCTACCAAGCCATACGACAATGCTAACGGTTCTAGTCCTGAAAGTGGGAACCGAAGTATAACGAAAGTAAGATTACTTTCAAATACCATGTCCAAGAGAAAGGGACAAAAGTCGGAAATAGCTAAAGAAACTATGAGCTATACAATTATAAGATAGTCTACGACATGATATAAGCTTCAGAGACATATGACTTGATGAATAAGAATTTCCCTTGAAAAGAGTTAAAGTAAGGATATATGAGAAATATATTCCTAAGATCGATGAAGTGAAAAAGGGAATGGAGTCATTCATACTGGATTAGGAATGAATGACAGTGATAGAGACATGACGATCTCTACGATAAGATTTAATTATAAAAATATCAATATCAAAGGATAGGTTAATATAGACCTAATCACAAATGCTATTGGTAAAAGCATAACGATACTGATACCGAGAAGTATAGGGCGAATGGGGCAACAGAAGGCCATAGCAAGGGAACATAATGTCCCAATGGAAAGGACAAAGATATATGAATTAGATGTTTACTTGAATAAACGGGAAGACCGTTGACCAGAGCCTATACTTCACACCGAAAACAGAACAAACAAAACCCGAAAGGCAGGATAGGTATGAGGAAAATTCCTCAGAATACCTATAAGGTTTTGTTCAATTTAGGTGCTTCGCTTTTTGACATCGCACCAGTACGCAAAGAAGCGATAGAACCCAATTTAGGGTAAGCGAATCAAGATTTAGAACCTCCTTACCTATACTAAAATCATGGCCATCGCAAGAGTTGTTCAAGCGTAGAATTGAACCTAGAATCGCCTAAAGTGCTATCCAATGATTTGGATCATTATATCTATGTGGAACGTAGATATAATTCTAGAGACAAGAAGTTTCGGAAATGGCTGTCATTCACGTGATCAGTGACCTGGGCCTAGTCTTTTCGTTAAAAAGTTTTTACGCGACAGGATATCAGTACCCACTATTCGCATATGCGAATAAATGTAGAGCGACATACGACTGAAGGTGTAAACGTAAAATGAGTATTAGGATAAGTGTCGTGAGTCGTGACATAAGTAGTCTACAGGTTATATACGTCTTAAAGTGTATAATTCCTTAAGAGATCCTTCTTGTTTAAAATCTTCCCTCCATTGCTTAATTTAAGTCGGACTTATCTAGAAATATCCGTTTACAAATGGCAGGAAAATGGAGTTTAACGGGTAAGAAGTTAACCCCAAGGCCTACAAGTTTATAACTCACACGAGCGTATCGGCTCTTTTATTATGAACTAGGCAAGGATTTAGAACAGTTTTGGAGAAAATTTTACACCTCTAGATGGACGCTCGAAGTTATAGAGTGACAAATGAGAATGGTATCCAACGACTTATCTGTCGTTTGCCAACAGATTGGCAGGGTTTTGCAAAAGAAGTACCAAAAGAATATTTTCTCCATGAGAAAAACTCCCAAGTCTGGGCAGACTTACCAGGATTGTCAACAGGCTCAAGTATACTCATAATGCGTATGGAACAGCACCCATGAGTACTTGTCCTGGTCCTCAGCAAGTTACACCGTGCGGTACAAAGGAACGATTGTACCATGATGTTTCCGAACGCCGCCCCACGTCCTGTGCCGTCAATTGTACCAGAAAGAGATGAGAATGGCAAAAGGACAGGATCTTATCGCCCTCGAAGATTAGGAGAATTACCACTACCAACTCGACCTTACTTTCTGATAAAAGTGACACCAACTTCGGTACCAAAGAAAGCGAGGGCGGTGTGACCCACGCTCTTTGAAAGAGAAAGATCGTCGGATATATGAGGTAAAAACGTATCGAGAAATAGACAAGTTTCTAAACGAAAGGTACGATTCCGACGAAGGCCACTCAGAGACATAGAACCCTATGATAACATGAGACTTATATGTAGACGCTGGTTTATGATGAAAATGATGTGATTATAGTATGTTAAATGAACGTAAATTGGAAAATTTTGCAAACATGTTAAAGAGGTGTCAAAATTTTGGGTCTAAAAGAACTAGACGTCTTGTAATCAGTCGGCTTGATAGACCAACCCTAGTAATTAATGTATAAAAAGTCCTCATTGAGGCATTTTGGTAGAATATTATAGGGTCCTAGTAGAATGGTATCCGAAATACGAAAGCGAATTGTTCCGAATAAGATATGGCTACTATGAGATAATAATTAAGCCATTCGGACTGACAAATGCACCAGCCTGGATCATGAACCTCAAAAACCGAGTGCACCACACGCACTTAGATAAATTTTATCTCAAATTTTATGGATGATGTTCTTATCTATTCAAAGGACGAGGAGGAACATAGAGAACATTGAAGGACTGTCTTACGAACTTTGAGAGCCGGGCAAATTTTGCCAAGTACAGTATTATGAATTTCGGCTTAAAGGAGAAATATTCCTCAGGAACATAGTATCTTTAGAAGAAATCAATGTAGGTATAGCAAAGGACAAAGCAATTAAGAATGGAAGTCGTCGATGACCTAAAATGAGATCAGAATTTCTTAGATAAATTGACTGCTATCAAAGAGCCATTGAGAACTCTCTGAGGTAACAAGGCCAATAACATAGCTACCCCCAAAAAGGAAAACTCATTGGAAAGTTTAAGAAAATGAGAACAGAAATAGTCGAGCATTTAGTGACGAACGTAAGTTGTACTCTCACAACCAAGGTGACATACGACTAAAAAGAGAGAATGAAGATGGTAATAGAATACAAATTAAGATAAGGAATGAAAGACTGAAGAATTTTAAGGAGTGCTGGACCATGTTACATCGTCTAAGGAAGAATTATATATATATCTCCAAGCAATAATAAGCTTAGAGATGAAACCAAGAATGAAGTTCATGACCCTTCTCATACCGCCCACCTAGGCGACTTTAAGATATATTATGATTTACGAGAAGAGTTAGATAGTAAGGAATGAGATGAGATGTAATCATGATTGTCGAGCCGCGTCTCGGTTACCAACAAGTGAAGGCATTACATCAAAGGCCTTATAAGAGGTTATAATCTCTAGAGCTACACGAATGAAAATGGAATGATATAGCAATGAATCTTATGGCAGGTTTTGCCAAAGTCATAAAGAAGTCGCACTACTATATGGGTAGTAGTGGATTGACTCGCCAATTATGTTTTGTCTCTGCCTATTCAGATGACTCGTGGACCCGATAAGTTAGCTCAGACGTACAAAAAGGAAATTGTATATTTACAGGAGGTACCAAAACCTATCGCTTCAGATAGAGACTCCAAGAGTACCCCTAGATTTTGAACTAACTCACAAAAGGAGTTCGACACGAGATTGAGCCTTAACATAGATGTCCACTCACAAACAGATAGACAATCAGAAAGGACAACCCAAACGTTTAAGCATACGATAGAACATTAATGTTAGATCTAAGTGTAAGTGGGAGCGTATTGTACCACTTGGTAAGTTTATGTACGACCATAGCTGTCAAACAACGAACAATATAGCCTTATGAGGCATTGTGCTGAAAGAAGTATTGACCACCACTTTATTGTAACAAAGTGGGTGAGCAAAGATATAACGTCCCGACGTCGTAACCAAAACGACTGAGATATCTGCCCAATAAGGCAGAGAATAAGAAAAGCTCAGGACAGACAAAAGTCTTACCGACACGCCAAATTTGAACTGCATTTTAAATGCGAATCAAAATTTCTTAAGATTTCCCGCCTAGAGAGATTATAAGAATTCTGATACAAGAATGATTAGATCACGTTTTATAGAACCTTACAAATAATGATAGGCCTAGTAGCCTACAGCTTAGTACTTCCACCAAATACGGGGAAAGTACGAAATGTTTTCCTCGTGTCACAGTTAAGGAAATACGAAAATGACCCAAATCACGTAAACCAACATAATGACGTGACCTTTGACTCAGATGAGTTATGATGAAAATCTACGACTAATTTGATCGTACGAATCAACGATTAAAGAATCAAGTTTGGGTCTTTAATGAAAATCCAATGAAGGAACCATGGACAAAAAGAAAGCACGTGGAAAGTTATGAGGTTATGACGTTAGGATACCCATACTTTATGAGGTATGAAAATTTCGGGATGAAATTTCTTTTAAGGGGGGTAGGATGTAATATCTCGCAGAACTAGATGCCTAATTACGGTATTTAAAACCCGTAAATTAGAATTCGCTGAGATGATTCAATCAGTAAGATATCGAATAATGATTTCGATTATTTACAAAGGAATGAATTCCTATTTTATATTCACTGAGAATCGTGAATTAAGGAATAGAAGTTTATAAAGCGTATCGACAGTATTACCTTAACGTCGATTTCGTATCTATAGTTAAAACGCCGTAAAATTTTCCTAAGCAATTAAGCTTAGAATTAAATTCCATTATAAATGGAATAATTTAATAAAGTGATTACGACCCTATTACGATCGTTTCGAGATGAGTCGATAATTAACGTTTTGAAACGTTTTCAAACGTTAACGTTTAGAGATGAAATGAAAAATGAGTTTAATGATCAAGGAATTATAGAAATTAATTTCCTATGATTATTATATGTAATTAAAGTATTATTTAGCATTAAATCAATACTAGAACATTAAGGAATTATATGGATCAAATTCCTCAATTTCGAAAACCCTAGTTTCGAATTTTAGGGTTTTATCGCATAATTTGATGCCGTTAATTTATCCTATGATATTATTTATTATCTAAACCATATGTTATGACATATATGGCATGAAAAATAAAATTGGACCTATTACATGTGTTATAGCCGAGAACTATATATATACACACTAAGGATTTAATTATCGACTTTCCACTATTACATGCATCTATTAAGTAACAATTTGATTAATTATATAGACTAACTAAATTAATTAAACACATATACATATATATATATATATATAAAAACATGTGTGTGTGTGTGTAGGGAGAGAGAGTGTGTGTGTCATGTGATGTGTGTGACAAGTGTTGATATGCATGTGAGTGTAGTGACAAGTGTCACCCATGCATATCACCCAACACCACCCTACACCTCCCTCCCCCTTTGGATCAGCCATTCCTCTCCCTCTCTCCCCCAAAATTTCAGACGCCGCTCCCCCCTCTCTTCTCCTCTCCTCTCCTCTCCTCTCCTTGCAATGGAGACACATTTCCTCCATGGTAGAGAGAGCTCAAGCTCCATCCCTCTTGTTTATCTTCAATTCGTGGCTGAGGTATATCTTCGTCCTATGATTCTTGGACATGACTAAATCATACTTGCATACTTAGATTAATGATCTTAGGGAATATTTGGGGTGATAGATTCACCATTTTCGTTTGTTATATGAAATACTTACAAGAAGAATAAGCTTAAAATGAAAACTGGAAGTATGTTACGAAAACAGTAACTTAATAAATTTATTTTACTAAGTTACAGTGGTCCGATGAATGTGAAATTTAGCTATGTTAAAATTAAACATGTCTAGCACGTCTCTGTAAAATTTCAAGTCGATCCAAATTGATTTACTATTTTAATTGTATTTTTCAAAAACACTGCACAAATCTGTAAAATTGCCATGTTCATCACCCACGGTCCGTGGCTTTCGTTTCGAGTTTGGATAATGGTAAAACTCTAAAATTTGGCATAAACATAATTTAACATATCTAGAAGACTTATGTAAATTTTCAGAATTTTATAATTTTTTACTATTTATTCCAGATTTTACAAACGAACTGCGCAAATCTGTCACTGTAGCGATAGCTTGTAGTAAAACATTTTTATCTCCCAATATATTTTGAATCATTGAGTGAGGCTTTTTCTGAATTAAACTAGACTTCAGTGGCTTTTCAATCTGATAGGTTGCATTATCAGATTCGTTTTAGTAAGCCTTCAGTGAATTTTTAAATTTGACGCATTTCAGTAGGTCTTTTTGGTCAAAATGCCTAAGTCTAATTCCTTTGTTAATGAACCCTACGAGTCCGACTTTTGCGTGAGATGTTCAAGCCGTTTTTAGTCCGAAATTGACTTTGGTTTCTTCATAAGAAATGTTCCTTACCATGTCTAGTTTTGATTTGGAATGTTTGATCCCAAACCAAGCCTTATAAGTATACTGTTCATTGACCCAAAGTCACCTACTGAAAATTTGTCCATTCCAACTAAGCAGCTTTGAACCTACGTATTTCTCGATGCATCAAGTATCTTCCAGTATGGTCTTCATGAAACATGTAGTTCTTATTACAAGGTTTCGAAAATGGTATCTTGCAGTCATTTTAGTATTGTGAGTCAAAAGTTACGAGCCTCGCAAAATCCCTCGTCGTTAAGCTAAATCTGGAAATCCTGAAAAAAAAAAAATTCTAAGTATAGAAGTCAGTTTGAGTTGCCCACTTTGAGACCCTATATCTCCAGAACCACGGCTCTTTTGGATCGACTTCCTTCTTAGAACTTATAGTACATGTTTAGAGGTTTCCAGAATGTATCTTTAATGCGCCATACACGATTCGAATCGAGAGTTATGAATCGTCAAAGTATGACACTTGGGTTGTCTTAAGCTGTTTTGCTGAAATAAATACTTAAATTTGACTAAGTATTGGAACTCCCCTAGGTGAAATATACCATATGTGAATAGGGTGATGATCGATTGTTATATGGATGATGTTAATACATATTAAGGACCATAAGTGTATAATAATACACTATATGAATTTAGAAATTTTTTTTGGAAATCATTTGGTAATTTTAAGAATTTTCGAGAGCATTAAACGAATTATAAGGATTTTAAATCCTTTTTAATTAAGAGTAAATATATATTATATGTCTAAATATTGTTTTGGACATATTTGGATTTCATAAGATTTTATAAACATAGATTCTATGTTTGAGACGAAATGTTATATTTAATAACGTACTAAACGAATTACATGGTTTAATGATTTAAAGATTAATATTTGAGAAAAATATTAATAAGTCCGTCGATTTACGTAACAAATCGAGAATTAAGACTTTACGAAATAAAATCAATTGAAAATCGATTTATAAAATGGATTAGTAAGAAATACTATTTAAAAGTCAAAATTGTTGACTTTGTCGACTGTGTTGACTTTGTTGACTTTTAAAGTCAACATACGAAAATCGTTCGATAAATACGCTAATATCGCGTAAGATATACTAATTGAGTCAAGATACCTCATTAGTAAAGAAAAGGGTTCAGTAAATGAAACCTTATATCGAGAAACGATGAATACGTAGAACGCTTAAACCGGAAAGGTTAAACCAAAATAGTTGAACGTATCTCGAAGAACGAGAACAGTTCAATTGAAATACGTAATTGAAAAACGTATTGAATTCGTTAAGGAATTTAGTTTATATCGATATAGAATATCGAAGTTTATTCTAGGCTTAGAAAGTCTCGAGAATCGTGAACGACGTACTAAACATCATTTTTACGTAAAGGTGTGGGCCTTGACGCCGACGATTTGACGCCGACGAATACTCAAGTTTAAGACGAACAATAGTCCAGGTGGGCTTTCTTTTCAAACAAAACTTGACTTTGCTGTTCTTTCAAAATGAATTTAATTACAATGCTTATTTTCAACTGTTGATAAACTGTTTACATGATTACCTGCCAAAAATGTTCTGTTTTGTGTGTGGATCCTATCCGGAATGAATGGTGTGAAGGTTGGAACGATATGATATGAAATGTTATAAATGGTGTGAATGATGGAATAACATGATATGAAATGTTATATATTTTGTTGGGTCGCGCCCAACCTTTTTATGAAATCGATATCGGATCCTATGCCAAGACTATGCCTGGCTAGGGTTAACGTGTACACCGAACGGGGATGAGTCGTAAGGGCAATTCACGGCCAGTCCCGGCGTCGTTGAGGGAGGCCTCCTTCGCGACGTTTGACCTTTGATGTTATGATGAGAATGTGGGATACGGATCATACACACCAATAAAAATTCCTTGCTAGGCGACGATTTTGAGAAATGATGAAAATGTTTTAGTAAGCACAAGACCTTTCGACTAAAACCCTTGTGTCTTACCAAGATGTGGCAGTGTAATCTAAAAATGATAAAAATGTTTTTGGCATGAGTCCACTGAGTGCATTCTTGTACTCAGCCCTGCATGTTTGTTTTTAAATGTGCAGGTTGAGCAGATGATGGATGGAGCAGTGTTGAGCAATAGGAATATTGTCGCTGAAAGATTTATACCTTGATAGTACATCGTCATATGTACATATCACATGTTTTCCGCTGCAAGAACTTATGTTATGTACTAAGGTCCAAGAACATATTTGACATATGTATTACGGCTTTCGTTTAGGAGAATCTCCCTGTTTAATTATACCTGTTTAGAGTTACAATCCCTACTAAATCGTACTTAGGATTTAGGGGCTATGACAGTTCATCAGATGTGTTTAGATTGTTTATCTGCTTTATAGATTGTCCAGTTTATCCTAGCTGCTTAACAGATGCGTTTAAGTTTATCTTATCTGTTTATCGGATAATGTTTAGTTGACTTACGCTAGTTTTGTCTGTGGCAGATGGAGGAGATGCGATATACTGCTAGGAGGAGGCTTGGACCAAATGCTACGCCCGAGGATGTAGTTCGTGCTTATCGGGAGAGTTCTTGATGCCATACCTCAGACATTGGAGGGATGCTCGAGTATACGGTGTGACGGATTTCGATGGCGTCAAGCGCCTCTTGACCCGACTTCCGTACGACTGGGAAGATTATGCCCGGGAAGTGTCCGGTGATTACATCTACCGAGTGGGCGGAGACTATGACTTGATCGCAGACTTACCGCGATTCATCAGCCACCTGAGCTATGTCTTCTGCATTTACTGAGTCGCCCCGAGAGGACCTTACCTCCCTCCGAGGGAGTATACCTGGCGTGACGACATGCCAGAGTGGCTATACACTGAGGTTCCACGACAGGTTGATCCGGTGGTGCCCCGGTATCTTTTTGATGAGGGTAGGCTTGCCCGTGTGGATAGGGCAGCGTGACCGATAGCATTGGGGGTGCCTGTTTTTCCACCGTTGTCTTTTGGACATCCTCTACGCCCACCACTCCCGCCCTACCGATGATGCCCTCCACCTCCAGTGAGCCCTACCGCCCGTCAATGAGGATGAGAGTATCGGACACTCGGGATGATTACAGTCCAATACGTGATAGTTACAGTCCAATACGAGATGACTACGGCCCGGTGAGCGACATCCATGCAGTAGGAGATGGTGGGGCAGGACCATCTAGAGTACACGCACGAGTGGATGATTCTGATGAGGAGGAATATCCCGATGAGGATGAGGACGAGTGAGAGCTCAGACGAGGATCATGGACGTAAATTTGTGAAGACATGTATAGTTAGTATATGTAGCGTGGTTGCTTATGTAAATAGTGGAAGGAAAACTTAGCGTTTTGTAATGACATGTAAGCTTGTATGTATGTAACTTCCTTTATGATAACTGCTTGTACAAAACAGCCTTTCTTATGGCGCAATTTTCTGATATATATATATATATATGACCCTGAAATGGGCTTTTTCGGCAAAAATGTGTATGAAAAAGATGAAATGTTTTATTAAAGTTGTTTTACAATAAGACTATATGATGATACTATGTATGTTTGATATGCGATGTTAATTATATGTCTTATATAGCAGAATGCCGCCTAGAAGAGATCCTGAACAGGGGATTAGAGGTAGAGGAGGAGGAAGAGGTAGAATCCCGGTACAAGAACCAGAAAATATACCATAACCACCCCCACCTCCACCTGAGCGTAGGATAGAGGAACTCTTTCTAAGGAAGAACCCTCCTGTCTTTAATGGGAAAGGAAATCCGGATGAGGCAGAACAATGGATAAGAACAATGGAGCGGATTTTTGACTTTCTACCATGCACCGCGCAGAGCGATCGTCAGCATTACTTTTCGACTTTTCTGCCGACTTCTGGTGGGAAGCCAGAAGAAAGATTTTTACACCAGAGCAACTGGACGAATTTACCTGGGAAGACTTCAAGAGGGAGATGTATGACAAATACATCCCAAAAAGTTATAGGAAAAGGAAGGAGCACGAATTCTTCGTTTTGAAGCAAGAAAAGATGACAGTGACCGACTATGATCGCACCTTTTGCGATATGTCGAGGTATGCTCCTGATCAGGTGAGCACGGACCTAAAGATGTCAGAGAAGTTTAGGTCGGGTCTAAGGCCAGAGATAAGGATGTCTCTCGCCAGCCATGGAGACTTGACCTATACCGAGGCTCTTGGACGAGCCTTAGATATTGAGGCAGCAATGCCAAATGATAAGTCAACATCAGCTCAGACGCAGAATACAGGGGATAGAGGTAAAAGAAAATGGGAACCAAACTTTGGTGGCAATAACCGGGGAAATGCTGATAATGCAAACAACAAACGGCAGTGGCAAGGTAATGTGGCGCCTCCAGGATAGGGATGGAAGAAGCCAGTCTTTTCCCCTACGGCGAGAGGCCCACAAGAGCAGGTGAGGGCTCTTCCTTGCCCAAAATGCCAGAAGATGCACAAAGGAATGTGCATGGCGGGCAGCGGAAACTATTTTAAGTGCGAGGTGAAAGGGCACTATGCTAACAATTGCCCAGGGACACGCCCAGAAACAGGGGTAAGGCCGAACCAGCCCGGCAATGCCCAGCCGCTCAGGGCTATCCAATTCCAGCCCCAACCTCAAAGTAGAAGTACAACAACAACGGGCAAGAACCCCAAAGAACAGGGCGGCAACCACAATGACAACATCAAGAAGAACAACGTCGAGAATAGCAGCCGCGGCAACAACAGTAGAATCAACAAGGGCAAGCACCCCGTCAGCCTCAGCCGGCCCAGGCTAGAGCGTACGCTCTACATCGGAGGCAAAATGAACAGAACCAGGGAAACCTGGCAGGTATGAGAATTCTTCTCAACGTACCTGTTATATTGTTGTTCGATACGGGTGCTTCGCATTCCTTCATAGCAAAAACATGTGTTGATATATTGGAACTTAGATCTGAAAAGGCGAATCAGGACATGAGAATCTCTTCACCTATAGGAGGGATTATGACTGTTACGCATACTTGCTCGAACCTAGAGTTGAACTTAGGATCACTTAAGGTTCTGGCGAACAATTTGAACATAATACCCATGGGTGATGTAGATATAATTTTTGGAATGGATTGGTTAGCTACAAACCATTCCACGATCCTTTGCAAAGAGAGGAAAATTTCATTCCATTTTCCTGGACAAGAAGCTACGCACTTCCACGGAATCAGCATGGGGAGGAAAGTCCCGATCGTATCAGCGCTGAAGGCAAGAAGAATGATAAACAAGAAAGGATACCATGCGTTTCTTGTTTACCTGAACGGAGGAGATAAAACATAGATGAAGGCTGAAGATGTAGAGATTGTTAGAGAATTCCCGGATGTCTTTTCTGAAAATCTACCAGGATTACCTCCTGATAGACAATTGGAATTCACCATTGACTTGGAACCCGGATCGGCTCCAGTGTCGAAGGCACCTTATAGGATGGCTCTGAAAGAATTGGAAGAATTGAAGATCCAAATCCAAGAATTGTTGGACCTAGGTTTTATCAGACCTAGTGTATCGCCTTGGGGAGCGCCTGTCTTATTTGTCAAAAAGAAGGATGGTTCCTTAAGGATGTGCATAGATTATCGGGAGCTGAATAAAATGACAATCAAAAATAAATATCCTTTGCCAAGGATAGATGACTTGTTTGATCAATTACGAGGAGCAAGTGTATTTTCAAAGATCGACCTCAAGTCAGGTTATCACCAACTCAAGGTACGGCCGGAAGATGTATCTAAGACTGCATTCCGAACAAGGTATGGCCACTATGAATTCATAGTTGTGCCGTTCGGATTGACAAATGCACCAGTCGTATTTATGGACCTCATGAACAGAGTGTTCCATCCATACTTGGACAAATTCGTTTTGGTCTTCATAGATGATATTCTCATCTATTCAAAGAATGAAGAAGACCATAAGGAACATCTAAGAACGGTGTTGCAATCCTTGAGAGATGAACAACTTTTTGCTAAGTTTAGCAAATGCGAATTTTGGCTGAAGGAAGTAATGTTCCTTGGACACATTGTGTCTGCCGAAGGAATTAAAGTAGATCCAGCCAAGGTAGAAGCTGTACAAGAATGGAAATCGCCAAGGACCCAAAACGAGATCAGAAGTTTCCTGGGATTAGCTGGATATTATCGGAGATTTATCGAGGGATTCTCCAAAATTGCAAGGCCAATAACCCAGCTGCTCCGAAAGGAAATCAAGTTCAAATGGACTGAAGAATGTGAGGCGAATTTCCAAAAGCTTAAAGAAAAATTGACAAGTCTTGATCTTAGCGATTCGAAAGCAGACAAAGAATATGTAGTTTATACTGATGCTTCTAAGAACGGACTGGGTTGCGTGTTGATGCAGGAAGGAAAAGTGATAGCTTATGCATCCTGACAACTCAGACCACACGAACTGAACTACCCAACTCACGATATGGAACTAGCTGCAGTGGTTCATGCACTGAAAATCTAGAGACACCATCTCTATGGAGTGAGATGTGAGATCTTTACAGATCATAAGAGTTTGAAATACTTTTTCGAGCAGAGAGATTTAAACATGAGGCAGAGGAGATGGCTCGAACTACTAAAGGATTACGACTGTGGTATTAACTATCACCCGGGTAAAGCGAATGTAGTAGCTGATACCTTGAGTCGTAAAAATAAAACCAAACTAGGATATCTCCTGACAAAGGAAGAAAAACTCGTTGAAGAGTTTGAGAGAATGAAGATAGAAATGGTTCAAAGTCCAAAGACGATCACGAGTTGTATTGCTACACTCACGTTGACGTCGGACTTGAGAAAGAAGATAATAGACGAACAGAGGAAAGATGAAAAGTTAGAAAGGACAAGAGTCAAAGTAAGAATGGAGGGGCTGAAAGAATTCAGAGAAGCGTCAGACAATGCCTTATTGTTTGAGGAAAGGATGTGTATTCCAAACAACGACGAGCTTAGAAACGAAATCATGAGTGAAGCTCATGATACACCTTATACCGCCCACCCAGGCAGTACGAAAATGTATTAAGATTTAAGAAAAAGGTTCTGGTGGGAAGGTATGAAACGAGACGTAGCCTCTTTTGTAGAGCGTTGTCTTGTTTGCCAACAGGTGAAAGCATTGCACCAGCGCCCTTATGGAAAGTTACAGCCTCTGGGAATACCCGAATGGAAGTGGGATGAGATAGCAATGGACTTCGTTACGGGACTACCAAAATCGAAAAGAGGAAACACTGCCATATGGGTAGTTATTGATAGGCTCACAAAATGTGCGCATTTTCTGCCAATTCAGATTACTCATGGATCTGATAAGTTAGCCCAGCTGTACGTAAAAGAAATTATACGACTTCATGGAGTGCCAAAATCTATCACGTCTGATAGAGACTCCAAATTCACTTCGAGATTCTGGGTTAGCTTGCAAAAAGAATTAGGCACGAAATTGAATTTCAGCACAACATTTCACCCACAGACCGATGGTCAATCAGAAAGGACGATTCAGACACTAGAAGATATGCTAAGAACAGTAGTGTTGGATCAAGGTGCAAAGTGGGAAGATGTTTTACCCCTTATTGAATTTGCCTACAACAATAGTTATCAGCGACAATTAATATGGTCCCATACGAGCCTCAGATGGAAAGAAATGTAGATCACCGCTTTATTGGGATGAAGTGGGTGAGAGAAGAATCGTAGGGCTCAAGCAATAAGTGAAATGATTGAAATCGTCAGGAAAATTAGGCAAAGAATAAAGGAAGCTCAAGATAGACAAAAGTCTTATGCTGATACGCGTAGGTCTGAGCTACTTTTTGAAAGTGGAGATAAAGCATTCCTTAAAGTCTCTCCATCAAAGGGGATTATAAGGTTTGGAGTGAAAGGAAAACTAAGACCCCGTTTTATAGGACCTTATGAGATCCTAGAAAGAATAGGCCCAGTAGCCTATAGGTTGGCACTTCCGCCAAGTCCGGGGAATGTACACAACGTTTTTCACATGTCACAACTAAGAAAATACGTACATGATCCAAAACACATGATCCATCAAGACGACGTGATCCTCAATCCAGATATGAGCTATGAAGAAGAACCTACGGTGATTCTAGACCGTAAAGTTCAGCAATTACGAAACAAGTCCATTCCGCTAGTCAAAGTGCTGTGGAGACATCATGGACAAGAAGAGGCCACGTGGGAGCTTGAGGATGCCATGAAAGAACAATATCCCCGATTTTCTAAGGTATGCAAATTTCGGGACGAAATTTCTTTTAAGGGGGGTAGAATGTAATATCCCGAAGAATTAAATGCCTAATTACGATATTTAAAGCTCGTAAATTAGGGTTTCACCGAAATAATTAAATTAGTAATATATATCGAATAATGATTTCGATTAATTACGAAATAACGAATTCCTATTTTATATTCACAAAGAAATGTGAATTAAGGAATAGAACCTTATAAAGTATTTCGGCATTATTATTTTAACGTCGATTGAGTATCGATAGTTAAAATAATGTAAAATTATCTAAGCAGCGAAACTTAGAATTTAATTCCATTATTAATGGAATAATTTAATAAAGTGACTACGACTTTATTACGACCATTTTGAGATGAGTCGATAATTAACGTTTTGAGACGTTTCAAACTTAACGTTTAGAGATGAATAGAAAAAATGAGATTAATGATCAAGGAATTATAGTATTTAAATTACTATGATTATTATATGTAATTAGAATATTATTTAGCATTAAAAAAATGCTAGAACATTAAGGATTAATTATTGAACAATGTACTAATTTTCGAAAACCCTAATTCGAAAATTAGGGTTTTCTTACATGAAATGATACCAATAATTTTTCCTATGATATAATTTATCATCTAAGACATATATTATGATATATATATATATATATATATATATATATAATTAGCATGAAAAATCAAAAGTTAGCACTTAAGAAATGAAAATTGCCGTGTGCTATATTGAACAACATCATTTACGTCAATTTCATGCATGGATTACTAAGTTGTGAAATTAAGTGATTCAAGTGTAATATATGATACACATTAAACAAGTAAGATCAAGTGGATGCATTTGTAAGGTGGTAGTAGCCGATTTCTTTGACTAAGAATAAAACTTTGATGATGAAATTTTTTATTTGGGATAGAGTGTAGGATTTATATACATAGTATTAACTCATGAAATAAAATCACTCATCTTGGAACACATGATGGACGACGGCTATGCTTCTCCACAAAGCAAAGATATTTCATTGAATGGTTCAATGTGTGTAAGAGAAACTAACTCCTATGACCTAAGCATAATGAGTCACCACTTGAATTCTTGTGTAAGTTGTTTGTGTGTTGAGAGCCGACGGCTCATAGTGTTCCAAAGCAATGAATTAATTTGTTTTAACCAAGAAAACTTTATACATAGTTAATATAGTGATGTATTCACATGATGACTCACAAAGCTAAATAGAAAAGGCTTCCAATTGTTTAATTGTGAGGGAGTATGACCGAGAGAGAGAAAGATAGATGATACATGTATTAGTTCATTTACTTAAGTCTTTGATTAAACCAAACAAATACATTTCACTCTCTCTCATTTTCAAACAAAAGAACCGAGAGCTTCCTCTTGGAGAACCTTGTGTTCTTCATCTTTTCTATCACCAAAGCTTAATACTAAACCTTTGCACATAAAATCAAAGCCGTTATAAAGGTTAGGAATCGAACGAGCTTGATTGTACCTAAGTTTTTAAATTTCTAATGGTTAGATTAAAATGTTAGCATGTGTTCCTAAATAAGAAAATATGCTAAGCATGATACTTGTTCATTAACAATGTGTATTATGATGTTATAGATACATGTATCATGTTTAAAATTAAATTAAACATGTTATGAAAATTATGATGATGATCGAATTTTCTTGGAATGATTTAGGAATGGATTAATGATCTATGATGTTATAGGAGCCTATAGTAATTTATTGGGAAATTTATAAAAATCCTAAGCTATTTTTTTTAAACTACCGAAAATGCATGAAAAATACTAAGTTAGTGTACATTTTTAATTTGAGAAATGTAATGGCATATTAGTGATCTAGGACATCAATTATGTACTACATGAATTTATCAAGAATTTTAGAAACTAATTGCTCCAATTTTTTTTAAAGTACCGTGAGCTTCCAAGCATGAATACATGATGATTTAATTGATGTTAGTTAATGTAATGATGTAATGTTTCTATACTACAGTGTATAAGTGTAATATTCCGACGAAACGAACGCCTAATTACGGTATTTTGAACCCGTGAATTAGGGTTATGCCGTATATTATTTTTTTTATGACATCGAATATTGATTCGACTCAGTAGCGAAGTAATGAATTCCTTTTTATATTCACTAAGGATTGTGAATTAAGGAATAGAATAATACGATGTGGTTCGATAGTATAATTTTAACGTCGATTACGTATCGAACGTCAGAATTTTATGAAATTTTCTAAGCAGCGAAGCTTGGAATTAATTTCCATATTAATTCCTATATTAATAGGAATATTATTTATAAGTAAGTACGAGCTTACTACGACCATTTTGAGATGAGTCGATTATTAACGTTTTGAGACGTTTTGAATGTCAACGTCTAAAGACGTTTTGAAAAATGGGTTTAATGATCTGGAAATTATTATAATTAATTTCCTATGATTATTTTATTTAATTAAAGTATTATTAAGCATTAAAATCAATAATAAAGCTTTAAGAACACGATAATTACATTATGTGATTTTCGAAACCCTAATTTTGAAACTAGGGTTTTCTCACATAAAATAAAACCATTAAATTATCCTATGCTATTATTTATTATCTAAACTATATGTTATGATATATATGAGTATTTTTGGCACGAAAATGACTTGAGAAATAATAATAGGCGTGACCTATATTTTATGCCCTAATTCACGCCAATTTTCGTGTATTATTGCTATGTGATGATTTAATTATTTAATTGACATGTATTATATATCTATGACTTATACCTTGATTAATAAATTGTATTAAGGATCAAATAAAATAAAATCCACCCCTTGAACCCATGATAGCCGTCGGCTACGCCCCTCCATTGTACATGAATGATTTCTTTTCTATTGACCAATGCATGGAGAGGCTTTTTGCACACCCTAATTATCACTAATCCACTAACCAATTTGCTGCCATTATTTTATCCTTTTCTTTGGCAAAACCGTGTGTGAGAGAGGGAATAATAGGGGAGGGACTCTTCTCATTCCTCCCATTATACTCATTATCTCCATTTCAAATATTTTGGAACACCAAAAACACTCTCTTCTCCTCTCGATTTCTAATTTTTTTTTCTCTTCTTCTTCTTCTTCTTCTTCTTCTTCTCCATTCACCAAAGTTGATACCCTAGTATTGTTCTTGTGAATCCATTCTATTTCCAAAGGTAAACAAAGGACCCTAGTACCGATTTTTATCTCCATTTGTTACAAAAATAATTGAAGCATGCCTTAGTATAAATGTATATGTTTTGAATGTTCTTGAGTATGAGATGTTGTGTATGTATATGTTCTTGATGATTTTTATTTTTAAAAATAGAAAATGTATGTTAGATGGATTTAATTTATTGTATGAGTAATATTTGAAAAGATCTAGCTAAAATATGCTATGTTGAAGCATGAGAGCATGTTTAATAATTATTTTCGAAAATGCTATGAAATGTTTATTAATGACCGATTGTGTTTAAAATATTTTTGTGGATGAAATATTGATCTATGATATGTTTAGAGTTCATAGTAATTTATTTAGAATTTTTGAAAAATCCTAAGCATGTTTTTGAAGAATGCCGTGAGCTTATAAGTATGCATCTTGGTATATGATTTTTATTTTAAACATGCAATAGTATATTAATGCTTTAGGACCTTGATTATATGTTCTATGAATTTATTAGAATTTTTGAAGACCAAATGCATCTTTTTATAAAATGGACCGAAGCTTGTTTAATTTCATATCTTAGTGTATGATTTTTATTTTAAACATGCAATTGTATATTGATGATCTAGTACATTGATTATGTGTTACATGTTTTTGTTGGAATTTTTTGATATCAATTACCAAAATTAATCAAATAAACCGTGAGCTTCATGCTCAAGAGGGTGATGATTCAATTGGTTTTTGATGAATGTTATAATGTTATATTGTTATTTCTTAGTATATAAGCATAGTTTATAATTGTTAGAATTTTTGGAAACCAAAAACCTATGAAAATCAAAAAAACCGAGAGCTTATTGCTCCATATGGTGATGATTTCAAATGGTTTTGGTAAATGTTATGATGTTACATGATTATACTATAATGTTTGAGCATGATATAATTTATTTGGAATTTTTGCAACTTGTTTAGTATTTAATGTTGAATTACCGTGAGCTTATTGGATTAATTCCTTGATGAATGAATTGTTTATGATGGACTATAGGTTATGAGTATGTTATATATTAATGTTGGGACCTTGTACGAAGTGTATAAAAATTTTGGGAATTGTTGGACAATTATTTCATAATTATTTCCAAATTACCGTGACCTATATATATTAATAAGGTGATGATCGAATGATAATTGGATGATATTAATACATATTAATGACCATAGTGTATAATAATATACTATATTAATTTAGAAATTTTTTTGAAAACCATTTGGTAATTTTTATGAAATTACCGAGAGCATATATATATTTATAAGGGTTTTTAAATCCTTTTAAATCAAGTTTAATAATATATTATATGTCTAAATATTATTTTAGACATATTTGGATTTTATAAAATTTTATAAACATAGATTACTATGTTTGAGACGAAACGTTATATTTAATAACGTTTTTAAACGAAAATATATGTTTAATGATTAAAAGGATTAATATTTGAGAAAAATATTAATAAGTCCATCGATTTACGTGACAAATCGAGAATTAGGACTTGGCGAAATGAAATCGATTGAAAATCGATTTATAAAATGAATTATTAAGAAATTACTATTGAAAAGTCAAATGTTGACTTCGTTGACTTTTAAAGTCAATCGTACCATTATACGTACGATAAATACGCTAATACGCGTAAGACGTACTAATTAGGTAAGATACCTCATTAGTAAGAAAAGATTTCATAATTGAAATCCTCATATCGAGAAACGTGAACGACGTACTAAAACCTCGCTTTTACGTAAAGGTGTGGACGCGAACGTGACGATCGGACATTGACGAGGAATCAAACCTAGGACTCAAATTAAGACGAACCATAGTCCAGGTGGGGCTTCTTTTCCTAAACCAAAATACGAGCTTTCTTATTTAAATTTATTTCCAAATGAATTTATTTACAATGCTTATTTTCAACTGTTGATGAAATGTTTACAAGATTACCTGCCAAAAATGTTTATGTTTTGTGTATGGATCCTATCCGGAATGAATGATATGATTGATATGAATGAGATGAATTTTGTTGGGTCGCGCCCAACCCAGTTATGAAATCGATATCGGATCCTATGCCGGAAGACAATGCCTGGCTAGGATTAACGTGTACACTTGAGGGGGACTGTGTGCTGTAAGGATAATTCACGGCCGGTCCCGGCGTCGTAGAGGGAGGCCTCCTTCACGACGTTCGAACTATGTTGTTATGATAAAATGAGGATATGGGATATGGATCATACACACCAAGAAAAATGCTTGGCCAAGTGACTTTTACGAACTGATGAAAATATTTTAGTAAGCACAAGACATTTCAACTAAAACCCTTATGTCTTACCATTATATTGGCAGTGTAATTTAATTCTGATAAAATGCTTTCGGCATGAGTCCACTGAGTGCATTTCTTGTACTCAGCCCTGCATGTTTGTTTTTAAATGTGCAGGTTGAGCTCTGACGATGGTAATGGAGGAGTGTTGAGGAGTCCAGTGTCCTTGTTATTTTGTTGAGAATTGGGTTTTACCTTGAATACATATCTTCATATATGTATTCACACACTTTCCGCTGCAACTCTGAACTTATTTATGTTATGTATGATGTTATGAATTGTTGAAGTCCTTCAGGTCATTAATGTCTTTTTGGATCTGTTGGAGGATAATGTGACATTTACTATTGAGGTCCGTCAGATCATTGTTAGTCTTTTGGGTCTGATAGTCTAACTCACTTAGTTTGATATGTTAATATCGTATGTTATGTTCAAAGCATGCTAGTTTACATTTGATATGCACCTTTTAATAGCCTTTGCGAACCCTAAATACTATTCCTAGTATTATTCACGCTCCAGTCCGGGTCATCCGGGGTGGGGTCGTGACAGAGTGGTATCAGAGCACTGTTGCTCTTTGAGACCCCAAATTCTTTTCAAAACTAAGTCTAGATTGAGTCACTGGACTTCTAAAAATCTGCTGACTACTCTCAACACTCCATCACATCGAGCTCAACCGGGAAAAAGGTAACTGAATTTCTTTCTCAAACTCATGAAATGAAGAGTTTTGAATGATGAACAAGTTGGAAGGATTTTTGAAAGAAAGGTTGTGATATTATGAGGTTTTGATGATGGGAATGAAAGTTTAAGCAAGATTTTTTCAAAAACTTTGATTTTTGAAATCAAACGAGAAGTTATGCAAGTGATCAAGACTTGAGACGAAAGTATATGGTTGAACTGAGTTGATCGATCAATGTTGAAAGGATGAATTCAATTTGATATACATGTATGAGTTGACTATGTTGTCATTTTGAAACCTTATTTCCAAATTTCAAAATTTGTTATGATGTTGTTTTGAAATTGTATTTTTAAATCTTGAGACTTATGAAGACATATGGATATGTTACCTTGAGAAGAACATAGACTCTAAGGAGCATGATCACATATTGTGAAAGAACATAGAAGAACGAACTTCTTTTCCCTTACAAGAACAAAAGAACAATAGGGAGAACGAAAGTAGCAATAGCTTCGAGCTCGAACGGCAAAAGACGAGCGTGAAGATAGACGAGGAGAACTTCAACCTTGGAGAAGAACAACATCAGCACTTCATCACAACTTCGACATGGGTGACCGTCGACTCGAACTATGACGTGGACTTTGACTTCGACTTCAGAAGGCCAAGCATCGACTTGAAGACGTGGATGTGATTGTCGTATTACGCCGGCATATGCCTCGAATTTTTGGCACGATCGCGCAAATTTTCTGCACTGCGCAGTAAATTTGTTTTATTCAGTTCTCTCTCGTTAGGACTTCGAATGATGCGTGGTTTTCACTTGCGTACTCTAACGTTCTGAACTTCATTTGTTATGAAGGACAGAATTCCTAATTCTGTCTCCAGAGTACGTTAGAGTCTGTTGAACATTAGTTCAAGTGTTTTGTTTAGAACAAGGATCTCATAGCATAGCCTATACCTTAGAACGCTATTAGATAATACGTTTCCGAGTAAAATAGAATATAAGATATGATATGTTCTATACCTTACGACGTTTATCTACCTTATAGATCGTTTAGTTTAACCTAGTTGCTCATCAGATGTTCTTAAGTTATCATTATCTGCTTATCGGATGACGTTAGTTTGACTTATGTTAGTTTTGATCGTGACAGATGGAGGAGATGCGATACATAGCTAGGAGGAGGCTAGGACCACACCCTACCCCCGAGGAAGTGATGAGCACCTATCGTGAGAGTTGGATGTGCTGCGGCGAGGACCTAGGCGAGTTCCTAATGTATTACCTCCGACTTTGGAGGAATGCCCGAGCCTATGGTGCGACTGATTACGACGGCATCAGACGTCTCATAGCCATACTTCCCTGTACGTGGGAGGATTATGCCCGGGAGATATCAGGGGATTACATATACCGGGCGGTTGGCAGTTACGATTTGGTTGGAGATCTGCCCAAATTCGTGAGTCATCTGACTTACGTATACAGCATCTACGGAGCCGCACCGAGGGGACCTTATCTCCCTCCACGAGTATACCGTGGGATGAATCACGGAGTGGTCAGATCTTGAGGTCCCGAGGCAGTTGACCCAAGGTGCCTCCATACTGCTTTGATGAGGCGGGCACCGCTCGTTTGGAAAGAGCAGCACGCCCGAGAGCATTGGGAGAGCCCGTTTTTCCTCCATTAGCTTTTGGACACCCCGTACGTCCGCCACTACCACCCCTACCACCTATGACAGCTCCACTACCTCCAGTAGAGCATTTCCGCCGGACAGCGCGGATGAGCGTATCGGATGCTTTCGATGGCTATAGTCCGATTCGCCATGACTACGACCTGTATGGCGACGACGACTTCGGCCCCATGCGCGACATACCGATGGTAGGAGACGACGGAGCAGGACCATCTAGGGTACGTGCTCGCGAGGATGACTCTGAGGAAGAGGAAGATCCTGAAGAGGAAGAGGACCCCGAGGAGGATGAAGAGTAGGAAGACGCCTGATGAAGGCATTAGACGAAAGTCTTAATTAGATTTTGTTATGTTTAGTGTATGCTAGTTTCCTTTTTATTTATGGAGCTTGATGGAACGAAAAACTCGATGTTTTGAAAGGCCGTGTGAGCCGGGATTTATGTTTTTGTTATATGACTATTGGTTTTGAACATCCCGCCACTGACGAGTTTTTGGATATATATATATATATATATATATATATATATATATATATATATATATATATATATACTTATGACCCCGAGGGGCTTTTGCGGCAAAATTGTTTATGTCAAGGACGAAATGTTTTATTTAAGATCGTTTTACAATGAGGCTATGATGATATTATGTATGTTAAGCTATGAAAGTGATGAGTGATTGACGATTATATGCCTTATATATCAGAATGCCTCCTAGAAGAAACCCGGAACAAGGACCTAGAGGCAGAGGACGAGGAAGACCTAGGGGACGAGGTAGGATCCCGAACAAGCGGAGGATATACCCCAACCACCTCCACCTCAACTGGCGCAGGATAGAGGCTGTTCCTCGAGAAAGAACCCACCGTCTTGATGGAAAATTGAGTCCAGAGGAAGCTGAACAATGGGTGAGAACCATTGAACAATTTTCAACTTCCTAAGATGCACAACAGAAGAGCGATGTCATGTGTAACATTCAATGAATGGACTGCTGATTTACGGTGGGAGGCGGAAAGAAAACCTTCACAATGAACAAGCGGAAGAGTTCTCGTGGGAGGACTTTAAGAAAGAAGTGTATGATAAGTACATACCGAAGAGTTACAGGAAGAGGAAAGAGCATGAATTCTTCATGCTGAAGCAAGAAAATATGTCAGTAACCGACTATGATCGCGCTTTCTGCGACATGTCGAGATATGCACCGGAACAAGTAGACACCGACCTGAAAATGTCGGAGAAATTCAGATCGGGTCTAAGGCCAGAGATACGGATGTCTCTCGCCAGCCATGGAGACCTGACCTATACCAAGGCTCTTGCACGAGCTTTGGACATTGAGGCAGCAATGCCTGAAGACAAGTCAGTGTCGGCTCAGACACAGCACACAATGGACAAAGGAAAAGGGAAGTGGGAAGCGAGTCGTGGAAATAGTAACAGAGGAACCTTTGGGGATGCAAGTCACAAGCGACCCTGGCAAGGAAACACGACACAGCCAGGGCAAGGTTGGAAAAGGGCAGCTTTTGCTCCTCCGGCAAGAGGCCCACAAGAACAAATGAGGGCTCCTCTATGCCCTAAATGCCATAGAATGCACAGAGGAATGTGCATGGCCGGCAATGTGAATTGCTTCAAGTGCGGGGCGAGAGGGCACTACGCCAACAATTGCCCAGGGGTATGCCCGGACACGATAGTGAGGGCGAATCAACCTGGCAATGCCCAGCCGCTCAGGGCTATACAGTTCCAGCCCCAACCCCCGCCACAATTCCAACCCCAGCCTCAACAGCAACCCAATCAGCAACAACAGCAGCAACCTCCGCAACAAAGGCGTTAACCACCACGACAACGCCAAAGAAGAATAAATTTGACCAAGCAATGAGAATCAAAGAGGGCAAGCACCCGTCGGCCTCGGTAGGCCAAAGCTAGGGCGATGCCTTACACCGAGACAGAATCTAACAAAATCGAAACCCGGCGGTATGGGAGTTCTTCTCAACATACTTGTTATAATATTGTTCGATCTGGTGCTTGGCATTCCTTTATAGCAAAATCATGCGTGAAATGTTGGGACTTAGGTGCGAAAAGGCAAGTCGATATGAAAATCTCTTCACCTATAGGTGGGATTATGATCATTACGCATATCTGCTCGAACCTAGAATTGACACTAGGATCACTTAAGGTTACGCGAATGACTGAACATAATACTCATGGGTGGCGTAGACATAATCCTAGGAATGGACAAGTTAGCTAAGAATCATTCCACGATCCTTTGCAAGGAAAGGAAAATTTCGTTTCACTTTCCTGGACAAGAAGCTACGCATTTTCACGGAATCAGCATGGGAAGGAGGATCCCGATTGTATCGGCGCTGAAGGCGAGAAGGATGATAAGCCAGAAAGGATGCCATGCGTTTCTCGTCTACCTGAACGGGGAGGATGAACCAGAAACGAGGATTGAGGACATAGAAGTTGTTCGAGAATTTTCGGACGTATTTCCCGAAGATCTACTAGGATTACCTCCTGATAGAAAATTAGAGTTCACCATCGACTTGGAACCCGGATCGGCTCCAGTGTCGAAGGCGCCCTATAGGATGGCTCCAAAGGAATTGGAAGAGCTGAAGATCCAAATTCAAGAATTGTTGGATCTAGGTTTCATTAGACCTAGTGTTTCACCTTGGGGAGCGCCTGTTTTGTTCGTCAAGAAAAAGGATGGTTCTTTGAGGATGTGCATCGATTATCGGGAGCTAAACAAGATGACGCTAAAGAATAAATACCCTTTGCCAAGGATTGACGACCTGTTTGATCAATTACGAGGAGCAGGTGTATTCTCAAAAATTGATCTCAAGTCAGGTTAATATCAGCTGAAAATACGGTCTGAAGATGTACCTAAGACTGCATTCCGAACCAGATATGGCCACTATGAGTTCATAGTTATGCCGTTCGGATTAACCAATGCACCAGCTGTATTTATGGACCTCATGAACAGAGTATTTCATCCATACTTGGATAAATTCGTTTTGGTCCTCATAGACGATATCCTTGTCTATTCAAAGAATGAAGAGTACCATAAGGAACATCTAAGAATGGTGTTGCAAACCTTGAGAGATGAAAGACTTTTTGCTAAGTTTAGCAAATGCGAGTTTTGGCTGAAGGAAGTAATGTTCCTTGGACACATCGTGTCTGCAGAAGGCATTAAAGTGGATCCGGCCAAAGTAGAAGCGATCTGAGGATGGAAATCACCAAGGACTCGAGCGAGATTAGGAGTTTCTAGGACTAGTTTGGTTACTATCGGAGATTCATCAAGGATTCTCCAAGATTGCAAGGCCAATAACCCAGACTACTCGAAGGGAATCAAGTTGAAATGTGAAGAATGTGAGGCGTTTTCAAAACTCGAGGAAAAATTGACAAGTGCACCAAGCTAGCAGTTCGAGCGGACAAGGAGTATGTAGTCTATCTGAGGCCTTCTAAGACTGGACTGGGTTGTGTTTTGATGCAAAGGAAAGGTGATAGCATATGCATCCCGACAACTCAGACCCCATGAACTGAACTACCCAACTCATGACTTGGAATTAGCCGCAGTTGGTTCATGCATGAAGATCTGGAGACACCATCTCTACGGAGTGAGATGTGAGATCTTCACGCATCATAAGAGTTTGAAGTACTTCTTCGAGCAAAGAGATTTGAATATGAGACAAAGAAGATGGCTCGAACTAGTGAAGGATTACGACTGTGGTATTAACTATCACCCGGGTAAAGCAAATGTAGTAGCTGACGCCTTGAGTCGTAAAAATCAAACCAAGCTAGGATGTCTCTTTACACAAGAAGAGAAACTCATTGAAGCTAGGATGTCTCTTTACACAAGAAGAGAAACTCATTGAAGAGTTTGAAAGAATGAGGATTGAGCGATAGAGCGGCCGAGATTTATCACGAGTTGTATCGCTACACTCACATTGACGTCTGATTTAAGAAAAAGGATTGTTGAGAGACAAAGGATGGAGGAAAAGTTAGAAAAGATCCGAGAAAGGGTAAGGTCTGAAGGATTTAAGAACTTCCAGGAGGCGTCGGACAACGCCTTATTGTTTGAAGGAAGGATATGCGTTCCAGACAACGCAGAGCTCCAAAATGAGATAATGAGTGAGGCTCACGATACACCCTACACCGCCCACCCAGGCAGTACTAAGATATACCAAGACCTGAAGGAAAAGTTTTGGTGGGAAGGCATGAAACGAGACATAGCTTCTTTCGTAGAACGCTGTCTTGTTTGCCAACAGGTGAAAGCGTTACACCAACGCCCATACGGAAAGTTACAACCGTTAGAAATACCCGAGTGGAAATGGGATGAGATAACGATGGAATTCGTTACGAACTTACCCAAATCCAAAAGAGGAAACACCACCATATGGGTAATTGTGGATAGACTCACAAAAAGTGCTCACTTTCTACCAATTCAAAGCACTTATGGATCTGATAAGTTAGCCCAGCTGTACGTCAAAGAAATTATACGACTACATGGAGTGCCAAAATCTATCACCTCTGATAGGGACTCCAAGTTCACATCCAGGTTCTGGATTAGCTTACAAAGGGAATTGGGTACGAAATTGAATTTCAGTACGGCATTTCACCCTCAGACTGATGGGCAGTCGGAAAGAACGATCCAGACACTAGAGGATATGCTGAGAACAGTAGTGTTGGATCGAGGCGCAAAGTGGGAAGACATTTTACCTCTTATTGAGTTTGCCTACAACAACAGCTATCAAGCGACGATTGGTATGGCCCCATACGAAGCCTTGTATGGCAAGAAATGTAGATCACCGCTTTATTGGGATGAAGTAGGTGAGAGGAAAGTCATAGGGCCAGAAGCAGTGAACGAGATGATCGAAATCGTCAAGCAAATTAGGCTGAGAATAAAAGAAGCCCAAGACAGGCAGAAATCCTACGCTGATACGCGTAGATCTGAGCTACAATTTGAAGATGGAGATAAAGTGTTTCTTAAGGTCTCTCCATCGAAAGGGATTATCAGGTTTGGACTAAAAGGAAAGCTGAGACCCCATTTTATAGGACCTTATGAGATCCTAGAGAGGATAGGTCCAGTAGCTTATAGGTTGGCTCTTCCGCCAAACTTGGGGAATGTGCACAATGTTTTCCACGTATCACAATTACGAAAATACGTACACGACCCAAAGCACGTGATCCATCAAGACGACGTGATCCTCAAGCCAGACATGAGCTATGAAGAAGAACCCGCAGCAATAATCGACCATAATGTTCAGCAATTACGGAGCAAGTCGATTCCGTTAGTCAAAGTGTTGTGGAGACACCACGGACAAGAAGAAGCCACGTGGGAACTTGAAGACGCGATGAAAGAACGATACCCCGAGTTATTTTTCTAGAGGTATGCAAATTTCGGGATGAAATTTCTTTTAAGGGGGGTGGAATGTAATGTTCCGACGAAACGAACGCCTAATTACGGTATTTTGAACCCGTGAATTAGGGTTATGCCGTATATTATTTTTTTTATGACATCGAATATTGATTCGACTCAGTAGCGAAGTAATGAATTCCTTTTTATATTCACTAAGGATTGTGAATTAAGGAATAGAATAATACGATGTGGTTCGACAGTATAATTTTAACGTCGATTACGTATCGAACGTCAGAATTTTATGAAATTTTCTAAGTAGCGAAGCTTGGAATTAATTTCCATATTAATTCCTATATTAATAGGAATATTATTTATAAGTAAGTACGAGCTTACTACGACCATTTTGAGATGAGTCGATTATTAACGTTTTGAGACGTTTTGAACGTCAACGTCTAAAGACGTTTTGACAAATGGGTTTAATGATCTGGAAATTATTATAATTAATTTCCTGTGATTATTTTATTTAATTACATTATTATTAAGCATTAAAATCAATAATAAAGCATTAATAACTCGATAATTACATTATGTGATTTTCGAAACCCTAATTTTGAAACTAGGGTTTTCTCACATAAAATAAAACCATTAAATTATCCTATGCTATTATTTATTATCTAAACTATATGTTATGATATATATGAGTATTTTTGGCACGAAAATGACTTGAGAAATAATAATAGGCGTGACCTATATTTTATGCCCTAATTCACGCCAATTTTCGTATATTATTGCTATGTGATGATTTAATTAATTAATTGACATGTATTATATATCTATAACTTATACCTTGATTAATACATTGTATTAAGGATCAAATAAAATAAAATCCACCCCTTGAACTCATGATAGCATATCGGCTATGCCCTCCATTGTACATGAATGATTTCTTTTCTATTGACCAATGCATGGAGAGGCTTTTTGCACACCCTAATTATCACTAATCCACTAACCAATTTGCTTTCCATTATTTTATCCTTTTCTTTGGTAAAACCGTGTGTGAGAGAGGGAATAATAGGGGAGGGACTCTTCTCATTCCTCCCATTATACTCATTATCTCCATTTCAAACATTTTGGAACACCAAAAACACTCTCTTCTCCCTCCCCATTTTCTGCAAACAGCCGTGTACCTCTCCTCTCCATTTCTAAATTTTTTTTCTCTTCTTCTTCTTCTCCATTCACCAAAGTTGATACCCTAGTATTGTTCTTGTGAATCCATTCTATTTCCAAAGGTAAACAAAGGACCCTAGTACCGATTTTTATCTCCACTTGTTACAAAAAAAATCGAAGCATGCCTTAGTATAAATGTATATGTTTTGAATGTTCTTGAGTATGAGATGTTGTGTATGTATATGTTCTTGATGATTTTTATTTTTAAAAATAGGAAATGTATGTTAGATGGATTTAATTTATTGCATGAGTAAAATTTGAAAAGATCTAGCTAAAATATGCTATGTTGAAGCATGAGAGCATGTTTAATAATTATTTTTGAAAATGCTATGAAATGTTTATTAAGGACCGATTGTGTTTAAAATATTTTTGAGGATGAAATATTGATCTATGATATGTTTAGAGTTCATAGTAATTTATTTAGAACTTTTGAAAAATCCTAAGCATGTTTTTGAAGAATGCCATGAGCTTATAAGTATGCATCTTGGTATATGATTTTTATTTTAAACATGCAATAGTATATTAATGCTTTAGGACCTTGATTATATGTTCTATGAATTTATTATAATTTTTGAAGACCAAATGCATCTTTTTATAAAAAAGACCGAAGCTTGTTTAATTTCATATCTTAGTGTATGATTTTTTTTTAAACATGCAATGGTATATTGATGATCTAGTACATTGATTATGTGTTATATGTTTTTGTTGGAATTTTTGGAAATCAATTATCAATTAATCAAATAAACCGTGAGCTTCATGCTCAAGAGGATGATGATTCAATTGGTTATTGATGAATGTTATAATGTTATATTGTTATTTCATAGTATATATGCATAGTGTATAATTGTTAGAATTTTTGGAAACCAAAAACCTATGAAAATAAAAAAAACCGAGAGCTTATTGCTCCATATGGTGATGATTTCAAATTATTTTGGTAAATGTTATGATGTTACATGGTTATATTATAATGTTTGAGCATGATATAATTTATTTGGAATTTTTGCAACTTGTTTAGTATTTAATGTTGAATTACTGTGAGCTTATTGGATTAATTCCTTGATGAATGAATTGTTTATCATGGACTATAGGTTATGAGTATGTTATATATTAATGTTGGGACCTTGTACTAAGTGTATAAAAATTTTGGGAATTGTTGGACAATTATTTCATAATTATTTCCAAATTACCGTGACCTAAATATATTAATAACGTGATGATCGAATGATAATTGGATGATATTAATACATATTAATGACCATAGTGTATAATAATACACTATATTAATTTAGAAATTTTTTTGAAAACGATTTGGTAATTTTTATGAAATTACCGAGAGCATATATATATTTATAAGGGTTTCTAAATCCTTTTAAATCAAGTTTAATAATATATTATATGTCTAATTATTATTTTAGACATATTTGGATTTTATAAAATTTTATAAACATAGATTACTATGTTTGAGACGAAACGTTATATTTAATAACGTTGTTAAATGAAAATATATGTTTAATGATTAAAAGGATTAATATTTGAGAAGAATATTAATAAGTCCATCGATTTACGTGACAAATCGAGAATTAGGACTTGGCGAAATGAAATCGATTGAAAATCGATTTAAAAATGAATTAGTAAGAAATTACTATTGAAAAGTAAAAATTGTTGACTTTGTTGACTTCGTTGACTTTTAAAGTCAATCGTACCATTATACGTTCGATAAATACGCTAATACGCGTAAGACGTACTAATTAGGTAAGATACCTCATTAGTAAGAAAATATTTCATAATTGAAATCCTCATATCGAGAAACGTGAACGACGTACTAAAAACCTCGCTTTTACGTAAAGGTGTGGACGCGAACGTGACGATCGGACATTGACGAGGAATCAAACCTAGGACTCAAATTATGACGAACCATACCAAGTGGGGCTTCTTTTCCGAAACCAAAATACGAGCTTTATCATTTAAATTTATTTGCAAATGAATTTATTTACAATGCTTATTTTCAACTGTTGATGAAATGTTTACAAGAATACCTGCCAAAAATGTTTCTGTTTTGTGTATGGATCCTATCCGGAATGAATGATATGATTGATATGAATGAGATGAATTTTGTTGGGTCGCGCCCAACCCAGTTATGAAATAGATATCGGATCCTATGCCGGAAGACAATGTCTGGCTAGGATTAACGTGTACACTTGAGGGACCGTCTTTGTAAGGATAATTCACGGCGGTCCGTCGTCAGAGGAGGCCTCCTTCACGACGTTCGAACTATGTTGTTATGATAAAATGAGGATATGGGATATGGATCATACACACCAAGAAAAATACTTGGCCAAGCGACTTTTACGAACTGATGAAAATGTTTTAGTAAGCACAAGGCATTTCAACTAAAACCTTTGTGTCTTACCATGATATTGGCAGTGTAATTTAATTCTGATAAAATGTTTTCGGCATGAGTCCACTGAGTGCATTTCTTGTACTCAGCCCTGCATGTTTGTTTTTAAATGTGCAGGTTGAGCTCTGACGATGGTAATTGAGGGGTGTTGAGGAGTCCAGTGTCCTCGTTATTTTGTTGAGAATTGGGTTTTACCTTGAATACATATCTTCATATATGTATTCACACACTTTCCGCTGCAACTCTGAACTTATTTATGTTATGTATGATGTTATGAATTGTTGAAGTCCTTCAGGTCATTAATGTCTTTTTGGATCTGTTGGAGGATAATGTGACATGTACTATTGAGGTCCGTCAGATCATTGTTAGTCTTTTGGGTCTGATAGTCTAACCCACTTAGTTTGATATGTTAATATCGTATGTTATGTTCAAAGCATGCTAGTTTACATTAGATATGCACCTTTTAATAGCCTTTGCGAACCCTAAATACTATTCCTAGTATTAGTCACGCTCCAGTCCGGGTCATCCTGGGTGGGGTCGTGACAGTAAGCATAGTGTAATTTAATTGGAATTTTATAAAATGTTTAGTATATAGTTGAGGGTGGAACCGTGACCTTGAACTTTTAATCCTTGATGAAGAAATGGAATATGATGGACTATAGGTTATAATTATGATGTAGAATAATGTTGGGACCTCAGATAAATTAAATAGAATTTTAGAAAAAATTTGGACAAAAGTTTGGACAAAACCGTGACTATTGGGCTTAAATAAGTAATGCCAAAATTTTTTATAGTTAATGTTAATACATATTAGTGATACTATGATAAAATAGTACACTATATGAATTTAGAAGAATTTTTGGAAGATATAAAAAAAAAGAGCTTAAAACCGAGAGTTGATAAGCTTATATTAAGGATTTTAAATCCTTAATATCCAGAAAAATAATGCATTATATGTCTAGAAATTATTTTAGACATATTAAGAAATTATGGAATTTTATAAACATAGAATACTATGTTTATGGCGAAACGTTATTTTAAATAACGTTAGAAATGGAAAATAATGGTTAATGAGTAAGTTGATTAATATTTAAGAAAAATATTAATAAAGTTTATCGATTTGCGTGAAAAATCGAGAATTAGGGCTTTATGAAAAGAAATCGATTGAAAATCGATTTATGTTGAAAATAGACATTAATAATATAAGTTATTAAAGAATTTATAAAGAAAAGTCAAAATTGTTGACTTTTGAAATTAACGTATGAAATACGTTCGATAAATACGCTAATATGTGTAAAACGTATTAATTATATAAGGAAATCTCGTTGGTGAGAAAAGATTTCAAAATTGAAATCTTTATATCGATAAACGTTTAACCTAAAGGTTAAAAGAAATAATTGAACATATCTCGAAGTACGAGAAATATTTAGTTAAGATACGCGATTGAACGGCGTATTGAATTCGTTAAGGAATTCAAATTATTTTAGTATAAGTTATCAAAGTTTATTCTAAATTTTGAAATCTCGAAAAACGTGACCGACGTATTATTTTTACGTAAAGGTGTGGAAGCTGACGCGACAACTTGATGTAGAAGAAGAATCGAAAATTTGACGATCAAGAGTCCAGGTGGGATTTACTATACTCTTAAGTGATAAAATGCTAAACAAATGATTTTGTTTATGATGCTTATATCAAGAAATGATGATAAAATGTTTATGAAATTACCTGCCAAAAATGTTTATGTTTTATGTATGTATCCTATCCTTGAATGCAATGATATGAATGTGTTGGGTAGCTCCCAACTTATGAATGAAATCGAATTCGGATCCTATGCCGGAAGGCTTATACCTGGCTAGGATTAACGTGTACACAAGATAATAGTGACTGTGGGAGCTGTAAGGACAATGCACGGCCGGTCACAGCGACGTAGAGGGAGGCCTCCTTCTATGACGTTAAATGATAATGTTATGGAAAAAGGATAAGGATATGGATCATACATGTAAGTAAAATGCTTGGCCAAGCGCAGATGTTTATGAACTGATGAAAATGATTTAGTAAGTACAAGATATTTTAAGAAAAACCCTTGTGTCTTACCATGATGTGGCAGTGTAATTTAAATACGATAAAATGTTTTGGCATGAGTCCACTGAGTGCATTCTTGTACTCAGCCCTGCATGTTTGCTTTTAAATGTACAGGTTGAGCTGTTGCGGGTGTTGATGGAGGGTGTTGAGGAGTCGGGACTGCTTTTTGATGTGTATTTATATGTTAGAAACCTTGGGTACACGTCGTCATATGTGTATTCACATGACTTCCGCTGTGTTTGCACAATGTCTGCTTTTGAATAGTATGCTTATGCCTGAATGTTAATAGTTTAAGTCCTTCAGATCGTTGGTATTCTTTTGGATCTGATGGCCTAGCTTTTCTTGTACATTGTGTTATTAATGTATATTATGGTTGAATTGTCTTATTGTAAGGGTTTTATGTCTTTGAAATAGTCTTTCAAGAACCCTAATTACTGTTCCTAGTATCAGTCCTTTCTAATCCGTCTTTAGGATTAGCGGGCTGTTACAAGGGGTGAAATGATTTGAAGTATTACGTCGGGTTAAAAGCTTGTGAATTACCTCTATGGAAAAGAAACGACCTTATAAGCTCTAAATATAGATTTAAATAAAATAAAATAAAATAAAATGATATGAATAATGTGAGCATAAAGGGATAGTTAATCAAAGTATAGGTATCACGAGTTTGAATGACTGTTGATTTAGCAAGTTGGAAAGAAAAAGGGAAATGGACAAAGTCCATATGCATTGAAAAATATAACTCGGAGTCGCATTTGAGTCACTTAGCCATATATCACCCTACCTTAACCAATGTGCCTACATTATAACCCGTGAAAAGACCTTTTTGATCATAATTTGAACACATTTGACGTAGTGGAGTTATTAGAAAATGGCAAGCTTATGGTGAGATTTTGCATGACATTGATCTTTGAGTGTATACACGTCCTGAATTTTCTTCTGAGCTTGAGTGTACATTATTTTATACACATGGCTTTGAGAGGGTTGAATTGAATAGGATTTTGCTCTCAATTGTTGTACATTGTCGAGTTGACTAATATCGCATGTGTCTTGTTGTTTTGAACTTTGAAAGATTTACGGGCTGTTATAGCTACCACATTTGCTAACGCTCGTTGATCTTTTTGTTGAGTCTTTATTTTTGTTTGAGGACAAACAATATTTTAAGTTTGGGGGTTTGATAAACGCGTTTTACTAGTTTAATAATGATATATTATGATGAATTTAGATCAGTTTAAGTGCGTTTATATAGTTGATATTATATTTTTAGCTATTTTTAGAAGATACTGCTCTTGGGGTTCCTTTTTGGTGTTTTGTAGGCTTTTCAGGTGATAATTGATGCACAAGGGAAAGAAGTAACCAAAGATGAAAAGAATCAGGAGCTAGAGACCACCCTAGCAATCGCTAGCCCGGCCGTGAGTTCCTCCTATGAAGATTATGTATTGAAGCTAGCGACCACCCTAGCGGTCGCTAGCCCGGCCGCGATTTCATCCCAAAAAGACTCTGTATTGAAGCTAGCGACCAACCTAGCGGTCGCTAGGACGAGTCTAGAAGTCTCTGTCTCACAGCTAGCGGCCGACCTAGCGATCGCTAAGCTGATCACTAGGCACCGCGGCCTTCGTCGGAATCGTACACCTAACTTGAAATTTTTTCTGTCTCCAGGTACGTTTTTGCCCATATATCCGATGATCTATCTCTTTTAAAGAGACAGTGGGTCACACTACTCCCTGTTTCTTCTTTGATACCAGAAGTTTGTGTTGCTTTTATCACAAAGTAAGGTTGAGTTGGTAGCGGTAATTCCCTAATCCTCGAGGACGGTAAGATCCTGTCCTTTGGCCATTCTCGTCTCTTTCAGGTATAATTAACGGCACAGGATGTGGGTGGCGTCTGGAACATTAGGGTACAGCCATTCCTTTATATCATGCTGTGTAACTTGCCGGGGACCAAGACAAGTGCTCATAGGTGCCGTCCCATACGTGTCATATGTATACTTGAGCCGGCTGACAAATCCTGGTAAATCTTCCCAAACCTTGGAATTTTCTACATGGAGAATATACTCTCTTGATACTTCTTTTACAAAATCCTGCCAGTCTGTTGGCAAACGATGAATAAGTTGTTGTATACCCTCCTCATCTGTCACTCCATGGTTACGAGCATCCCTCCAAAGGTGCAAAAATTCCACCAAAAACTGTCCTAAATCCATGCCTAATTTATAATAAAAGAGCCGATACTCCTGTGTGAGCTCTAGACTTGTAAGCCTTGTGGTTAACCTTTTACCTGTAATACTCCATTTTCCTGTCATCTGTAAACAGATAGTTCTAGATAAGCCAGACATAAATTAAAGCAATATGTAATACCCCGCATTCCTGTAGCAAAGATTAGCTCTTGATTAAGAGCTTAATAAGAAGGGCATTGCATCCTTAAGAAAGAGTTGTTTAAGTTAAAAGCTTTTATGTTAAGCTTTGAGTCGAGCTGATAGAATCTGAGATAGATTCGAGAAAGAATCTGAGAAAAGATTCTTAAGCCTTTATTAGCATGAGAAGATCTAGATTTCAAGAGTCTTGCTATGATAAGATATGCGTTCATAGAAGTCTTGATTCAAGAGTCATAGAATTTCAGAGTCTTTGCTTTTTTTGATATTTGTGTTTGCTGAATAAACCCAGATCAAAAGCAAACTACCCCCAAAGTGGTTTTGAGACCAAAAATGCTTTTAATAGTCAAAATACGATATTTATTTTTAGAAAGAGTGATTTATGAAAATTTCAACTCATTAGAAATTCCTATATTTCTATTTGATTTATATTGAGGTAATAATTTCAAAAGATATATTATATTCTTATTTTGTTTAGCTATAATAGCTAACGAGAATTCTAGAACCAAAAGCTTACTAAATAAGCCATTTATAGCTTATATTAGAAGTTAGGAATTAGCTTATTTGAGAAGTTAAAAATTAGCTTATTAGATAAGCTAAAGAATAGCTTCATAGGGAAGCTTGTAATAGTGAAAAGATTTATATATATATACATGCTTCCAAAAATGCTCCATTTTTCACAACTTCTCCATTCTTTCTAAAATTTTCGAACACACACTTACACACACTGCAGTGTGTAAAAATTTTCAAATTCATTTCTACGAAGATCTAACCGTCGAATTCACGATCCGTCTTCGCACAAAGGTAGATCTACATCTCTAGAACCTATTTATGGTTTAAAAATCAGAAAAATATGATCTTTTGAGGCTCTAAACTTTCGATCTTTTGAGAATGTTTGAAGGAGCATGTTTTGTTCGATTATCTCTTGATATTACGTTAGATCTAGCACCTATGAGTTGTTTAATGTTGAATTTTCAAGCATGAGTTCATTCCTTGGAATCTTTGAAATTTTCGAAAATGAAGAAGCCTAGATCTTGAACTTATGTTGTTGATATACTTGATATGCTTTCATATATGTGTTGTTGGGTAGATATAAACATGTTTTGAGCAAGAAAAACGATTAAAATCGAACCCATGCGAAAACCCTAAAATGGCCGAATACTATGTCACACATGAGGTTGGATTTTTGATTTTATTTGATCATTTTGACTTCATATTTGGATTCTATGATATGAATAAAGCTTAAAATGATTTATTCGGATTTTTCGGACGACGTATATTAAAGATGAAATATTTTAGTTTGACGTCAAAATGAGTTTTCAATGTTAAAGCTTTGATCTTTAGATTTTAATGATTGATTGATGATCTTTGATGATAGTTAAGCATGTATAGAGGTTCGTTTATGTTAGATGACGTCTCACGTGATATTTCACGTTGGTCATAAGCTATGTTTATATAGGGTTATTGATTTTGATTCAGAATAGATAGCTTAAGTTTGTCGTTGAGTCCTATGTGCTTGTTTAGTCATACGAGACTTAGTTAAGTCCTGTTATATGTCTAGATATTAGAGGATGCAATGACCCAAGTGTTCATAGACTATAGAGTCTTGAATATCAAGAAGTTATAGTCGTGTCAACGACTTAGATAAGATAAAGAATTTATCTTCTTGTTTGGCTCCTGGTATGCTTATACGCTACTTTATGTTAATGAAGGGCCAAGTTCGAGAAGAAGAAGAGAAGGACGAGCGTCACGCTTCACCGAGTAATTGTTGCCAGGTCGGTAAAATCCTTTCTAAAGATATGAAATGATATGCTTTTGCATACTAAATGATATGATATGCATTTTATGAAAAGTTGACTAACTTGCCAAGTTTTTGAGCATGATATATGATGCATGTTGCCTATCTACGAGAGATGGACGATATCGGCCCTATCTTTGGACGAGTGCCGATGGGGTTTGTGTACACAGAGTGATCGTGAGCTAAATGGCCGATCACGGTGTTTGAGAATGAGGCCTACTTCTCAACACAAGAGTGCGTAGATATGGTTAATGAATGAGATAATGTCTGCAGACGCATGTTTAATGTTGCATCTAGAATATATGAGCATGAAAGCAAGTAAGTTTATTTCAGAAGCATGCACAGGTTATTTAACTGAAAACTCCTGTGTGTTGCAAATGTTATGGCAAGTCAATCTTATAGCTCTAAGAGCAATGTTTTAAATGTTTTCGGCATATACCCACTGAGTGCATCTAGTACTCACGCCCTGCATATATTTCTAAATGTGCAGGATGAGCTCGAGAGGATGCTGGAATCGAATGTTGTGCAGAGGAGCTTCTCTAGATGTTTCATCTCATGATGGTATTGTTAATTTGTTATTGCCATGTCTTGTTTGCCCAGAGTCTTATGTCATCATACATGATTCTCAGCCACACTTCTTATTGCAGAACTTTGGCCTTTACTCGTTTGTCTTATGATAATTACCCTAATGACAGTCTCATTTCATTGTTGAGATCTTGACATCTCTGTTATGATGTCGACTTGCTTCTATGAACAAGGATTTCTTTTGAATGTCTAGAACCGTTTTGCTGGATACAATATTGTATAAAATGTTTCGAAGTTATCGATGAGTCATGCTTTCGACCCTAGTTAACCAAAGATTCTAATTTGGTGAAAGCATGTTTGAGTTCTTACATTCATTGTAAAATTAGTTTAACCTGTGATATCAGATCAATATCGTATTTGATCTTGATTATCTTATTCTGATTATTCGGCCTCAGCCGTTATTTGTCTTTGTTCGATTACTCCTTGGGGCTTGAGAACCTAGAATCATTCTTTATCGGATCTACCTCTTTCGACTAAACAATTGCTTCATTCATGATGAAAGTTGAGGTCAAACATTGTTTGACATGTATATTCCGTCGGAATTGCCATTATAAATTATCAGAAGTTCTTTCTTAAACCACGTAACAGCCTAATTACTTAACTAATTGCTTGGTTAAGTAAGACGGGGTGTTACAGAATGGTATCAGAGCAGTTTTGAATTCTGAACCTGTGAATCCTTGTAAATCCTTGTGAGTCTTGTGCAACTTATGCACCTTGAGCCTATAAATTCTTTTGAATTGATTATGATTTGGGAATCTAAGTTTATAGAGTCAGTTGTTTGACTCTGTTATGAGAATCTGAGTTATAGAGTCAATTGTTCTCAAGAGAAGCTCAACAATTCGATTCCATCATCTCTAGCTCACCAGGTAAGAGCTTATGATTATGATTATCATATAATTGAGCATGTGCTTTATTGAAAGAATTGAGTTGATGCTGAGTATATGCCATATTAAAAGAATTGCTACATGAGAATGTATGCTTGAAATGAGTTAGGGCTTATTGAGCTAAAGTTGAGAAGATATCATGAGAAAAGAAGGCAGAGCAACACGAGTATGTTTTTCTGCAAGTAGTTGATATTCTTTATTCTAGAATGCCAAGGACCGTCCGAACCGCTCGGAAAAGTACGGCTCGTTGGTCACCATCAGCAAGGATTAGAGTGTGCTTCTATCTGTTATGCCAGACGAGCAGCTTACTTTGGGCGAATTTCTCGCTCAATTTCATCGCTTGAGAAGAGAGGAGACATCTGAGCACGGCGTATCGGGACTAGATGGAATACTCCGATTGATTCGTTTATTGCCCGAGAAGTGGCTTGAATTGGGCTGCTGTTGTTGCCATTAATTACATTGAGTCTGTTTTCGTAGCTTCTGAGCAAGCTGATTTTCCAAACTCCTAGTTACCATCAGTTCTCAGTATTATGTGTACTTGAGCCTTCCTATTGATTCATTTTTCCCCTGTTATTGATTTTATTTCAGCTGTTCGTCAGCTCCAGTTGACTGGTGTCCTTTCCTTTCGCTTTGATGATAATGAGGATCTTGAACCTATTAATGTTAATTCTTTTATTCTTGAGTATGACGCCAATACCTTTACTCTAGAGATAGAGTCATCTTTACCAGATACTCAGTTTTCTATACCGAGTCGGTTGTAGATCCTACCCAGTTGATTATTCTTATCTCGATTACTGAGATGTTTCCTATTAACCTAGATTGGTAGGGTCAGCCTTTCACATCTCTTGAGATCTCTACATCGATTAAGTCTATTCCTTTTTCTCATGTCCCTAAGACTTCTTCTTTAGAGGTCCCAGAGAGACTCAAGCTAGTTCATTGAGACCTTCAGGTGTCTCAAGATCTTTCATGTATGAACCTGAATTTTACTAGTTGTTGGCACAACACAGCTACAGCCCTAGATATCAATCAAATGCTTTTTGTGACTGATCCTGATATCCTTTATCCTGGAGTAGTTCCCTTGTACTCATTCCCGAGCGTGCTATTGATCCGCTATCTCCTGAGATTGAGGAAGATGTAGAGATGCTAGACTCCAATGAAGCCGTTGATGGCAGTGAGAATGGAGTAGTAGAGATGGAAAAAGGAAATGATGATGAGGACAGCGATGACAGCCTTTCGTGGGCAAATTGAAGCTAGTAGCAGCAAGAGTGGAAACTGGCAGTATATAGATAGTATGTATGCATATATATGTATATATACGTATATGTTATATAGATGTGCATATAGATTAATGATGACTATAGATATCTTATGATACGGTAGCATGCTTGAGAAACCCTATCGGATGTGTTTTGCCTCAGATACCAAAGCCTCCATATGCCTGAAAACCTTCGATTTGCAAAGTCCTCCCGACTTTCGTAAATGTCCTCGAAGAGGCAATTTTTTCCCTGATATATATGATCATTCTGCTATCCAGCTGTGTTATTTCATATTATAACCTTGGGATAAGCAATTGTAAAGATCCTTGAGATATGCTGCATTTGGATATTCATTTACAATACGATATGCTATCCAGGAGAAGAAATCTTCAATCTGAAGAGAAGGAACAAGAAAGTGCAAAATTCTCCTTAAGATTCATCTGTACCTTCACCTCTTCAAACAGATCGTAGAATTGCAGAGCTTTTTCTGCGTCGGAATCCTCCATCTTACAATGGAGTTGATAGACCAGCTGATGCTGAAGAATGAGTTCGCCTTGTAGCGAATTTCTAAGTTTTTGGAGTGCTCTGATCGAGAGTGTCTCCTATGCATATCCTTCCAGATAAAAAGGGGTCTGCAGATTTCTGATAGGGATCGCATCAGAAAGTTCTTTCTCCTGAGCAATTGGAGAATTTTACGAGGGAACAATTCAAAAGAGAATTGCATGAAAAGTATATACCTCGAAGTTACCGCAAACAGAAGGAGATTGACATTACGAACCTGAAGCAGGGCAGAAGACTGTGGTAGAATTTGATAGTGAATTCTGCGGTCTAGCCCGTCATGCTCCTTTTAAAGTTAAGATAGATGAGAAAATGGCAAAATTGTTTCTTGCTGGTTTACGCCAAGAGATCATAATCATTTTGGCAAGCCAACCTCCAACGTCATATACAGAAACGTTAAATCGTGCATCGGACATGGAGATGGAAATACTACCGGACAAAGTGACGCTAAATCTAAATCCAGTACCTTTTTAGATTCAAGCCTCGTCAAGATTTCTTCTTACAAATCAGAAGTCAAAAGGGGAAAGAATTGGGAGAATAAGACCTTCCCAAATAAGAGACGATGGCAAAAGCCGAGTCAGTTTACGCAGAAACAACCTTTCCCAAGTGAGTCAAGAATGCAAACGAGTCCCAAATGTAACAGAGTACATTTGGAGTTTGCAGATGGGGAAGTAACAGTTGTTATGCATGTGGATAGGTGGGCCACTATGCAAGACAATGTCCGAACCGTCAGAGAACAATTAGTGACAGAAGAAAAGCTGAATCATCCGAGATAGACGTAATCAATGAAAGTCGTAAGTGAATATCCAAAGTCACCGTTTCGTCAGATCGAGATGCCGCTACATCAACCACAACCGTCATCGTCGTCGCCGCAACCGTAATCATCATCGCAACCGTAACCATCGACGCCTCGACCGCACCAACCTCGATATCAAAACGTATACGCTCTCTCTTAAAAAGCAACCTGTGAAGGATGTAAGAAATCTGACAAGTATGGGTACATTGAAAGGTGTACCTATCAAAATCCTTTTCGATACAAGAGCTTCGCATTCTTTTATTTAGGCATCATGTGTAGATGTTCTTAAGCTCAACAGCGAACGTGCCGCACAAGATTTAGATGTGCTTACCCTGTTGGGTGGAGCTACCGTTATCATGCAAGAGTGTTCTAACCTAGATTTCGAACTAGGATCCCTTAAGCTTAGAGCGAGATCGCTGCAGCCGTTGCACATGAAGGATATAGATCTTATAGTAGGAATGGATCGGTTGACAGCGCATTATGCAACGATATGATGCGAGCAAAAAAGAAATAGTGTTTCAGCCACCAGAAAGAGAACCTACCTGTTGTTATGGTATTGAGAAGAGAAGAAACTATGTTCCTATGATCTCAGCCTTACAAGTCGATAAGTTGATGATGAACGAGGAAGATTGTGCTTACCTTGTATATCGATGTCGATGTCAAGTCCGAGAAGAAGGTAGGAGATGCACCGTGGTTAGAGAATTTCGTGATGTTTTCTGAAACATTACTGAGGCTACCTTCGGACGCACAATTAGAGATTTCCATTGAGCTAGATCCAGGATCAGCACCTGCTTCAAAAGCACCTTATAAACGGCCCCAAAAGAATTTCGAGTTAAAGATCCAATTGCAAAGCTTTTGGACCTAGGTTTTAATCAACCTAGTGTATCTCCTTGGGGGCGCCAATTCTATTGTTAAAAGAAGGATGAAACTCTAAGGACGTGTATTGATCACAGAGAGTTGAACAAGTCAACCTAGAAGAATAGGTATCCTTTACCCAGGATCGATGACTTGTTCGATCAGCTGAAAGGTGTCAGTGTTTTCTTAAAGATTGATCCGAAGTCGATATCATCAATTAAAGATTCGCCGAAGGACATAGCCAAGATGCGATTTGAGCGCAGTATGGCCACCTGATTCGTAGTAATGCCATGTGGCTTAACAAATGCACTAGCTGTGTATATGGATTTGATGAATTGTGTTTTCCATAATTATCTCGATAAATTTGTTTTGGTATTTATCGATGATATTCTCGTGTACTCGAAGAACGAGTAAGAACACGAAGAACAACTGAGAACCGTTCTACAGACGTTGAGAATAGAACGATTGTTTGCTAAATTAGCAAATATGAGTTTTAGCTAAGGAAAGTAAATTTCCTTGGACATATCATTACAACAGACAGAATCAGAGTCGACACCACTGAAGTTCAAGCGGTACGCGATTGAAATCGCCAACTACATAAACAGAGATTCGAAGTTTCTTGGGTTTAGTAGGATATTACCGAAGGTTCATAGAAGGATTCTCCAAGATTGCGAGGTCTATGACTCAATACATTCGAAAAGAAATTAAGTCCCAAAGGACCCAAGAACGTGAAGAAAGTTTTCAAGAATAAAGAACAGATTGACTACAGCGCCAGTTTTCAAGAATAAAGAACAGATTGACTACAGCGCCAGTTGAAACTTCACGAGCTCATATATCCTACACGATCTAGAGTTGGCAGCTGTAGTTCATGCTCTGAAGAATTAGAGACATCTTTCGTATGGATCCAAGTATGTGATCTTTATTAATCACTAGAGCCTGAAGTATTTCTTCGAGCAAAAAGATTTGAACATGTGCCATAGAAGATGACTTAAGTTGGTAAAAGATTATGACTGTGATATCAAGTATCTCATTGAAAAAGCGAATGTTGTCGCTAATGCTTTGAGTAGAAAAAGCCAAATCCAGCTAGGATTCGTCCTTACTTAAAGAAAGGAGTTGATCAAAGAGTTTGAAAAGATAAGTTTGCAAGTGGTGTTACCACAGAATCTCTGAAAAGATTATAGTGCTCGTATCGTTACCCCGATTTGAGAACAAAATTTTGAAAGCTCAAAGACAATATCAACAGATAGAAAAGCTACGAGTTAAGATCAAAGCGGAGAAGCGGAAGAATATCATTAAGCTAGGAATAACACAATCATATTCGAAATGTGATTTGCGTGCCCAATGATGATGATTTAAAGAATGAGATTATGAGTGAAACTCATAACACGCCCTACACCGCATACCCAAGAAGCACAAAGATGTATTAAGATCTTAAGCAAAGGTTTGTTTAGGTAAGAATGAAGCGAGATATAACCTCGTTTGTTGATCGATGTTTAGCATGCCAACAAGATAAAGCTTTGTGCCAGTAGCATGGTAGATTGCAACCACTGGAGATTTCTCAGTGGAAATGGGATCACATCGCCATGGATTTCGAAATTGGGTTACCCAAATCAAAGCGTGGAAATACAGCCATTTGGGTGATAATCGATCAACTCACGAAGCGTGTTCATTTTATCCCGATCTCTATTATGTGTGAAGCTAACAAGTTAGCTCAGATATACGTTCGAGAGATAGTACGTTTGCGTAGAGTACCCGCCTTAATAACCTCGGACAGAGATTCCAAGTTTACATCTCATTTTGGACGAGTTTCAACAAGAAATGGGTACAAGATTAAAATTCAGTATAACGTTTCATCTGTAAACATATGGTCAATGTGAAAGGACCATTTAGACGCTAGAAGATATGATCAGAACGATAGTATTAGATCAAGAAGATCAATGGGAGCAATTTCTACCATTGATTGAATTCGCATACAACAGTTACCAAGCAACGATTGATACGGAGCTCTATGAAGCCCTTTATAGCAAAAGTGTGGATCACCGCCTTGATAAGACGAAGTCGGAAAAAGAAAAGTGCTTGGACCAGAAGCAATTGAAGAAATGGTCGTAATCGTACGACAAATAAGAAAAGAATCCAAGAAGCTCAAGATCGTCAAAAGTCCTACGCAGATAAAAGACGTACGGAGCTAAGCTTCAAGATTGAAGATAAAGTATTCTTGAAAGTATCTCCTTCCAAAGGAATACATCGATTTGGAATCAAAAGAAAGCTCGAACCAAGATTCATCGGACCGTACGAGATTTTAGAGAAGATTTGGTCAGTCGCCTACAGATTAGCATTGCCTCCAAGTTTTGGCAATATCCACAATACGTTCCACGTGTCGCAGTTATGAAGATATGTGTTTGATCCAAAACACATCAGATATCAAGATAATATTGTTCCTGAACAAGATCTAAGCTTCGAGAAAAAGCCATATTGCATCTCAGATCGAAAAGAACAAAAACTAAAGAATAAATCAATTCCTTTAGTTAGAATTCAATGGAAGTATCATGGTTTAGAAGAAGCGACATGAGAACAAGAAGATTAGATGAGAAATAAGTACCCTGAGCTTTTTGCAAAGGTACTAAATTTCGAGGACGAAATTTTTGTAAGGGGGTGAGAATGTAATACCCCGCATTCCTGTAGCAAAGATTAGCTCTTGATTAAGAGATTAATAAGAAGGGCATTGCATCCTTAAGAAAGAGTTGTTTAAGTTAAAAGCTTTTATGTTAAGCTTTGAGTCGGTGATAGAATCTGAGATAGATTCGAGAAAGAATCTGAGAAAAGATTCTTAAGCCTTTATTAGCATGAGAAGATCTAGATTTCAAGAGTCTTGTTATGATAAGATATGCGTTCATAGAAGTCTTGATCCAAGAGTCATAGAATTTCAGAGTCTTTGCTCTTTTTGATATTTGTGTTTGCTGAATAAACCCAGATCAAAAGCAAACTACCCCCAAAGTGGTTTTGAGACCAAAAATGCTTTTAATAGTCAAAATACGATATTTATTTTTAGAAAGAGTGATTTATGAAAATTTCAACTCATTAGAAATTCCTATATTTCTATTTGATTTATATTGAGTTAATAATTTCAAAAGATATATTATATTCTTATTTTGTTTAGCTATAATAGCTAACGAGAATTCTAGAACCAAAAGCTTACTAAATAAGCCATTTATAGCTTATATTAGAAGTTAGGAATTAGCTTATTTGAGAAGTTAAAAATTAGCTTATTAGATAAGCTAAAGAATAGCTTCCAAGGGAAGCTTGTAATAGTGAAAAGATTTATATATATATACATGCTTCCAAAAATGCTCCATTTTTCAAAACTTCTCCATTCATTCCAAAATTTTCGAACACACACACTTACACAGACTGCAGTGTGTAAAAATTTTCAAATTCATTTCTACAAAGATCTAAACGTCGAATTCACGATCCGTCTTCGCACAAAGGTAGATCTACATCTCTAGAACCTATTTATGGTTTAAAAATCTGAAAAATATGAACTTTTGAGGCTCTAAAATTTTGGTCCTTTTGAGAATGTTTGAAGGAGCATGTTTTGTTCGATTATCTCTTGATATTACGTTAGATCTAGCACCTATGAGTTGTTTAATGTTGAATTTTCAAGCATGAGTTCATTCCTTGGAATCTTTGAAATTTTCGAAAATGAAGAAGCCTAGATCTTGAACTTATGTTGTTGATATGCTTGATATGCTTTCATATATGTGTTGTTGGGTAGATATAAACATGTTTTGAGCAAGAAAACGATTAAAATCGAACCCATGCGAAAACCTTAAATGGCCGAATACTATGTCACACATGAGGTTGGATTTTTGATTTTATTTGATCATTTTGACTTCATATTTGGATTCTATGATATGAATAAAGCTTAAAATGATTTATTCGGATTTTTCGGCTGACGTATATTAAAGATGAAATATTTTAGTTTGATGTCAAAATGGGTTTTCAATGTTAAAGCTTTGATCTTTAGATTTTAATGATTGATTGATGATCTTTGATGATAGTTAAGCATGTATAGAGGTCCGTTTATGTTAGATGATGTCTCACGTGTTATTTCATGTTGGTAATAAGCTATGTTTATATAGGGTTGTTGATTTTGATTAAGAATAGATAGCTTAAGTTTGTCGTTGAGTCCTATGTGCTTGTTTAGTCATACGAGACTTAGTTAAGTCCTGTTATATGTCTAGATATTAGAGGATGCAATGACCCAAGTGTTCATAGACTATAGAGTCTTGAATATTAAGAAGTTATAGTCGTGTCAATGACTTAGATAAGATAAAGAATTTATCTTCTTGTTTGGCTCCAGGTATGCTTATACGCTACTTTATGTTAATGAAGGGCCAAGTTCAGAGAAGAAAGAAGAGAAGGACATAACGTACAGTTCACCTGTGTAATTGTTGCCAGGTGGGTAAAATCATTTCTAAAGATATGAAATGATATGCTTTTGCATACTAAATGATATGATATGCATTTTATGAAAAGTTGACTGACTTGCCTAGTTTTTGAGCAAGATATATGATGCATGTTGCCTATCTACGAGAGATGGACGATATCGGCCCTATGCTGGACGAGCTACCAGTAAGGGTTTGTGTACAGTGATCGTGAGCTAAATGGCCGATCACGGTGTTTGAGAATGAGGCTACTTCTCAACACAAGAGTGCGTAGATATGGTTAATGAATGAGATAATGTCTGCGCAGCGCATGTTTAATGTTGCATCTGGAATATATGAGCATGAAAGCAAGTAAGTTTATTTCAGAAGCATGCACATGTTATTTAACTGAAAACTCCTGTGTGTTGCAAATGTTATGGCAAGTGAATCTTATAGCTCTAAGAGCAATGTTTTAAATGTTGCCACCCGAGTTTAGCAGTTCGTAACTCCCATTGGCATGTGCACGGTAAACGGTATCGGCCCCGACCATCTTGACTTGAGCTTTCCAGGGAAGAGACGGAGTCGAGCATTGTAAAGCAAAACTTCATTACCCGGTGAGAATCCTTTGGAACGAATGTGGAGATCGTGGAATTTTTGAGCTCTTTCCTTGTAAATCCGGGAATTTTCAAAAGCTTCATTCCTCCACTTATCAAGCTCCAACAATTGGTCACTTCTCATCAAACCGGCCTCCTTGAAATCCATGTTGATTCTCCTCGTGGCCCAATATGCTTTGTGCTCCAATTCAACCGGTAGATGGCAAGATTTACTAAATACCATTTGATATGGAGATAGCCCGATGGGAGGTTTGTAAGCTGTCCGGCAGGCCCAAAGAGCATCATCCAACTGCTTTGCCCAATCCTTGCGATGAACAACCGATTTCTCTAAAATCTGCTTGATCTCTCGGTTGGCGAGCTCAGCTTGCCCGTTTGCTTGTGGATGGTAAGGGGAGGTGACTCTATGCTTCACACCATATTTTGCTAGAACGTTGCCTAGCCACTTATTATTAAAATGCGACCCCCCATCACTGATCAACGCCCTCGGGACTCCAAATCGAGTCAGAATGTTCTTGTGGAGGAACTTGATCACTACCTTGGAGTCGTTCGTGATAGTGGGAATCGCCTCTACCCAACGGGAAACATACTCCACAGCAAGAAGAATGTACGTGTAACCACAAGACATGGGGAACGGACCCATGAAGTCGATCCCCCATACGTCAAATAGTTCCACTTCCATGATGGTTTTCTGTGGCATCTCGTCTTTCTTAGTGACGTTCCCCATTCTTTGTGTCACAGCCCCTAAATCCTAAGTACGGATTAACAGGGACTATAACTCTAAACAGGGATAAAAAAATACAAGGAGATTCTCATTAACAAAAGCCGTAATACATATGTCAAGCATGTTCTTGGACTCTAGTACATAAATTAGGTTCTTGCTGCGGAAAACATGTGATATGTACATATGACGATGTACTATCAAGGTATAAACATTTCAATACAACATTCCTATTGCTCAACACCGCTCCATCCATCATCTCGCTCAACCCGCACATTTAAAAACAAACATGCGTGGTGAGTACAAGAATGCACTCGGTGGACTCATGCCAAAACATTTTATCATTTGAAGATTACATCGCCACATCATAGTAAGCCACAAGGGTTTTAGTTGAAATGCCTTGTGCTTACTAAAACATTTTATCAGTTCATAAAAATCATCACCTGGCCAGGCATTTTTCTGGGTGTGTATCATATCCCTTATCATCATTCATCATAACATCATAGTCGAATGTCGTGAAGGAGGCCTCCTTCTACGACCCGTGATTAACCGTGGTGTCCTTACAAAGACACAGTCACCATCGGTGTACACGTTAATCCTAGCTGTATAAGCCTTCCCATATAGATCCGATATCGATTTTCGTTCATAAGTTGGGAATAACCCAACAACATCACATCATTCATGGATAGGATACGATACACAAAACGTAAACATTGTGGCAGGTAATCATTTAAACAATTTTAGCAATAGTTGAAAAGTACTGTAAACAAAGACAGTTGAAAAGAGTAGCAAGGTTGTTCTTTTTTAGTAATAAAGCCCACCTGGACTGATGATTGCCTTAATCCCATTTCTTGGACTGTAAGTCCTAGGCTTAGCCTATCTATTCTTGGCCTTGAGGTTTTGGAGCTGAAAAAAATCCATTGGGTCTTAGAACCCATATTTCTACTTTAGTGTATATCATGGTATGATATACACTCAATTGACCATGTGGTAGCACCTAGTCAAATGGTTCACGTTAGGGCATGCTCCCGTAAAAATATCATGTTGTGTTGTTTTATTACAACCGTACATCTTATTAATTCTCTATCGTACCTTGCGACATGACATAATGAATGCATCGATTAATAGCATGTTAGTCACATAAGGCATACTTCACATAGGGGTTTCCAACACTTAGTCAAATTTCAGTGTTGAATTTCAAAACAACTTGAAATAACCCAAGTGGTAAACTTTGACGATTCATAACTCTCGAGTTAGAATACGTATGGCCGCACAAAGATACATTCCGGAAACCTCTTAACATGTACTACAAGTTCTAAGAAGGAATTAAATCCAAAAGAGTCGTGGTTCTGAAGATATAGGGTCTCAAAGTGGGCAACTCAAACTGACTTCTATACTTAGAAATTTTTTCAGAATTTCCAGTTTTAGCTTAACGACGAGGGGTTTTGCGAGGCCCATAACATTTGACTCAAAATGCCAAAATGGCTGCAGGATACCAATTTCGAAACCTTGTAACAAGAACTACATATTTCATGAAGACCATACTGGAAAATATCTGACGCATCGAGACATACATAAGCTCAAAGTTGACTAGTTGAGAATGGATAGTTTCCAGTAGGTGATTTTGGGTCGATGAAAGATATACCTCTAAAACTTGGTTTGGGATCAAACTTTCCAGATCATAATTAGACATGGTAAGGAACATTTCTTATGAAGAAACCCAAGTCAAAATCGGACTAAAAACGGCTTGAACATCTCACGTAAAAGTCATACTCGAACAGCCTATTACATGAAAAATTTCACTAAGGCAGTTTGTCCAAAAGCTTACTGTAATGTATCAACTTTAAAAATTCACCGTGAGTTCATTATAAGGAATCTGAGAATGAAACCAATCATATTGAAAATCCACTTAAGTCTAGTTTAATCCAGAAAAGCCTCACTCAATGATTCACAATAGATTGGGAGATAAAATATTTTACTACAAGCTATCACTTCCGTGACAGTCTTGTGCAGTTAGATTGTAAAATCTGTAATAAATAGTAAAAAATTTTAGAAAATTCTGAACATTTACATACATCTTCTAGACATGATGATTTATGTTTCTGCCAAATTTTAGAGTTTTATCATTATCCAAACTTAAAACGAAAGCCACGGACTATGGGTGATGAACACGGCAATTTTACAGTTTTGCGCGATGCTTTCGAAAAATACGATTAAAATAGAAAATCAAGTTGGATGGACTTGAAATTTTACAGAGGCATATCAGACACATATAAGTTCAACATATTAAAAATTCACAATCATCGGACTACTGTAACTTAGTCTATTAATTTTATAAAATCACTGTTCGTACAGCCAACTTCCAGTTTTTCATATAAGCTTATAGTTCAACATTAATACTTTGATTTCTTGCAAGCCTTTCATCAACACTTCATATGCACACATAACACACGAAATCTTGGTGAATTTATCACCCCAATTTACAATCAAGTTCATCAAACCAACATTCAGTCCATTTCTACTAACACACAAAGATCAAGAGTCTTGAGTATGGGGCTACCTTGATGATGAGGCAACCGTGGGCTACCTTGTCGCTGCCATAGAAGATGATGGTGAGCGTGAAAAAGAGAAGGGGTGGTGATGGCGACAGAGCTCATCTTCGTCTTCGTTGATGGGAAAACGAGAATCAAGAGAGTGATGTGGTGTGGAGCTAAAAGTGGCAATCACATTAGAGAAAAATAGTTCCCTATGGTGGGTTTGCTTATGGGAAAGTGAGAGGAGAGGTCGGCTGAGTTGGGAGGATTGGGAATGGAAAACCATAAGCATGGTCTTGTGACAATTGTCATTTGCATGCAAATACACAACCAACACACTTCACCACCCACATGCATACTCCATGCAATTTACACGACACACACATGCACTACACTTACACACTTTTATATTTATATAGGTACATATTGTACACATTGGCATCTATATATATATTTAGTCATTTAATCATTTAATTAGACCATATAATTAATCACATTGCCATATATTTATATAGGTACATATTGTACACATTGGCATCTATATATATATTTAGTTATTTAATCATTTAATTAGACCATATAATTAATCACATTGCCATATAGTAGATATATGCAAAAGTGGGAAGATTAACATACATTTGTTACACACATATAACATTTTCGGCCCTTATGCCCAAACATAGACTAAATTTTATTTTTCATGTTAAACATAGATATATGCATCATAGTATATGATTTAGATGATAATTAATAGCATAGGATAATTTAATGGCATCATTTTATGCGATAAAAATCGAGTTCGAAAATTAGGGTTTTCGAACGTTTGAAAAATTGGTCACTATCAATTCTTGTTGATCTAGCATTGATTTAATGCTTCATAATACTGTAATTACATATCATAATCATAGGAAATTAATTTCTATTATTCCTTGATCGATTAAAACGCTTTTCGTTTCATCTCAAAAAGTTAACGTTAGAAAACGTTGCAAAACGTTAATTATCGACTCATCTCTAAATGTTCGTCATCACTTTATTAAAATATTCCATTAATAATGGAATTTAATTCTAAGCTTAATTGCTTAGAAAATATCATGAATTTTAACTATCGATACGCCGATCGACGTTAAAATAATACTCGCCGATATACTTCATATACTTTTATTTCTTAATTCACAATTCTCGTTGAATATAAAAATAGGATTTCATTCCTTCGTAATTAATCAAGTCATTATTCAAATCATTACGATTGAATATCTCGTAAAGCTTTGATTTACTGGTTTTAAATACCGTAATTAGGCATTAAATTATGCGGGTATTACATCCTACCCTCCTTAAAAGAAATTTCGTCCGAAATTTGCATACCTCATAAAGTATGGGTATCTTAATATCATAACATCATAACTTTCTATGTGCTTTTCTTTCGTCCATGGTTCTTCCATTGGACTTTCATTAAGAACCCAAACCTAATTCTTTAATCGTTGCATTGTATGATTAAATCTTGTCGTAGACTTTCATCATAATTCATCTGAGTAAGAGGTCACATCATCATGATGGTTAACGAGAATTGGGTCATTTTCGTATTTTTTTAACTGCGACACGTGGAAAAACATTTCGTACTCTCTTCCAAATGTGGTTGAAGTATCAGCTATAGGCTACTAGGCTTATCATTGTTAGGAGCTCGTAGGGTCCTATGAAACGTGATCTAATCATTCTTTGTACCTGAATCCTTATAATTTCTCTAGATGGAGAAACCTTAAGAAATTTTAACTCCGCATTTAAAATGCAGTTCAAATTTACGCGTATCAGTGTAAGACTTTTGTCTGTCCTGAGCTTTTCTTATTCTTTGCCTTATTGGGCAGATATCTTACTCGTTTCGCTTACAACGTCAGGACTTTATACCTTTTCTCACCTACTTTGTTACAATAAAGTGGTGGTCAATACTTCTTTCCGCAATATGCCTCATAAGGCTATATTGATCGGTATTTGGTAGTTATGGTCGTACGTAAACTTACTAAGTGGTACAATACGTTCCCACTTACACTTTGATCTAACACTTATGTTCCCCTCGTATCCTTAAACATTTGGGTTGTCTTTTCTGATTGTCTATCTATCTGTGAGTGGATATCCACGTTAAGGGTCAATGTATCTAACTCCTTTTTATGAGTTGCTTCAAAATCTAGGGTACTCTTGAAGTCTCTATCTGAACTGATAGGTTTTGTTACTCCTTGTAAATATACGATTTCCTTTATGTATAACTGAGTTAACTTACTGGATCTACGAGTCATCTGAATAGGCAGAGTCAAACATAATTGGTGAGTCATTTCACTATTACTTATATATCAGTGTTGCTTCTTTATGACTTTGGTAAAATCTGTCATAAGATCTATTTCTATATCATTCTAGTTTCATTCGTGTAGTTCTAGAGATTATACTCTCTTATAAGGCCTTTGATATAATGCCTTTACTTATTGGTAACCGAGACACTGCTCGACAATATGGTTATATCTTATCTCATTCCTTCCTATCTAACCTTTCTCATAACTCACAATGTCACTTAATAATTCCTGGTTGTCGGTATGAGAAGGATCATGAACTTTATTCACGATTTCATTTCTAAGCTTATTATTGCTTGGAAATATATGTATATATCTCTCTCTTAGACAATATAACACTGTCCAGTGCTCCTTAAAATATCCTTTAGCTCTTCATTCCTTATTTTAATTCGTATTCTATTCCCATCTTCATTCTCTCTTTTTAGTCATATTTCACCTTGGTTGTGGGAATACTACTTACATTCGTCCCTGATTGCCCGACTATTACTATTCTCGTTTTCTTAATCTTTCCAATGAGTTTTCCTTTTCTATAAGGACATACCATAAGTTAGACCGAATTTTATAACTTAGGCATTAGATTCTATATTAACTGTTCATAGGTAATCATTTATCATATTTATAATCTTTTACTGATTCGAGCCATCCTTTCTATCATGTATCCAAGTTTCTTTGCTCGAAGAATAAGTTCAAACCTTTGTAAATTGTGAAGGGTTCTTAATTTATTGTTATAGGAGTAAAATTTGCAAGACTTCGGTATTTATACCACTGTTACTATTTCAAGTCATGAGTTGAGAAATTATATTCATGTGGCCTAAGTCATTGTGATGCATAAGTTATTATCTTTCTCATATTAATACATAGCCTTTCTTTCATTAATCCATGAAATTTTGGTTCTATTTTGGGGTAACTATCTTATTGATCTTGTTACCTTAGAGAGTTCTTAATGAATCTCTAATAGTAGTTAATCAATCTATAAAATTCCTGATCTTATTTTAGGTCATTGACGTCTTTCATCTTTAATTGTTTTGTCCTTTGTCAGATTTACATTGTTTTCTTCTAAAGACACTATGTGCCTGAGGAATATTTCTCTTTTAAGCCGAAATTTACAAAACTGTATTTGGCAAAATTCGCCCGGTTCTTAAAAGTCGTAAGACAGCCCTTCGATTTTCTTTTTGTTCTTTCTCGTCCTTTGAATAGATAAGAACATTATCCATGAGGATTGAGATAAAAATTATCTAGGTATGTGTGAAACACTCGGTTTTTGAGATTCATGAATAGGGCTGGTGCATTGGTTAGTCCGAATGGCGTAACTATTATCTCATAGTAACCATATTTTATTCAGAACAATTCGTTTCCGTATTTTGGATACCATTCTTCAAGACCATATAATATTACATCATAATGCCTCAGTGAGGACTTTTCATACATTACTTACGAGGGTCGGTCTACCGAGCTGACTGATTACAAGGCGTCTAGCTCTTTTTACACTCAAAACTTTGACACTTCTTCACCATATTCATAAACTCTTCCAAACTACGTTTATTTTACCTATTATAATCACATCATTTTCATTATAAACCATTATCTACATATAAGTCCTATATATTCCTAAGATTCTATGTCTTTGAATGACCTTTGTCGGAGTCGTACCTTTCGTTTAGAAACTTGTCTATTTCTCTATACGTTTTTACCTCATATATCCGACGATCTTTTTCTTTCAAAGAGCCAGGGGTCACACTGCTCCTTGTTTCTTCTTTGGTACCAGAAGTGTGTGTTACTTTTATCAGAAAGTAAGGTCGAGTTGGTAGTGGTAATTCTCTTAATCTTCGAGGGCGATAAGATCCTGTCCTTTTGCCATTCTCGTCTCTTTCTGGTACAATTGACGGCACAGGACGTGGGACGGCGTTTGGAATATCAGGGTACAACCATTCCTTTATGCCGTGCAATGTAACTTGCCGAGGACTAGGACAAGTACTCGTAGGTGCCGTTCCATACGCATTATGAGTATACTTGAGCCTGTTGACAAATCCTGGTAAGTCTGCCCAGACTTTGGAATTTTTCTCATGGAGAAAATATTCTCTTGATACTTCTTTTGCAAAAATTCTGCCAATCTGTTGGCAAATGACAGATACGTCGTTGGGTACCATCCTCATTTAACACTCTATAGTTACTAGTATCCATCCAGAGGTGCAAAAATTTTCTCCAAAACTGTTCTAAATTCATCCCTAGTTCATATCAAAAGAGCCGATATGCTCGTGTGAGTTATAACCTTGTAGGGCTTAGGGTTAACTTTTTACTCATCAGACTCCCTTTTTCTCGACATCTGTAAACATATAGTTCTAGATGAGTCCGACTTAAATTAAGCAATGGAGGGAATTTTTAATAAGAAGGATCTCTTAAAGAATTATACACTTTAAGACATATATAACCCGTAGACTACTTGTGACACGACTCATGAGACTTATCATAATACTCATTTTACGTTTTACATCTTCAGTCGTATGTTGCCTTAAAGATATTCGCATAGGCGAACAGTGGGTACTGATATTCTGTCGTGTAAAACCTCTAACGAAAAGACTAGGCCCAGGTCACTAATCACATGAATGATAGCCATTTCCGAAACTTCTTGTCTCTAAAATTATATCTACGTTCCACATAGATATAATGATCCAAATCATTGGATAGCACTTTAGGCGATTCTAGGTTCAATTCTGAGCTTGAGCAACACTTGCGATGGTCATAATTCCCGTATAGGTAAGGAGATTTTCATTTCTTGATTAAACACCACGAATTGGGTTCTATCGCTTCACGCACACTTGTGCGATGTTAAAAGCAAGCACCTATATCGAACAAGATCTTACGGTGATCGAGAAATTTTCCTCACACCTATCCCGCCTTTTGGTTCTGTTTGATCGGGTTTCGTGCAAAGTATAGGCTTTGGTCAACGGTCTTTCCGTTTATTCAAGTAAACATCTATTTCATATGTCCTTGTCCTTTCCATTGGGACATCATGTTCCCTTGCTATGGTCTTTTGTTGCCTCATTCACTTTATACTTCTTGGTATTAGTATCGTTATGCTTTTACTAATAGCATTCGTGGTTAGGTTTACATCAACTTATCCTTTGATATTGATATATTTCAATAATGAAATCTTATCGTAGAGATCGCCATGTCTCTATCACTATCATTCATTCCTAATCAAGTATGAAAGATTCAATTCCATTTTTTCACTTTATCGATCTTAGGAGTATATTTCTCATATATTCTTACTTTAAACTCTTTTCCAGAGAAGTCCTTGTACTTGCCTTTAGCGCCATCGTTTGTAATATCCCTTTTTGGATATAGTCATTTCTTCTTAATCTTTTATTGATTCATCGTGCAATTTCGCATAAGATAAAATCCTTTGTCCACTGGGGATGTATTATACTTTTGCCTTGACGTCAAATATCTTTACCATTTTTTTGACATTCAGTGAATGCTTCATTCCCATGTTAGAGATACTTAATATCCCATTTTATTGATCGTCACAAAAGTATGAGGGATAATCGTCCAATTGGATTCACCTTAAAGTCCCTTAATGTGAATCTCGTCCTGTGTTCTCTTCGATGTATTTCCTTTGCAAGATCTATAGAAGCTATCTTGCTTGTTAACTATTGAGTTACACAAGACAAGCGTTTTCTGTCATTATAACTTAGGGTATTAAGATTTATTTCAAAATAATGAATCTATTTCTTAATCTGTTTCTTTACTTCAAAGGAATTACCTTACTCATCAAAGTCATAACATCTCTGAGGTTTATACAATATCATGAACTATCTGCTTGTATAGTTCGTAATTTCTTCTGCTATTTTTGACTTTTGTCCATTTTCTTGAGCATGGTATCTGAAAGAAATCTTACTTTCGTTATACTTCGATTTCCACCTTCAAGACTAGAATCATTATCATTGTCGTATGGCTTGGTAGTGTAGTACATTCGTACACCATAACTTAATTCTAAGTATCTCATTACCATGTCTTGACTTTGGAGTTATTTCCTCCATACTTAGTTCACATACTAGGGCTATCCTCGTCGTTCACACAATCTTGAGGATTATGATTTCTCAATCTCATTATCTTTTGTTTAACTGAGTTTTAATTACTCGGAATCGATTATGCTTAAGCATAATCTCATTGACTGAGGTGTAAAGCGAAAGATTTATTTTCTGGGATGCTATCACTTCTTTATATATATATTCTTTGAAAAGAATATCTTGTATGCATCTTTATTCTTTTAAACATGTCCAACCTACTAACGATGTTTCAAGGACAACCAACTATCTTAAAGATAAGTTGTAATCGCTCTCGTCATGACATAATAAGGAAAATTCATATCCTACAGGTATCATATACTTTTCTATACTTTTACTCTTGCATTCAACGCTAAAGAGTATCTTATTCATAACTTTGTTATCATAACAGTCTTATGAAGGCATAACTTCACTGTCATCAATCTTTGTAAAGCCCATCAAGGGTCATCACATCATGTGTGCCATAGGAAGAATATCTCGTCTCATCGAGATTTTCTTTACATCATAATTTCTTGATGTCTATCCCTTTACTGATCTGAAACTTTTAGGTGACTGAGATAAGTCAACCTATTTCATGCCCGACATTTATCGCTTTACTAATTCGTACTTAGGTGACAAGGTAAGTCAACTTTCATCTTACTTGATGGTTTCAAGAGTCGAGAAGAAATTATCACGACTACTTACAGGAGGTACTGTCTCACCCATCAAGATAACATCTTTTCAATGATTGAATCGATATGTTCCTTGGACTGAATAAATGGGGCTCTAGGGTCCGAAGACCAGAATGACGACTACTGAGATTTCTTTGGTCATATGGGCTGGCCAGACCCGTCACAATCATATTCTCAGTCACACAAGGCTTTGGATTTAAAAGGACACTTTGTAAATTTTTTGAGTTGGAAGTTTTCTTCAAAGGAAGTGAGAAACTCGAATGATTTCTCAATTGGAACTAGGTCATAGAGTTAAACTCAATGACAGAAATTGGGTAATGGATATAATTTGAAAGCTTATATACCCGTAATAGGTCATCAACAAAGTTCTCATGTATGTCAAGGTTCTACTTGTATTACTGAAGATCTTACTTCCTTAGTAACATTCTAGGATTCATATCATACTATAACAGTCTTACTCTTTTCAAATCATAGAACTAACTTCAACTGATTCTCGTGAATTCTGGAGTAGGAATCCAGAATTTGGTCCTTCATAAGAAATGAATTACAGTGCATTAGGAGCACGTAGACGAAAACCGTGACGTAAATCGGAGTTCACACGACCGAGAACGAGTCAAAACAGAATCACCGCGCGGTGTAGGAAAATTTACACGCGTTCGCGCCGAGGTCATAAGCGATGCCGACACCAAGGTCGTGCATGCCGTTACCGATGCCGTAGTACAGAATATTGCCGACACCGAGGTCGGACAAACTACCCCAGTCGACATGTCAAATGCGATGTTATAAATGCCGATTTTGAAGTCGACGATCGCACATGCCGAGTCGAAGCCGATGTCGTACATGTCGGTCGAACAATTTCGTATAAATCTTTCACTTTTCTTCACTCAAGATGGAATGAAGTTCTCAAATCCATCACTAATCTTGTTCTTGTAATTGAAGGAAATTCTTACTTCTATGTGTTCTTTCGTAAAAGGGATCATGCGTCCTATAAAGTCTATGTTCTGTTTGAACTAGCATGCTCATCATCATAATCAACTTTGAGATTGAAGTAAAACTTGAATATTCCTCGTAGCTCATTTATGCATGACGTATTTCGTTGAATTTAAAGAATTCAACATATCGTATTTGACAAATAAATGTCCAATCTCAATCATTTTAAAACATGAATAACATAACTTCGTTCATAACAATGAACCCTTATCGAATTTCAGGAATTCAAACATTTCATCTTTGGCAAACCATTCCAAAACTTTCTCATATCATTAACATCATCTTTCTTATATCTTCATTCTTTTCATAACTTTCTTGACAAATCATTTGTCATAACATTCATTCTCAACCTTTCTCATAGCTTTCATTTCTTTTAAAAGATCATTTCAATCATCCTTCACTTCAAACTTTTCATTTTATGTAAAAAAAAATCATTTCATAAACATTTGCCCGGCCAGGCTAATTTTTCAAAACTTTGGAAAAAGAGTCATTTACCTCATTTCGGTTGAGCTTGATGTGATGGAGTGTTGAGCATTGTCGGCTGATCTCTAGAAGTCTAATGACTCAATCTAGACTTAACCTTAAAGAATATTTTGGGTTCAAGAGCGAACCGATCTGATACCACTCTGTCACAGCCCCTAAATCCTAAGTACGGATTAACAGGGACTATAGCTCTAAACAGGGATAAAAAAATACAAGGAGATTCTCATTAACAAAAGCCGTAATACATATGTCAAGCATGTTCTTGGACTCTAGTACATAAATTAGGTTCTTGCAGCGGAAAACATGTGATATGTACATATGACGATGTACTATCAAGGTATAAACATTTCAGCGACAACATTCCTATTGCTCAACACTGCTCCATCCATCATCTGCTCAACCTGCACATTTAAAAACAAACATGCAGGGCCGAGTACAAGAATGCACTAAGTGGACTCATGCCAAAAACATTTTATCATTTGAAGATTACACTGCCACATCATAGTAAGCCACAAGGGTTTTAGTTGAAATGCCTTGTGCTTACTAAAACATTTTATCAGTTCATAAAAATCATCGCCTGGCCAGGCATTTTTCTGGTGTGTATGATCCATATCCCTTATCATCATTCATCATAACATCATAGTCGAATGTCGTGAAGGAGGCCTCCTTCTACGACCCCGTGACCGGCCGTGAATTGTCCTTACAGCACACAGTCACCATCAGTGTACACGTTAATCCTAGCCAGGTATAAGCCTTCCGGCATAGGATCCGATATCGATTTTCGTTCATAAGTTGGGAATAACCCAACAATATCACATCATTCATGGATAGGATACGATACACAAAACGTAAACATTTTGGTAGGTAATCATTTAAACAATTTTAGCAATAGTTGAATAGTACTGTAAACAAAGACAGTTGAAAAGAGTAGCAAGGTTGTTCTGTTTTAGTAATAAAGCCCACCTGGACTGATGATTGCCTTAATCCCATTTCTTAGATCTGTAAGTCCCAGCTTAGCCTATCTATTCTTGGCCTTGAGGTTTTGGAGCTGAAAAAAATCCATTGGGTCTTAGAATCCATATTTCTACTTTAGTGTATATCATGGTATGATATACACTCAATTGACCATGTGGAAGCACCTAGTCAAATGGTTCACGTTAGGGCATGCTCCCGTAAAAATATCATGTTGTGTTGTTTTATTACAACCGTACATCTTATTAATTCTCTATCGTACCTTGCGACATGACATAATGAATGCATCGATTAATAGCATGTTAGTCACATAAGGCATACTTCACATAGGGGTTTCCAACACTTAGTCAAATTTCAGTGTTGAATTTCAAAAACAACTTGAAATAACCCAAGTGGCAAACTTTGACGATTCATAACTCTCGAGTTAGAATCGTATGGCCGCACAAAGATACATTCTGAAACCTCTAAACATGTACTACAAGTTCTAAGAAGGAATTAAATCCAAAAGAGTCGTGGTTCTGAAGATATAGGGTCTCAAAGTGGGCAACTCAAACTGACTTCTATACTTAGAAAATTTTCAAATTTCCAGTTTTAGCTTAACGACGAGGGGTTTTGCGAGGCCCATAACATTTGACTCAAAATGCCAAAATGGCTGCAGGCTACCAATTTCGAAACCTTGTAACAAGAAATACATATTTCATGAAGACCATACTGGAAAATATCTGACGCATCGAGACATACATAAGCTCAAAGTTGACTAGTTGGGAATGGATAGTTTCCAGTAGGTGATTTTGGGTCGATGAAAGATACACCTATAAAACTTGGTTTGGGATCAAACTTTCCAGATCATAATTAGACATGGTAAGGAACATTTCTTATGAAGAAACCCAAGTCAAAATCGGACTAAAAACGGCTTGAACATCTCACGTAAAAGTCATACTCGAACAGCCTATTACATGAAAAATTTCACTAAGGCAGTTTGTCCAAAAAGCTTACTGTAATGTATCAACTTTAAAAATTCACCGTGAGTTCATTATAAGGAATCTGAGAATGAAACCAATCATATTGAAAACTCACTTAAGTCTAGTTTAATCCAGAAAAAGCCTCACTCAATGATTCACAATAGATTGGGAGATAAAAATATTTTACTACAAGCTATCACTTTCGTGATAGTCTTGTGCAGTTAGATTGTAAAATCTGTAATAAATAGTAAAAATTTTTAGAAAATTCTGAAATTTTACATACATCTTCTAGACATGCTGATTTATGTTTCTGCCAAATTTTAGAGTTTTATCATTATCCAAACTTAAAACGAAAGCCATGGACTATGGGTGATGAACAAGGCAATTTTACAGTTTTGCTCGATGCTTTCAAAAAATATGATTTAAATAGAAAATCAAGTTGGATGGACTTGAAATTTTACAGAGGCATATCAGACACATATAAGTTCAACATATTAAAATTCACAATCATCGGACTACTGTAACTTAGTCTATTAATTTTATAAAATCACTGTTCGTACAGCCAACTTCCGTTTTTCATATAAGCTTATAGTTCAACATTAATACTTTGATTTCTTGCAAGCCTTTCATCAACACTTCATATGCACACATAACACACGAAATCTTGGTGAATTTATCACCCCAATTTACAATCAAGTTCATCAAACCAACATTCAGTCCATTTCTACTAACACACAAAGATCAAGAGTCTTGAGTATGGGGCTACCTTGATGATGAGGCAACCGTGGGCTACCTTGTCGCTGCCATAGAAGATGATGGTGAGCGTGAAAAAGAGAAGGGGTGGTGATGGCGACAGAGCTCATCTTCTTCTTCGTTGATGGGAAAATGAGAATCAAGAGAGTGATGTGATGTGGAGCTAAAAAGTGGCAACCACATTAGAGAGAAAAATAGTTCCCTATGGTGGGTTTGCTTATGGGAAAGTGAGAGGAGAGGAGTCGGCTGAGTTGGGAGGGGATTGGGAATGGAAAAACCATAAGCATGGTCTTGTGACAATTGTCATTTGCATGCAAATACACAACCAACACACTACACCACCCACATGCATACTCCATGCAATTTACACGACACACACATGCACTACACTTACACACTTTTATATTTATATAGGTACATATTGTACACATTGGCATCTATATATATATTTAGTTATTTAATCATTTAATTAGACCATATAATTAATCACATTGCCATATAGTAGATATATGCAAAAGTGGGAAGATTAACATACATTTGTTACACACATATAACATTTTCGGCCCTTATGCCCAAACATAGACTAAATTTTATTTTTCATGTTAAACATAGATATATGCATCATAGTATATGATTTAGATGATAATTAATAGCATAGGATAATTTAATGGCATCATTTTATGCGATAAAAATCTAGTTCGAAAATTAGGGTTTTCGAACGTTTGAAAAATTGGTCACTATCAATTCTTGTTGATCTAGCATTGATTTAATGCTTCATAATACTGTAATTACATATCATAATCATAGGAAATTAATTTCTATTATTCCTTGATCGATTAAAACGCTTTTCATTTCATCTCAAAACGTTAACGTTTGAAAACGTTGCAAAACGTTAATTATCGACTCATCTCGAAATGGTCGTCATCACTTTATTAAAATATTCCATTAATAATGGAATTTAATTCTAAGATTAATTGCTTAGAAAATATCATGAATTTTAACTATCGATCTGCCGATCGGCGTTAAAATAATCTTTAGCGATATACTTATATACTTTTATTCCTTAATTCACAATTCTCGGTGAATATAAAAATAGATTTCATTCCTTCGTAATTAATCGAAGTCATTATTCGATATCATTCGATTGAATATCTCAATAAAGCTTTGATTTACGGTTTTAAATACCGTAATTAGGCATTAAATTCTGCGGGGTATTACACTTTGACAACGATCACAACTCTTGATAAAAGATTGGCAATCCTTGAAGATCGAAGGCCAATAGAGTCCATCGTGGCAAATCTTTGCACTGCAAAATGGCCTCCATTCAATGAACTATGGCACTCGTGGATTATGTTCTCCATTCTCCTTGGGAACACAATGACGTGTCGGACCATCGGCACATCGGGCGGTAGAGATGGGGATCGTCCCAATAATAGAATTTTACATCGTGGAGAAATTTCTTTTCAAATGACCTTTGCGATGGAGGTAAAACTCAATCACCAAGTAATTGACAAAATCAAGATACCATGGTGTGCGATCAATGACGAAGATGTGCTCGTCTGGGAAGTTCTCCTTGATCCCAATTTTCTTATCCTCTCCTTCGACTGGCTTCTCCAATCGCGACAAGTGGTCGGCAACCACATTTTTGCAGCCCTTTCTATCTTTAATTTCCATGTCGAACTCTTGAAGAAGGAGGATCCATCTCACCAATCTGGGCTTTGAATCTTTCTTGGCGAACAGATAGCGAATGGCAGCATGGTCAGTGTGGACAATGGTGTGGGTGCCCACCAAATAAGGTCTAAACTTATCAAAAGCATAGACCACAGTAAGTAATTCCTTCTCGGTGGTGGTGTAGTTCATTTGAGCAGTCGAGAGTCTTACTTGCATAATAAATGACTCGGAAAAGTTTGTGCGGTTTTGTCCCAACACGACTCCCATCGCCCAATCACTCGCGTCACACATCACCGAACGATTGACTCCAATCCGTGATACCAAAATTGAGTCGAGATCGGGGCTAACCAATTTCTCGAGCGCCTCAAACACTCAATTGTGAACACAAACTTTGTATCTTTCTCGAGCAGTCCGCATAGTGGCTTCGTGATCGCCGAGAAATCCTTGATGAACCTTCTATAGAAGCCCGCATGACCGAGAAAACTCCTCACTGATTTGACATTTGTGGGCGGAGGTAGTTTCTCGATAGCTACTATCTTTGCTCGGTCCACTTCCAAACCTTTGGCCGTGACTTTGTGACCAAGCACGATACCTTCCTTTACCATGAAATTGCACTTCTCCCAATTGAGAACAAGATTCGTCTCCTCACATCTTTGCAGCACTTGTGATAGGTTGTGGAGACAGTGGTCGAACGAAGAGCCAAACACGGAAAAGTCGTCCATAAAGACTTCCATAATATTCTTGGTCAACCCATGGAAGATGGACATCATACATCTTTGGAAAGTGGCTGGAGCATTGCACAATCCAAACGGCATTCGCCTATAGGCGAAAACTCCATACGGGCACGTAAACGCCGTCTTGTGTTGATCTTCAGGGGCGATAGAAATCTGATTATACCCCGAATATCCATCGAGAAAACAATAGAACTCATACCCCGCTAGTCTGTCCAACATCTCATCAATAAAGGGCAGGGGAAAATGGTCCTTCCTCGTGGCTGTGTTTAGAGCACGATAGTCGATGCAAACTCGCCATCCTGTCACGAGTCTTGTTGCCACAAGCTCGTTTGTCTCGTCTCTGATCACCGTGATACCCCCTTTCTTGGATACCACTTGAGTTGGGCTAACCCACTCGCTGTTGGATATGGCATAGATCATGCCTGCGTCTAAGAGCTTCAACACTTCTTTTCTGACGACCTCATGCATTGTCGGATTCAGTCGACGTTGAGGTTGCACCTTAGGCTTGTATTCATTCTCTAACAGGATCCAGTGCATGCAAATCGAGGGGCTGACCCCCTTGATATCAGAAATAGTCCACCCAATCGCAGACTTATAATTGTTTCAAAGACAACCATCGGTTTACGGGCCTCCTCATCCGTCAAAGCCGAAGATATTATCACGGGCACGTCTCATCGTCGCCAAGAAGGCATCTTGAAGGTGGTCCGCAGCTCCTTTAACTCTAACTTGGTGTGTCATCCTTCTTCGTTGCCACGTCATCCTCTCCTCCAATCGGCTTCCTCACATCTAAATAAGGCGCGACTCCTCGGGAGGCCTTGACTTCATCGATGGACTCAATGTCACGCCCAATTCCGGGAAGGCACGGATCTTTGGGGTGTGATTAGGGGTGGGGGTTAAGCGGGGAAGAAGGGGATACATATAACATACATGATAAGAAGATGTGACCATGAAATCGGGCATCTCTCTATAACTAGGACATATCACGAAGGGGAGGGTGCACAAACAATCCACCAATAGAATAATATCGATATCATAACCTCAGAAAAAATGATCTTGGTTTATTATAAGTAATGCAAGAAAGCAAAATAGCATTACATCCCATCAACCTGGACCGGTCAACCACATAGCATGCTCGTATCGAGACTCACAGCAGAATAACATAACAAATCTTGTTCCCAATCAGAAAGCAAATAAGGGACAAGAATACATAATTATCAGAGTACGTATATAACACAACATCGCGGAAGCATAGCATGAAGAACCCGCATGCTCCACCCCTCGGCCGCCTCGTCCAAATTCTCCTCCATCTGTGAAAAGATTTGAAAAAGAGTTTGGGGTGAGTACTAGCGCACTCAGCTGGGGTTTGTATCATAAATCAAAAGAATCATGAGGCCGTGTTTAGAGCACTTACCTTAGAAGGTTTTAAAACGTAAATCCAGCTTCTAAGTAAGCAAAATAGATTTTTCATTTTTCGATACCGATCCGTTATTCTTGTTACTCCCATCATAGAACCATGAACCACGGCTCGGGCGTATCCCGCCATTTCATCACATGACATTCATTCGCCCGAACATATCCAACCGCCCACGCCTTAACGTATCCACCGGCTAACTCGGTGTGGACTTGAGGGTCAAATCCCATCGTAACCATAACCACCTCATTACCTTTTCCGTGTGGACTTCCTGGTCTATCCTTCGTAACCATAACCACGTGTTCGGGGTCTATCCCTTATGATCAATACTCAAGATGGTGATCAACCCACGAATAGAGATCCGTGCACAACCATGATAGAACCATATCTTGGATCGTAGAACGATAATAATTTCACAAAACATTTTATGGCGTACATGTTTTATTTTGAAATATCAGAGTAAATAACTCAAAATAGCATATATAACCCAACCTGAACCGACGAAAACGTCAATCGGGAGATATCTACGGATCCGATGACTTCACCGATCGCACCGGTAGGTACACGGTAACAAGACGGAACAACTTTGGGGTCACTTCCACAAAGCAAAGCAACAACGTGATCCAAACGACAATCGTAACAAAATTAGGGTTTTCGACTTTACGAACCCACATTTGGCACTCTCCGGGTTTCAAATCAACTCGATGCGTAAGGAAATATATTCGGGCATCAAGACCTATAATAGGGTACTTTCAAAATATGCATGCATGCAAGTTGACTCAAATCTTAGCAAGAAGAAGCTTAAAAATCGATGCTTATCCTCGGATCTAGGATAAACCATCCAAAATCGATGCATGAAAATGGAAACATAAGCAATATGCATAACGAAGAACATGGAATGACAAACGACGTTGAAAATGGATAACCCGGCATGTACTTCCTTTAGAAAACTCAAGCAACGGAAAACATCCCGACATGCGTAAACGCGAAAAGCGTAAAACTCGGTACTTTAGTAGAATGCATAGCCCGGAACTCAAAACCTAAAGGACCCATAGCCAAAAGGTGGGCCGTCGGCCACCAAATCGGCGGCCAACAGCCACCAAATCGGCGGCAATTCGGCGGTGGTGCGCCGGCCAAATCGGCCGGCCTCCGGCCGTTTTCTCGCCTCGTCCCTTTAGAATCCCGAGTTCTATGCTATACGATCTACTAAAACACGGAATCAAAACAAGAAAAGGACAAAATAGAAAACGGGCTGCCCGGGGGTGGTTGATCGGCGGTGGTGGCTCGGCGGCATAAGATATGGCGCCGTCGGCGAGCACCCGGCTCGATCCCCTCTCCGGTGACTTCCGCGCATGCACTGCTGCTCGCTCTTCCGTAAACACAGAGGCGAAGGAAATGAACGTTGAAAATGAAGGCCCTAGCCTCCTGTTTATAGGAAAATTCGAAATTTCTTGCATTTGCAAGAAGCGACCCTTTTCGAAACAAAATGACGCAACTTTGCAAACGGACTCCAAATTTAGCAAACTTGGTACCCATGGACACGAAATAAAATACGGACACAATGACAATAAACAAGATATGCTTTTAAAGACCAATGAAAAGTCCTTTTTCGATAACTTCCCTGAGTGCGAAACCTTCATGGGTGGTCGAAAACCCTGCATACTTAGTGTCTATGAATTAGTGTAAGACACTCTTCACAACGCCCGAGGTTTCGTGGCGGTCGTATCACCAAACAAAAGTCAACCTTTGACCTTTTGTCGAAAAACGTGTCATGCAAAGCGTGCTTAAAAAGATGGGGTATTACATCCCTCCCTCCTTAGAAAAATTTCGTCCCCGAAATTTCAAACACGTGGAGAAAACAACTCGTGGTGCCGAGCCACGAACTTGTCTTCCAACTCCCACGTAGCTTTCTCCTCTCCGTGGTGATTCCATAACACCTTACCAACGGAATCGCTTGTTCCTCAATTCCTTGACTTCTCGTTCCAAGATAGCCACTGCCTTCCTCGTAACTCAGATCCTGAGCAAGAACCACTTGGTCATGCTTGATCACGTGTTTTGGGTCGAACACGTACTTTCTCAGCTGAGAAACGTGAAACACGTCATGAACATCTCCGATGCTAGGTGGCAAAGCTAACCTATAGGCAACGGGGCCTATCCTCTCAAGAACTTCGAAAGGTCCAACGAACCTTGGTCGTAACTTACCTCGTTTCCCAAAACGAACGACTCCTCTCGTCGGGGAAACCTTAAGGAAAACGCGATCTCCGATCATGAACTGAAGATCCGTACGACGCTTGTCCGCATAGGACTTCTGCCTGTCCTGAGCTTCCTTGATCCTTCGCTTGATCTGATCGATAACCTCGACCGTCTGTTGAACCATCTCTGGTCCTAACATCTTCCTCTCGCCCACTTCGTCCCAATAAAGTGGCGATCGACACTTCCTTCCGTACAACGCTTCATAGGGAGCCATTCCTATGGTGGCCTGATAACTGTTGTTATAGGCAAACTCTACCAAAGGTAGTATCTCTTCCCAATTTCCTCCTCTGTCGGCCACGACTGCTCGCAGCATGTCTTCCAAAACCTGAATCGTCCTTTCCGACTGACCGTCCGTTTGAGGATGGAATGTCGTACTAAGATTCAGCTTGGTCCCCATGGCTTCCTGCAGACTCCTCCAAAACCTCGATGTGAACCTCGGGTCACGATCTGACGTAATCGATACCGGTACACCATGTAACCGTACGATTTCCTTGACATAAAGCTGAGCTAGCTTATCTAACCCGTACGTCATCCGGATCGGTAAGAAATGAGCTGACTTCGTCAGTCTATCGACGACAACCCATATAGCGGTGTTTCCTCTCGCTGACCTTGGAAAACTCACCACAAAATCCATACCGATATGATCCCATTTCCACTCTGGGATAGGTAGCGGTTGCAACAAACCCGACGGACGTTGGTGTCTGACTTTCACTGGCGACAAGCCAAACAACGTTCCACAAACTCGACTACATCCTTTTCATCCCTTCCCACCAAAAGTTCCTTTTAAGGTCTCAGATATTTTGGTGCTTCACGGATGAGTCAGATCACGGTGCCTCATGAGCTTCACTCATGATTTTATCTCTCAATTCCCTATTGAGTGGCACACATAACCTTCCCGGAATAGTAGCGCGTTGTCCTTCGCTTAGTGAAACCCTTGCTATCTTCTAGCCTTGCTTTCAAACGCATCCTTTCCAAGAACTCGCCTCCTTGTTGCGCACTCACGATGGCTTCTCTCGGTCCGGTTCACCGTCAAAAGTCAGCGACGAATCCTTGTCTTGATTCCGACGGTGAATCACTTCGGTGCCGAGCTTCTCGAAATCTCGAATAAGCTCTTTCTCTCGCAGAAGAAGATATCCCAACTTCGCTCTCGACTTGCGACTAAGGGCATCCGCTACGACATTGGCTTTTCGGGTGATAACCGATAGAGCAATCATAATCCTTCACCAACTCCAGCCATCTCCTTCGCTTCATGTTCACTCTTTTGTTCAAAGAAATACTGAGGCTCTTGTGATCCGTGAAGATTTCACACTTAACTCCGTAGAGATAGTGCCTCCAAATCTTCAACGCATGAGCACCGCCGCTAACTCCAGATCGTGAGTTGGGTAGCTCAACTCGTGCGGTTTCAATCGACGAGACAATAAGCTATAACCTTCCGTTACGCATGAGAACGCAACCCAAACCAAGTTTGGATGCATCGGTGTAGACCACAAACCCATCGTTCCTTCCGCACGGCTAACAACCGAGCGGTTGTTAGCTTCTTCTTTAACTCCGAAAACTTGCTTCACAAGCTTCGGACCATGAAAACTTGATTCCTTTCACGAGTACATTGCGTCGTCGGCCTTGCCAACTTCGATAACCCTTCGATGAAGCGTCTATAATATCCGGCCAAGCCTAGAAAGCTTGAACCTCATTGGCATTAGTCGAACCTTCCAGTTACATCGCTTCAACCTTCACCGGGTCGACTTTGATTCCTTCGCAGACACGATGTGTCCAAGGAACATCACTTCTTTGAGCCAAAACTCGCACTTGCTATACTTGGCATACAACCTCTCGCTCAGAACGTTTCCAAACGCAGCACGGAGGTGTTCTCCATGCAACTCGCATTCTTGGAATGAGCGAGAATATCATCGATAAAACCAAGACGAAACTATCCAAATACTGATGAAAAACTCGATTCATCGGATCCGCGAGGCTCACGGCGCATTGGTCAAACCAAACGGCATCACGATGAACTCGTAGTGCCCATACCTTGTCCCGAACGGTCTTCGCAACGTCCTCCTTCGATCTTCGGTGATGGTAGCGACCTCAAATCGATCTTAGAAGACACTCGCTCCTTTGAGTGGTAAAAAGATCGTCGATCCTTGGAAGAGGATATTTGTTCTTGATCGTTAGCTTATTGACTCTCATAGTCAATGCACATCCGCGTTGACCCGTCCTTCTTCTTGACGAACAAAATCGGCGCTCCCCACGGCGACACGCTGGGTCGGATAAAACCTAGATCAGCGACTCCTGCCAAGCTGCGCTTTCGGTTTTGCAATTCTTTAGGTGCCATTCTATATGGTGCCTTTGATCTGGGCTGCTCACGGTTCCAAATCAATAGTGAATTCCACTTGTCTATCGGGCGGTAAACCCGGCAAGTCCTCGGGAAACACGTCCGGATATTCACACACCACCGCTCCTCTTGAATCGTTTTGCTTTGTTCATCGTGCCTGTCAAACTTACCAAGAAAGTTTGACTTCCTTCCCCGATCATCCTCACTGCCTTGGTCTTTGAGATCATTAACGCAAACACCCATTCTTATGCCGTGAAACAAACTTCCACTCCTTGACTGTTCGAAAAGCAACTTCTCTCGAGACAACGTATAGTTGCCATGTGCTTTTCTAACCAATCCATGCGAAAGATGACATCGAAATCTTCCATTCGATGACATGCAAATTGACAAAGACCTTCGCTCGATTTCTACCTCACGGTTCGGCAAATCTCTTTTGCAGTAGCACTTCCACTGACGGATGCTAATCTCCGAGGTACTGTGATTCCTTGGGTACCAAACCCAACCTCTCACACGCGATTCTCGAAACGAAAGAATGTGAGGCTCTCTGTATCAAACAAAGCGGCGGGTATATCACTCATATGGATTATACCGCAAGATTTCAGGAGCTTGAGCTGCTTCTTCGATTCAAGCGTACACCCTTGCTTGCTGCGGTGGCCTTTGGTTTCTTGGCCTAGGGTGACCTCCGCCCGTTGTTTGTCCTCGGCGGGCATGATTACGCCTCTGCGGGCTGGATCTTTGCCTTCTTGGCGGGCTGCTTGCTGCCCTCCTAACGGACAATCTCGGCGTAATGTCCGGACTTCTTACAACGATAGCACTCGGTGCTACCTTGCTGCACTCGCCGAAATGATTCCTTTGGCATTTACGGCACCAAGGTTTTTCCACACCGCGCATGGGTTGGAAATTCCTTCCCAAGGTTGCTTTATCTCACTTGAATGCCTTGATTCCTTGGAATCCTTTGGACCGCTCTGGTTCCCTTGGAACACCTGATTGCCTTTCCCTCGATCTTCCCATTTCCTCTTACCTCTTCCTCCGTCAGATGGCTGTCCGGGTGGCATCGTTCTCTCCTGGGGCAACATTGACTCAATGTTTAATGCCCGGTTCAAGGATGCGTGTCGTCGGATCTCACGGACCGACGAAAAATTCGATCTCGGGTGAGTCCTCTCACGAACCTATCGCCTGGCGACCTCGGTGCCGACCAGTGCGTGGCATAACGTGACAGACGATTGAACGAGCGATCGTACTCGGTGACCGTCCTTCTTCCTTGACGAAGATTCCAGAACTCGTTTTGCCTTCTCTGCCTGTAAACGCCAGGCACGTACTTTTCCATGAGTTCTTCCTTGAAATCTTCCCACGTATACCTTGCCCACTGTCCTGGTGTTAGAGTCCTTCTCACGGATTCCCACCAGAAATCAGACCTCATCGGTTAGGCGAAGATCGCGCAATTGACTTTTACCGCTTCTTCGCACCGATGTATTCAAGATCCTTTCGTGGATCGTATCCGCTTCTCGGCGTCGATCGGTTCGCCGAGACCGTCGAGCGTAGGGGATTACACTGCGAAACTCTCGATCGCATGCCACTGAACCAAAGGTGGTTCTGGGCTTCTTCCACGTTATTGTTCCTCGATTCCTTGTTCTCGGCATTACATCGACGCGTTTGAAACATTAGAAGCGCTTTCACATAGATAACGGGTATCATCGCATAACATATATCATCACCCATAGCACATATCATCACATATACCACATATCACGCACGATCACATATAATCATGCAATCATGTCAACATAACATCGTTATGCATTTCACATAACATTATCATCACACTTCACATAGATCATATATCATCATGGCATAGCTCATATCACATATAAGCATCAAAACATAAACATCCTATCATAGACAGCGTTAGTATCAGTAATATTCAGTGTCCATGAGGGACTGTCAAAATACAAGATCAAGGTATGTCAGTCAAAAAAGGTCAGATGTGAGCAAAAGAATCTGACTCCGGTCACTGTCAAAAGATGCCGCTCTGTCCATGCTTCTAGCGATCATGCGTATCCATTGTACATACCGACTACCTAGATCCCTGTCCTTCATATCCGTCCACTACTCCTCGCTCGTCCCAGCGGTTCCATTCTGTCTCTCCTCATCCTCTCTTTCCCTTCCAATCAGGGCTTGAATTCGGGCTGCCGCTTCAGAAAAGCGATCCTGCATGGAAGCAAGCCTCTCTTGGGTATGATCCCATCCAAGCTGTGCTCTGATCGCCTGAGTATCAGGTGAAAGCTGTGCCTGAGTCCCTTTCTCTGGCGCTTGCCCTTCCTCAATGTGCCCGACCTCATCAGAGTCATCGGCTATCTGGATCACCGGGTCCTCCGAATCCTCACTATCCTCCTCGTTCTCATCTGGGTCCTCCTCTTCTTCCTCAGAGTCGCCTTCCCTGGATGCCAGACTGGCACAGTTTGGTGGCATGAAGATTCTGATTCTGGGCTTCTTTGCTGCCACTGTCGGACGGACAATACGTCTCGTCCTGGAAGTTCCTGCCTCAAAGTCGTTTCGGGTCCTCCGGAAGGTAAGGATCGTCGATGGAGGTGTAGTGACTGGTGTATCATGTTGCACTGGCGATCGCCTGATTGATGGTTGTTCTCCCAATGGCTCTTCGGGAACATCATCCCTATCATCGATCCGGATGGGTCCTCGAGTGTCTCGCAACCACATCCTCCTCGGATGGCATACCTCGGTGGTCTGTCCACCGCCTCCATACTCGAGCAAATAACCCGGTAAAGTCCAAGGTAAGGTGCACCGTGATAGGATCCCGCCTCGAACAACACATGTCCTTGCTTTCGCCCACTTGCCAACCTGTCGGTAGCTTTCGGTCATCCGATAGTAGCCTCGTGATTCTCGACACTTTCCCACCGCTCCGAACCTTTCTCCATAACCCAACAAATCTTCCTAAATACTCCCAATGGCTCATGAATATTCCTGCACATTCCCCAATTTACGGATATGCTCATCCATTCTCGAGATCTCAACCAACGCTGTGCGGGCCATCGAATATCCATAAACCTACATGTTAGTTCACCATAAAACAACAACAAATATTCACGCTTCCTTTTTCGTCCTCATATCCGGGTAATCATGTTTCAAACACATGTTCATTTCAACACATATCAATATCAATATCGATATAATCACGTAAAGCAAATACAGATTCACTTACAAGCACTCGCTTATCAAAATAAACAAGATTTTCAATCAACAATACATCGCTATGTAAACACATAGACTTACATCAACCATACGTGATCACATCAATCACATCATATCATATAAATGATTTTCATATCACGACCACACGTGCCCTTTTGTTCCATCAACAATCACTTCCACATCCACATCACCATCCATCCACATCTCGCTCCACATCACGCTTACATCACGTAAACTCTTACTGTGCCAAAACACATGAAACCAAGATCATATCAAGCATCACATAGCCACATAAAGCATCGAGAAATAAACACATACCTCATCCCCTTTAAAAGAGGCGGCTGACGGTGATCCGAGGGCGGTAGACACGATAAGCAGTTTAGAAGAACAAGTTCTAAACACTCAATTTCAAGAACGCACATGATATAAAGCAAACAAACCGCTTTGATATCAAACGATATAGACATACCCAAAGCCGTAAAACCTGCTGACGATACCGTCTTTGTCGCCCCAATTCCCGGGAAGGCACGGATGCGGGGTGTGATTGTGGTGGGGAGGAGTTAAGAAAGCGAGGAAGAAGGATACATATAACATACATGATAAGAAGATGTGACCATGAAATCGGCAACATCTCCTCTATAACTAGACATATCTCAAGGGAGGGGGTGCAAACAATCCACCAACAGTAATAATATCGATATCATAACCTCGTAAAACATGATCTTGGTTTATTATAAGTAATGCAAGAAAGCAAATATAGATTACATCCTCTCAATCGGACGGTCAACCACATAGCATGCTCAGACGAGACTCACGAGAATCAATATAACAAATCTTGTTCCCAATCGAAAGCAAATAAGGACAAGAATACATAATTATCGTGAGTACGATATAACACAACATCGCTGAAGCATAGCATGAAGAACCCAGCCCACCCCTCGGCGTGATCGCCTTCCAAACCCTCCTCCATCCGTGAAAAGATTTGAAAAGAGTTTGGGGTAAGTACTAGCGCACTCACCGTGGGGTTTTATCATAATCAAAAGAATCATGAGGCCGTGTTTAGAGCACTTACCTTAGAAGGTTTTAAACGTAACCAGTTCTAAGTAAGCAAAATAGATTTTTCATTTTCATACCGATCCGTTATTATCATATTCCCATCATAGAACCATGAACCACGGCTCGAACGTATCCCGCCACCCATCACATGACATTCATTCGCCCGGAACATATCCACGGCCCACCCACGAACGTATCCAAATGGCTAACTCGGTGTGGACTTGGGGTCAAATCCCCATCGTAACCATAACCACATCATTATTTTTCCGTGTGGACTTCCGGTCTATCCCCTTCGTAACCATAACCACGTGTTCGGGTCTATCCCTTATGATCAATACTCAAGATGGTGATCAACCCACCGAATAGAGATCCGCACAACCATGATAGAACCATATTCGATCGAGAACAAGACAATTTCACAAAACATTTTACTGGGCGTATATGTTTTATTTTGAAATATCGAGTAAATAACTCAAAATAGCATATATAACCCAACTCGAACCCATCGAAAACGCCAACCGAGATATCTACGGATCCATGACTTCACCGATCGACCGGTAGGTACCTGTAACAAGATTCGAACAACTTTTGGGGTCACTTCCCACAAAGCAAAGCAACAACGTGATCCAAACGACAATCGTAGCAAAATTAGGGTTTTCACTTTCCAACCCACATTCGGCACTCTCCGGTTTTCAAATCAACTCGATGCGTAAGGAAATATA